>JAGFMF010011747.1:3332426-3451740 GCA_019455555.1 Galemys pyrenaicus | reverse complement strand
CCAAAAATGAGGAGACAAGGACAGACTGGGGACACCTGGTGGGGAGGGGAGGGGAAGGGCTGAGGGAAGATGGGAGCACGAGGGACTGAGGTGATGGTGTACTGGTGAGATGGTGATGGGGAATACATGGGGATTACAATTAATGGCAAGTATATGTAGATTTTAAAATATTTTAATAAAAAAAAGGGAAAAAAAGTCAGGTATTAAGATTTCTCAGGAAAAAAAGATAAATAAAACCAATTAAAGTTAAAAAAAATAAAAATAAAAGGTATTTGCTCAGTAAAAAAAAAAAAGATTGGGTGTGGTCCCCAGATCATCCTCGCCCATCAACTACTGAAAACTGGTGGAAAGTCATGTAAAGAGCACAAAGTCGCAGACCGGACGGCCGTGAACTAGGCGGCATGAGTCAGCACTTCCCAAGCTCTCTTTGAGGCGAGATGAGAGGGGTGACGTCCACATGATGGATAGCCAGCCTGCCTGCCTGCAGTCCAAGAGAGGCATCGCACGACGGTCTCCTCCCTGGTTGCAGAATCATCTGAGAAGTTAAAAATTAATAACTACCAGCCCTAGAGATCCCAACTCTGTGATGGAATGGGGCGGGGCAGGGCACAGGTGTCTTGTTAGGGGTCCTTAGATGATTCGAAAAGGCAGCTAAGCCAAGCATCACAGCTAATAGGACTTCTGGGAGTTTGAAGCTGTGTTCTCAACCTTCACTGCACTGAACCTCCTGGGGAGCTCTACAGAATATTAGTTCTGGGGTACCACACCCAGAGATTTGGATTAATTGGTCTGAAGACTCTTAAAATGTCCCCAGGTTGCACTGCCATCCAAGGTGGCGAACAGCCTGCTGGAAGATGTTTCTGCTATCTGCCCTTGGTCTCTGCTTTAACCAGAGGGATCAAGTAGGAAGCACTGAATTTTGAAGCAAGAAAACCCGTAACTTGCTGGGGCAACCCAGGCAAGCTATAAACACTCCGAGCCTCAGCCTCCTTATGCATCTATCTCACAGAGCTAGTGTAAAAATTAAATAAAATCACTTGAAAGTACCCTAAAAATAGAGGCATGCTGTATCAGTATTACTTATCTGGCTAATGTTGTACCCTTTCTCAGACAAACTCAGATTCCACGGGTTTATATTTCAGCTGGAAGGGAGAGCATAAGCATTGAGGGAGAAGCCTCACTGCAGATCATCATAACAATGGTGATAATGCTCAAATGCATTATTTCATCATTCTTTCATCTTCTCACCCGCGCTAGAACTGTGGGGTAGAGAGCTGTGATGTCCCAAGATGGAGAAGAGGAGACAGAGGCTCAGGATAGGATTTTGTTGTTGTTTTTATGCATACAAGAGCTGGGGTACAAGCCCTAGGGGAAGAGGGGTGAGAGGATTCACCAGAGATAGAGTGGGAACAGAACAGGCAGACTGACTGAAAGACACTGCTGAGGGGAGCAGTGGGCGAGGCAGGAGAGATCTGCTGCGCCATGTGGGTCCCCTCCCTGGCCAGGGATTGAACTCGCACAAAGCCCGACAGTGCAGGGCTCAACCCGTTGCACCACCAGGGAGGACCTCAGGATAGGGTTAATGAGAGTCTCACCCAAAAGGTAGAAGCAAAATTCTACTAGTCCACTGAATTTAGACCCCCCGCCACAAGTTCTTTTCTTTATACCGATGGTTCTCAAACTTGACTGTGCAACCATTTTTTGTGCCTCCCTCCCTCCCCCTGTAGATTTAATTCTGAAAGCTGGAGAAATTTGCATTTCTGCAAGTCTAATAGTGCTCAAGTGAGGCTGCTGGCCCAGTGACCACACTGAGAACCACTGAATTACACTGACCTCTTTGCCCTTGGGGATGAGACAACTATGACTAGGGCAAAGAAAGGGCAGGGGAGGTACGTGGTTAAGAATGGGTAAAGAAATGGATATCGAAATGTTATTAATTGTCCCTCTTTTTAAGCATATAAGGAGCAGAGTCAATGAAGTAAAATTCCCCATCAGAGATACACATGTCCCTCTACTCCAGGGAAATGGGCCAGAAAAGTGTTCCAATAAGCTGGAGAAAATACTGGGACAGGCTTTGGTGCAATGATTCTGGGGGGAGGGGAATGAACCCTAATACATTACCCACGTGACTTTGGGCAAGTCAACACAACTCTCAAATTGAGATCATAGTACCTGGCTCAAAGCGTTGCTATGAGAGTGATTAATAAGATAGTGGACGTGAAACACATAATTTAAGACATGCACTAAGCACCTAATAAATGTTAGCTTTCTTTAGAGTCATTATTGTTATTAGTGTCATCCAAACCATTCACCAACAGCAGGCACCAACTGAGCACCTAATTCATAGAACGCCATGAAATGTGGCCCTAAGAAGCTTTCTCCAACCTGCATAAAAACAGTGCTTGATGCTGCTCCTGCTCTCACATTGAAGTAAAATTCAATAGACAGTCCTTGAGACTCTTCCAATTACCTTTGAGTTCAGTGGAGGTAGGCTGAGGGACTTGGTCATCTGAGAACTCACTTCCATCCCTCTCTCCAGGTTCACCTGGAACTGTCCTGGTTTTAGCATCAAAAGCCCCACATCCCAGGAACTATGTCCCAGCAAACAGGACAACTGGAGTGCTTCTGCTCTTTCACACCCCTGAATGTTCTGGTGAAATGAATATTTTAAACATGGGCATTGGCAGGTGGAGGCTAAGTGTGGAGGTCAGAGCCACCTGCCCCACCCAACAGTGTAAGTAAATGACAGTCTCACTCCTGTGCCAGGGTCCTCTTCCATTCCCTTTCAGAAGGGATCCTAAATACATTCATCCTGGGATGTAAAGACTGTTTATCAGCTTAAAAGGATTTTTAGTTTAGGAAATTTGCATTTCAATGGAGAACCAAATATTAGCTAAAGCCTGGAAGTAATTATGAGCAGACAGAGATTTGTACTTGAGGGCAAGGGGTTTAGGGCAATCCTTTCTGAACCCCTGGAATCATAGACTTCTAGTACAAGGAAACAGTCTTCCCTTCCTGGGACCATGGAATCTCATCACAGAAGGGGGCACCTCAGAATCATCAGTCTCAGGACTCAGCAAACTACAGCTGCAGGAGCCAAATCCTGTCTGCAATGTGTGTTTTGTAAATAAAATTGTATAGGAACACAGCCACACTCTTGCTTGCTATTGTTTATGCTGCTTCCCTGGCGCCATGTCAGAAACGCTCGGTCTGCAAGCCCCACGGGCTTTTGCTCCTCTCTGGTCCCTTCCAGACCAGGCTTCTTTCTGTTCAAAGTGTGGCCCGTGGGCTGATATGCACATCACTCGGGAACCTGATAGGAAGGTAAAATTTTGTCCTACCTCAAATATTTAAAGCGGAACCTTCTTGTCAACACCATCCACAGGTGATTCCATGCACATTAAAGTCTGAAAAGCACCGACCGAGGGAGCTTCTCCACAATATCCATACCTAGGGCTACAGATTCAGGACATCAGCTCACTCCCACAACCCCGCCTACACCTCATGACAACCTTGCCCTTGGAGAGTCACTATTCCCAAAGGGTGGGGCCGTGAGATAAAAATATAAACTGTCCAGTTAGATTTGAATATCTAAAAACCAACAAGTAATCTCTGTAGTATAAGTATGTACCAAATATTTGATAGAATATACTTATAACTTAAAAAATACATTACTTATCAAAATTCAAATGTAACTGGGAGACCTGTATTTGTACGTGCCAAAAACCTCAACCTATACATAGAACAATCACTAATTTGCTAGAACAGCTCAGAGGCCTCGGGAAAACACTGTACTTACCATTACTGGTTTACTGTAAAGGATACCACTCAGGAATAGCCAAACTGAAGAACTACATAGGGCAAGATATAAGGGAAGGGGCATCTCCATGTGTTCAAAGGCCCAGAAGCTCTCTGAAACTGTCATTCAGGAGTTTTATGGAGGTTCAATTACATCCATCAGCACAGCTGATCAAATCATTGGCCATTGGGAGGGGGGGGGGTCTCCCTGGAGGGGCAGGGTCAAAGTCTCACTGCTATCAGGCTATCTGCAGCCACTATACAATGAGCTCTGGCCCCAGCCAGGGAGCTGACCCACATGGCGCAGCAGACCTCTCCTGTCTCTCCTGCTGCCCCCTCTCAGCAGTGAATTTCAGTCATTCTGCCTGTTCTGTTACCACTCTGTCTCTGGTGAAACCTCTCACACACACACCCCACACACACCTGTGGTCTATACCCCAGTTCTTGTATGCATAAATAAATCTTTAAAAAATATCACTGGCCATTGGAAATTAACTCAGTCTCCATCTCATGCTGAAGATTTGTGGATAGTGAGAGGAACGATTTGCTAAATGTTCCAACCTTCTAACTACATGGTTGGTTCCTCTGGCAATCAGCAGTCACCTGGAAGCTACCTACGGGCCCATCAGTGTCACTGCATTAGCATAAACTCAGGTGTGGTAGAAAGGGACATGTTATGAATAACAAACTATGCTCCTCTCACCCCTGTTACCCAAAAATTCCAAGAGTTTTAGAAACTAGTGCTAAGAACTGGGGATGAAGCTCAGTTCACACAGAATTTATTGCAATTTCTCATTCTGCAATTCATAGCCAATTTATTCAAAACTTTGGCTGCTAATAATTAGCCCCATCCCTGTGTGCACACACCACACCTCCTATTAGAGGTCCAGTCCTCTCCCCATGAATCTGGGCTGGCCTTGAGAGCGCTTGGACAGAAAGGAAGTCCTCCTGTCCTTTCTGATGCCATGCCAGTTACAAGTCCAGCCTCTAAGAACCTGACAATTTCCTTCATTCCCTGGAAACCCAGACAACCACCGCGCTGTCCAGAAGCCCAGGCTATCCTGCTAGAAAGAGGGGCCCCGTGATGGTAAGGTGGCAGGTACCTACCACCTGGAAGGCAAGAAACCACAAAGAGGAGAAGCAAGGCCCAAGTGTTGTAAGGCAGACCACACTGATCTTCTCCGCAGCCTGCCAGGGGACTGCTGCCATACAAGAGACCCCAGCGATGGTACCTCCAGTAGAACCACTGGTTAAACTTGCACATGTGAGAAATACCAAACCAGCATGGTAAGAAGCCTCAGTGATGCAGCAATAAGTAACTGGTATACCTCCCCTGTCCGGAAATAAGCACTTAGCTTCACACTTGAGTGTCCCTCCTGTAAGGCTGTATCAGGTAAAAGAAAGAGACTTCAAGTCCAAAGTCTAAGAAGGGCTGGACTAGTCTTCTCAAGGTAAAGAGTGTCCTTCTCCCCTCCACTCACCATCGTGGCAGTTGCAATTCCATCGTGTGCAAGTTATGGTTGGTTTTCTCAGTTCTTTGCTATTATAGCTGCAAATCAAACTTTTGATGAGCTAATATTTCCCAAGCTTGCTTCTGTGTGAAGAACTGCTACATCTCACTGGATGAGACCTGCTTTCTAAGCACAAACAGCGTTCTTTTCAGACATCTTTTCACTCCCTCTGCCTCCACAAATCTAAGCTATTGACAGAACACAACCTGTTATCCTCTCAATTACTAAAGACTCTGGGTTTAAAGGAAGAGTCTAAAATCTCTCACCCACCTCCCTCTGGGCACAATCTCACTGCTCTCCATCTACATTTCCCTTCTTCTGAAACCCCAGAAAGCCACCTTGAACGATCCTCATTAAGCAAGTCTTTGGCACTAATATCTGGACCCAACATGCTTGCATAAGACATTTTCTTTTCTCTCGCTTCCCAGGTCCAGAAAACTCAATTTAAGGGCCCACATGTGACAGACAGAGCAGGGCCCAGCTGGGCATTCCTCTCTGCCAACAATGTAAAAGGAGCAATACTTCCTGACTCACATGGTGGGCTCCAAAGAAGTTAATTGCCCCTTTAGTCCACCCCACTCCACAGTTGTTTCTTGTTGCATATATGGCTGGAAGAACCCTGTTCTAAGGAAGAATGACCAGGCTTTGTGGACACGTCCCAACTTCACATCCTTGGATGCAGGCAGTGCCACAGGGTCAGACCTTGTTTAGTGATACTTCAGTCAACAATAGACCACGTAGACAGCGGAGGTTCCACCCCCCAGCCTAGCCCATCCAGACTGTGTAGTCACACTCTGTCGCTGGAAACTCCTAAGGCGTGGAGAGCTGAGACAAGGAAAGTATCTGGGTCATGGCTAAGAGACTGACCAGGTCAGCTGGGAGACTGGCCCATGCACAGATCAGGGTGTTCTTTCTTGTGCCAGAGAAACCATTGCCTGGGGAGTCGACTAGACTAGAAGAGAGAGCAGTGCAGCCTGATAACGCAGAACCTTGACGGTGAATGTGTGCCGGAACAATGCTGAATAGCAAAAGTAAAAGAACAAAGCAAAGAGGGGGCAGTTTTCCACAATAAATATGAGCTGTGCCCAACACTCGGGACGCTTGAGCACGAAATAAGAGGCCTTGCGTCCTCTAGGGCCCGCTTTTCTAAAACTATTTTGTGTCTGTCATTTCTTTATTTCCTGGTTCACGCAGCACCTCTCCTCAACCCTGTTCACCAGAGCTGGACTCCAGCCCCCTGTTACATCTGCAGAGTGATGGAGAAGCCTGATGACACGATTCTTAGAACCTCTGCCTGTCGTTAAGCAACACGTGACGGCATGTCTCTCCTCCTCGGGGCTCCAGGCCTCCTGCCCGCTCCCCTCCCCAGGCCTCCCTGTCATAGCACAGTGGACCGCTGCGGAGACCAGACTTGGGAGCAGCGTGGACCTAATTTTGTAACCCATCTGCTTACTCGTTTTGAGACTTGGGGCATTTTCCAAATCTTCCCGAGCCTCACAGTCTTCTTCTGTTCAAATGAGAAAATAATATCTGCTTGCAATAGGACGATAAGTTTTCAAGATGTGGCACAATGCCTAAAGATTCAAAAATAATACATTCTTGTCTTCAACTTCTCCAGCGAGGGCATACAGGTAGACTGACTCCAACACGCCCAGACAATCAGTCTAAGTGTCCTGAGAGGAGGTCCTGGCCATCGTGGCCTATCAGGCCACGGTCTTGTCTTTTTTTTGAAAGGCAGGACGGTCTATACAGAAATCAGAGAATACAAAAATCAGAGACTTCCATGTCAGGGGCTCAAGGTCCCAGTCTCAGCCGACCCCTTGCACAAATTACCTCTCCACTGCAGAATTCTGCATGTGTAACATGAGAGAAATAAAGCCACCTTGAGGACTGTTCAAATGTGAACCTCAAGATTGTAACCTACAACTGCTGATGACTCAATTTTCCTGGACCTGGATTTGGCCCCCATTACTTTTTAAATTCACCCCTGAGGACAGTTGGTGGGGAGGGATGAGGGGGAGGGCTGAGGGCAGACGGGAGCACGGGGGACTGAGGTGAGGTGATGCTGCACTGGTGATATGGTGATGGGGAATACATGGGGGTTACAATTGCCATCAAATATATATAAATTTTTTAAAAGTTAATAAAAAATAAATAAATAAATTCGCCCCTGAGTTGCTTAGTCCTTGTAAGTATGGCTTATTTAACCCATTGTCAGAGCCCTAACAAGTTCCATGTCACCCTGGGCCCTGTAAGTTCATTGTTCCCACTGCTGGGCTGGCCGTCAGGTGGCCCTGGATATGTAACCGCTACCAGTTGCATTGAGAAGGGAGGGTCCCCACAGCCCCAAAGAAGGGGCTTCTGGTGCCCCAAGGACTTCGAGGAAGGTCTATCCAACTGGAGCGTCTGTGAAGATGAAGTCCTCACAGTCTGTTCCACCAGCCACTAACAGCATGTGGCTATAAGCACCTGAACTGTGACTGGTGAGATTGAGGAAATAAAGTTTTAATTTTCTCTCATTTTAATTAACTGAAATATAAAAAGCCACATGTGATTAGGGGCTACTGTACTGGATCGTGCAGCTTTAAGGGACATGTTACAGAGAAGCAGCTTAAAGGGCAGAGCTGGTGGGAGTCACAAATATGTCTGTGAATGACATTTACTCTGCTGGGAATGATTTATTCTTTAGGGGCAGAAAGGTCTGGCTCTCTCTTGGCAATAACAATCTGATCACGATGGGTGGAGAGAAATATACAATACCTACGCCACTCTCTACCCACCCCCGGACAGTCACCATCCACCCAACTCCCCATTGGATACTCTGAAGTCACTGAATTCCAGGAGAGCTTAAGCTGGGTCAGAAGTGACCTCAGGAGCCTTGCCTTTGACCGTGAGCCCATCTTCCCACAGACTCCATTGCCACAAATATTCCTCATTCACCTGTTCACTCTGGATACTCAAAACAGAGCAAGTTAGAAAGACCCAACCTCCAAGAGAATAATCCCCGTGCTACACACCTGTGCAGGGCTCTGGGAATGCAGAGTAAGTTAGGATGCTTGAAAGAGTGCAATTGTATCTTGACTTTAAGCATTGAGAGAAAATCTCCAGTGTCCTGTCTAAGACACTGGCGTCCTCACAGCCCCAGAGCAGGCACAAACACACAGCAATGGGCTCCCTCCCGATGACTGAGGCAGCAAACTGCCCCTAAACCCAGACCAACATTTACTTTCTCATCCTCAAAGCTGCTTGGTCTTCCCTTATGCTCCTGCTCTCCTCGATGCCTTCCCTTTTTCTTCTAGCTCCCACTGCCTCCTTCACAAATAATCACCAGCTCCACAAGGTTCACAAGTAGGGCAAGTACCAGCACTAGGACACCAGAATTTAGATGGTGTAAAAATGGGTGGCACCCCTGAGCTCAAAGTCAAAGAAAGGGAGGTCACGCAGTTCCTTCTATACACTTGGAACCCACCACCCTGCTCTTCCATGAGACCTTTGCTCTGCACTTCCACCCATGCATGTCCATTGCCATGAAGGCAGATCTGATGCTGTCCCCAAAGTGAAAATATCAGGAAGCTCTAACTTCACATCTCAAGGTGCCACGGAGGCAGACACCAAAGGCACTTGGACAAAAGTCAGAAGTCAGGACTTATACTGAACTCCAGAAAATTCTGGAAACTGGAAACTCTAGTAAAGCAGAGTAGGATCTGTGCCATACACACACACACACACACACACACAACGCCACTGAAATTTATACATGGAGAGCTGGAGGCATGTGGGGTTAAGTGACTTAACCCCAGCCAAAAGCCTCTTGTCCCTATGAAATGTGTTGCATCTCACAGGAGTCTTCCCTTGGCCATCAGTTTCACCTCAAGACCTGTGCCTTCTCTTCTGGCTCCCAAATTTACATTCCTTGGAGCTAGAGATGAGGCTTTCCATGGAGAGAGTGCCCCCATCTCTTGGCATCACAATGCCAGGGACCTCAGCCGACCCCAAGACTCTTAGAGCCCAGTCAATGCTTCTTTATACTTAGCAAACTCAAGCTAGAGGACTGGGGAGGGGGAGATGGGATCATGACTGCCTTCCTTTTGGCTCCTGGCTATTGTAAACTATTCAGTTAATGTTCCCATTTTATTTTATTGGTGAGTTGAGACTTTTGAGCTAATGATATAAATAATTAATCAATAGTCATTATTAAACACCCACAGGTGCAAAGCACTAAAAGGTGAATGATAGAAGGGGAGGCTGAAGTCACTTAGAAAAATTCTTACCCTCAAGGCTTTTACAATCCAGTTGAAATATAATATGCTGGAGGAAAAGATAATACATGACACAAAGAGCTGACAAAGTGACTAAAGACCGCAGACAATGGGAGAAACTTGAGGCTTTCATAAATAGCTAAAAGAGAGAAAAGGAGAATAAAAATGCAGGAGCCGTTTTAGCTCCCAAGGGAGCTATTGTCCAATTATTTTATATAGACTTGAAATTAGAAGAGTGTGTTCTGAAACCTAAAAGGGATTTGGAGAGAACGAAGTTGAGTGTTTCAAACAAGAGATTCAGTGCAATGATCATAATCTAGAAAACAACAGTCTTGAAGTATGAGCCTGGGAGCATCTCCCCTTGCGCATTTCAGTAAGGGCTAGCTGGGGGGTCGGTGGGGGCCTGAGAAAGTTCCCACCCTGTGTCTACCTTCAGCTCACCTCCTCTTTCCTGCCCCCTCCAAGGGGAATGCTTTCCCTTTCAACCTCAGTATGGGGTGGTGGTATAGATGCCAAAATGTCCACTGCTCTCTCTAGCCCTAGTTGGGACTTCAGGTGTGGGTAGAATCTAAATGCTTTCTTCACAAATGGAAGCATCCATCTCTCACCAACAGGGACAAAGAAACAGGTCTCCATGAATAGGGGGTAGAGGGACATTCATACATTATTGGTGGGGATGCAAATTGGTTCAGCCTCTATGGAAACGGTATGGAGATGCCTTAAATTATGGAACACCATAATAAAATATGAAATACCATAGGATCCAACAACTTTACTACTAGGTATTTACCCAAACAATATGAAAACACTAATTTGAAAAGGTACATGCATCCTTGTTGCTATTGCAGCTCTAGTCACTATAACCAAGACATGGAAAATCCCTAAATGCCCATTGATGGATGACTGGATAAAGAAGTTGCGGTATATATACTCCATGGAATACTACTCAGCTATTAAAAAAAGATGAAATCTTGCCTTTGGCAGTAACACAGATGCAACTTGAGGTGATTATGTTAAATGAAATAAGTCAAAAAGTGAAAGACAAATGCCAGATGGTTTCACTCATGTGGAATACAAATAAAGCGAATGAACTAACAGAACAAAAATATCTCTTAGGCTCTGAGAAAAACACGGTGGTTACCAGAGGGGAGTAGAAAAGGGGACAGAGGACAGGGTAGTGGGGGTCATTTGATCATGGTGAATGGGGATAGAACTACATGACAGATGCAGTGTAGTATGTTCACAGACCAAGGGGGAAGACTGAACACCCACACTTTACAGAGTGTTGTAAACCCACAGTAACTCAACAAAAATGTTACTAAAACAACAAATGAAAAATTCAACATTTTAAAGATCAAATGAATAGCATAAAGGTGCTCCTTACCTACTCTCCCAATTCACCTGATCTATTTTTTCCCTATTGCACCACCTATCAACTTCCAACACATCATCTACATCTACAAGCTACCTATGTTCTACCTGACACATCTGTTACAGTCTATGATTATTCCTTGTTACAATTCCAGCACACAGATCACAAGACCCACAATGCATAGGAATGTCCTAGTTTGTTGGTCTTATTCTCTAACCCATGCCCACTGTCTAGAACAATTCCTCACACGTAACAGGCACTCATTAAACTCCATCAAATTTAATCTTGTATGTCACAGTGCAAATCACTAAAAACACTGACTTCAGAGGCTTCCCTTACAAGATGCTCCCCAACAACTCTTTCCTCTGCACCTGGCTGGATCACCAGCTTCCTTCCATGCCTGCAGAACTTACCAGAGTCCAAGACTCTGCCAATCTAATGCCTAACAACCCAGGGAGAAACAGTCCTGCCTTAGGTTTGGATGCTCTCCAGTAACAACTAGATTAGAACTTGCAAATTTGTCCAGGGACCAAATCAAGAAGCATATTCTCTGGGAAAGCACAGCAGAGTACACTTACTGATGAAGCTGTGCACAGTCTCTCAGGCACGCAGGCCACTGGAAGGTGTTCTTAACTCTGATTAAAGCAGGCCCAGGGAGCCTCCATCTCATAGTCAGTTGGCATTACAAGTAGTAGACAAAGATCCTATGATGAAAAGGGAGGAGATATACAGCAAACTTATATCTTGTACCACCAAATGGGACTGGCCCCAGAATAAACTGATCCCAGCACCAGCAGAGATCCATTGCTCTGGGTGGCCTTGAGCTTCCAACCCTTCAAGGGTTTCAGGCCTCTAAAAGGTTATAGGTGTTATGCTGGGTTAATTGATACTTAAAACCTTTCTCAGCCAGCTCCCTGGAAACGGTAGTGTGACGGCAAACTCAGAGCACAGCTCTGAGAAAATGTAGCAGAGGATAGGGCAGAGAGGAAAGAGTTATGGGGGAACAGGAGAGGAATCGGAGGGAAATAAAGGAATGAGCACCTGTGGGCCTGCTCAATGCAGATGTTCTGCCAGCTGCTTTAAGACACTGATTCACTTACTTCTAAGCAATCCAGTGAAATCCACAGAACTACCCCCATTTTAGAAAAGGAAACCAAGGCTCAGGGAGGTTAAATGGCTTGTCTCTGGCTTAGCTCAGAAGTTCATGGAATTTCTCAGTACCAAATTCTAGAGTTAGTTCATACTCCTCTTTCAGGGTTTGCTCTCTAATTGGCCTGACTGGCAATAATGAAAAGCCTTGTTTTATGTCGCCTGTAGTACTGCATACTGACAGAGGGGGCAGCACAGAGAACTCTGGATCTCAGGATAGCGGTATTTTTACTGGGGTAATCAAGCATTCCTGTTATGCAAGCTCTGGGGGAGCTTACTCTCCACACACCAATCATAGCCCTTCAGGTGGCTTCTAGATGCTCTAGTCATTTCCCTGGAAGTAAACAGCACTTCTCCTCTGCCCACAAATCCTGGAACTCCCCACTATCTGTTCCAGGAAGTAGCCTTCAAGAACACTTTTCTGGGGTGCGTTCAACTATAATTGGTCCTTTCTGGGAAGAGAGCATTTTCAAAGGTTTGGTAAACACCCTGACTTCTCTGCTGCTGAGATTGGGGTTGCCACATGCAGCCTGCTCTCTCTGCCTCCATCTTGGGATGTTGGAACATTTTCAAATGTGTCTTCATCTCTGTTTCTTCCATCCCATTTTATTTGTTTTAAATACTGGCAAGTTCAAATTCTCCCTTTTAAAAAAAAGAACCGTACTTTTTAAGACATTACTGATAGCTGAACTGGGAAATAGTGTAAATATGTGATAGGGAAAGGAAGCCCATCATCCTTGGATCTTTAAAGCTCAAATCCAACCAGGCTTTTCCAAACTCAGTAAAGATTTAAGATTTAATCATCCTTATTTCGAGCCTACAGTATCTACCCTCAAAGTCAACTTATACATTTTGGTGACCTTTCTCAAACTGGGCTTCGTAAATCCTCGTGGTTATTATTTGA
This sequence comes from Galemys pyrenaicus, assembly GCA_019455555.1. Lineage (NCBI taxonomy): Eukaryota > Metazoa > Chordata > Mammalia > Eulipotyphla > Talpidae > Galemys > Galemys pyrenaicus. The sequence goes on along the minus strand of JAGFMF010011747.1, from coordinate 3,438,747 downwards.
CATTATACACTCTTGACGAACCAAATGCCCTGCATAAAATATAAACACCAGAGCTCCAAACCTTAGAATTTGCATGTTCAAACACAAAAGCAAACATATGGCAGTTCTAATGTTTAAAGTATATGAGAATGTAAAATCGAAGAATTTTAGGAAATTTACAGATATATTTTATTTAATAAGGGGAAATGGGTCTATACTTAAGGAGTACTTCTAGCAAATATGTGTAAGTTATCACTTCATTTGCAAAGATATCAATTAGATAATACTAATATCTATTTAAGTGCATAGTAAAAATATCTCCTTGTAAAGACTTTATCGTTAATATAAAGATTTTAAGTCTTGAATCTAGTTATTAGCCCATTAAAATGTTGACTGATCTTTGCTCCTTATGAAACACAGCCAACCAGATAAATCAAACAAAGCATAATGTATATTATTACATGTTTCATTCAAACAGACTATCTGATTTAAAGCATATAAATTATGCTATGTAAAGAACATAAATACGGACATTAAGAAACTAAATTTTATACTTGTTTTAAATACCAGAAAATTCAAAATTTTCTTTTTTTAAAAAAAAAAAACAGTACTTTTAAGACACTTGACCAGCTCCGGGACCACGTATTACCAGGACCATGTAATACGATTTAGACAATTTTGTTGACTCTAAGTCAACTGAGGAAGATTTAAACTTGTTTGGCAAAGGTTTGGAATGGAGGAAGAATTTAACAAAGCCACCTAAAACTGGGTGGGCTGATTCTGTGTGAAATCAAGGAGAGAATTTTTGTAGTGTTTTCAAGAAGGAACCATTAGAAAGAACAAGATCAAAGAAAGGGGAGAGAATTCAACACCTAATTCTCAGAAGGCCATGTTTTGGGGTCTCCTATCCAGGGTCACAGTGACCCCAACTAGCATCTAGGTTACACTTACCCATTAACTAATCTCTCTCAGCATCAGGAAAATGGGAACGGAGGTTGGATTAGTTATCTCTAAAGTAAAGCTTCTAACGTTAAGACACCAGGAGTATAGAGACCAACCTATAAAGAAATCAAATTCTACAACCTCTCATCAACATGGACATTCCATTCACATGGCCGCAGCACACCAAGCTGAGCCCAAAGTGCATTGTCTGGGTGCTCATCCCAACTACAAAAGCCAATGTGTGCGCATTTGGAACAGCTGACGCAACCTTATCGTAGGTAGTGCTCCTCCTTTCCTCCTTCTGTGGTCTCTGCAAGTCTTATTCCAAACAACCCTCAAACGGCAAAACGTTACAGAGAAAACAAACTTCATTCTCATCATTTCATTTTGCCAACCAAGAAACACTTCATCGAGAGTGAACAGAAAACACTCATGGAATTCCAGGTGCGAATCCCAACTTCCATAAGAACCTCCAAGTCAGAAGTAGGTAGCTATTTTGTTTGGCTATCTCGCCCTCACTTTCACTGGCTTCTCCCCTCTGCTTTTTGGACTAATGCACGACATCAGCAGCAGGACGGGAGTCGTTTGGCGGTGACTGCAAGAAACAACTGTGCGTTTTATAACAGTCCATTAGCGCTAAGCTCCTAATGAAAATGAAAGCCGTTAATGAAGCCAAAAGGCAGTGGAAGCCTGCACTCTGGAGAGGGCAATTAGACAGGAGCGGGAGGAAGAAAAATAAATACAAATCCAAAACAAGGTACTCTGTGATCCGGCATGCCCATGATGTAGTCATGACAAATCAGTCCATTTATTTCCTACTTTTTTAAAGAGACACATACAAACAGTGAAAACTGTCATCGTGTTGGCACCCACTCCCTCTCCCAGACTTCATTTTGCAGAATGATTCAACCTCCAAATTTTGGACGCAGTGACACTTGCAAAATAAACAGCAAGTGGGATTTTAACTTGGAGCAGGGTTCCCTGTAGAGGGCCATGATTTAGAGCGAAGTGAGTCACGAAAGTGAACTTTGTAATTACTATATTATTTTTATAACTCCTCTGAATCAGAAGCTCTCTTATTTTAACACACCGTAGACAAAGGCAAAGATTGCAGGAGACGAGGCCTCTGCCAAACGTACTATTTCTGAGTAGGTTATTTCCTGTGCAAAGATAAGTCTCTAGAAGTTGTGTAGCCTCTGGGTTGAAGACAAAGAGATCTTGAATCTACAGAGCTGTGACCAGTTCCTGGGTTGAGGCCCTCTCCCTGGCATCATGCCAATTACTTGCTGTGCTTCCTGCATAGTCCAAGTTTGCAATTACAAGATAGTACCTTGTCTTGAATATGTGTGAACTCCATGGCCAGACCATAAGCAATTTTGAGAGCGAGGACATCACCTTACACTCCGGTCAAAAGTTAAGTTGCCTTGGGCAACCCCTGTTGGCACAGGGGTTAAAATCTCAGTGCTATCAAGCTATCTGCAGCCACTGCGGCATGAGTTCAATCCCCCGCCAGGGAGCTGACCCACATGACACAGCAGACCTCTCCTGCCTCGCCCGCTCCTCCCCTCAGCAGTGTATTTCAGTGGATATGCCTGTTCTGCTCGCCACTCTGTCTCTGGTGAGTCCTCTCACCCACTGAACCGCTGGCCTACACCCAGCTCCCGTATGCATAAATAAATAAAAATAAATCTTAAAAAAAAAAAGGTACACTGCCTCAGTACCTCTCTGTCTTGCCCAGAGACTTACATACCTGCTGGTGTCCTCTCCACTGCCACTTCCACTGAATGAATATTACACATTTGGGAAATTCTTGACATCAGCTCTATCTCTGGATCATCAGTCTAGGAAATTTCTATCAAATACTGAAAATGGAAGGACTAAACAAATGAACAAATTCAGCTGGATAGTTGTCTCCACACTTGCATTAGCTTTTTTTGCTCTCTTTAATTCCCCAGAGCCAAACTCCTGTTGAATTTTTAAATTTCTATTATGTAGAATAATTACGTCAATCAAATCCTGTTACATCAAATAGCCAAATATGATGGTGTCGTTAATGATGACTGATGCAACTAAAGTCTTCTACCCCCAGGGAACATGAATCAAATATCCTTCCTCTTAGTTACCATCTGGGTATTTGGGTAACTGCTGGAAAACCAAAGGGCCCTCTCCCTGACAAAGTGCATTCATTGAAGTCATCGTCTGTTGGGTGAACCGGCAAGAGAGAATTTTTCCTAGATTCCTGAGAAGCTCCTCCCACCCTTCCTCCTATGGCTTTGTGCTGTGCTGACTTGGCTAGGCTAGACTGCACTTCCCAGATGTCCCTCTCTTGTATGCTGCCGTGACGTGGGCCCCAAGGGAGCTGCTTGGGAGATTTGCAGGGTGGTGAAAAGCATGGCCATTTGCAGCCCATCTCAGTCTTGCTAATCTGCTGATTCACCTCATTGGTGTGAAGTGGTGCTGGACAGGCAACAGGTGAAGTCACTGTTATCAACTCCCTGTCTGTACAGTTTCCACCTCCTGCTCTTCTGCTTCTCTGGCTGAACCCTGGCTGATACTCCACACTTCCTCTCTCATGTCACTACCTGCCTGCCCTCCCTTCATTCTCATGGCTCCGACCATACTTGATGTTCTTCAAACACAACAACGTGTATCCATTCAGTAGATAAAGAAACTGAGAAACAGGGGCCTCCCTGGTGGCGCAAGGGGTTAAGCACCGCACTATTAAGTATCCACAGCCACTGCAGCACGAGTTAGATCCCTGCCGCCGGCCAGGGAGGGAACGCACATAGAACAGCAGACCTCTCCTGTCTTGCCTGCTGCTCCCCTCAGCAGTGTATTTCAAACTCTTTGCCTGTTCTGTTCTCCACTGCGTCTCTGGTGAATCCTCTCATGCCCCCAACACACCTCGGGCCTGTGCCCCAGTTCTTGTATGCATAAATAATTTTTTAAAAAAGAAAGAAACTGAGACACAGAAAACTTGTATGACTTGACCCATGCAACACAGCAAGTTAAGAAGACCCTCCCTCTCCATCCATGTACACACTGCCTGTCTCCTCCACTAGGACAACCATGGGATGAGAGTCACCTTGAGGCACCCCTCATTCCTTGAACAGATCATGACACAAAGCAAGTAGATACTGAATAAATGTTTGCTGAATTAAACGTGTTTCGGCAGAGCTTCTTCCCTCAGCCTCCTTCTCCCTGTAGCTGACTTGCCTCATCCTGCTCCCTCCTCCTGTGAGTGTCCCCGTTACCTTCCCTTGCCCTGAGTGCACATGCGTGTACCTGCCTGCTGCGTGGTCTTTTGTTCTTTTTATTTCTTCTTATCAATTACTTCCTCTAGCTTGTCAATCACTTGGATGACTCCCTCACAGCACCCTTCAATCTGTCACCTTCCTGGTCCCTGAAGAATCCAAAAGTGAACATGTTATTCCAGATAGATCTCTGGAAACTAAGACTGATTCTTCTTTTCAGTTGAGTCTTTCCACAAAGGAGTCTCACATTTGCCAAACCTGTGAAACGGTGCCCTGACTTACTACTCTCCTTTCAGCACCTAAGTCAAGGCTGGAAGCAGCAAGAATAATCCCAAGTAAAAGCATTAAATGGAACTGGGTGGATGTATATATGAGTCAGCCACAAGAACCCTTTGGCACCTCCATTGAACATGTTCCCTGATAAAACAACTTTCAACCCCTCCTGCTCTGGACTTAAGTATTTGTATCTACAATCAAAATTCCTGTTTAAGCTCTAACCCTCCAAAGCATATGTGATGTTATTGGGGGTGGGGGAGGCATGTAACTAGATCAAGATGATAGAGACCCTCTGAAGGGATCAGTGTCCTTATAAGAAAACAAGAGAAATGAGAAAAGAAAGGAGAAAAAAGAGAAACCCTCCACCATGTGAGGATACAGCAAGAAAGCAGCCATCTGCAAAGCAGGAAGAGAACAAGACCCACTCTGATCTTGGACTTCCCAAGTTTCCAGAAATTAAGACATAAATGTCTGCTGTTGAAGTCACCTTGTCTACGGTATTTTGTAAGAACAACCTGGCTCACTAAGCTGATCCTCTATGATGATACTGGGTGACGGCCTACGGATGGCTGCCGTGACCTCAACTGAACAACTCTGTTGGTGCATCTCTGGACTGCCGTGAATACTCCTACAGACTGAACTAGCCGTGGTCAAGCTGACCAACCATTCCCATTTACCCAGGATTAGGGGGGTCCCTAGGATGCAGGACTTTTAGTGCTAAAAGTGTGTGCGTCAGTCCCCCTACCAGAGATGGCCACTGCTGATGAAGAACGATCTCAAGGTCAGTTCCAAAGTCAACAATTTGAATAACACAAAGCCTAATTCGCTTTGTATTTCTGGATAGGCTCAGGAATTTTTCAAACTAAAAGGGACCTCAAAGGTGATCAGCTCCAGATGTTATAGCTGCGGAAACAGGGACACAGAGGTAAAGCGACAAAGTCATGTACGGCAAAGCTCAGGAAGCAATCTAGATCCCTTGACCTTCATCTGTAGTTTCCAGCTGTGTTCTCTGGATGTTCTTTCCCACACTTTAACCAGAAAGGCCACTCTACGTTAACATCCTCCATCATAGGTGCAGACCATGCACACAGGGCGGTGGTGATGATGATGACAATGGTAACATTTGTCAAGCCTTAATACTACATACCAGACCGGCCCATTCCATGTATCTACTTCTCATAAACTCCCAAAATATATTATTTTCCATTTTACAGAATAAGTGACTGAGTCAGCGTAAAATGTCCACAGGGCCAAGAGAACACTGGCTGACAAACAGATCGATGTCACGCAAAGTCACAGTAGTCCTGCCTCTGAGTCTGTCGTCACATTAAGGAGAGAGAAAGAGACTCCGGGTGGCAGGACGGTGACTGTTAACACAGTCACAATGACTCAGGGGCCTTCTAGTTCCCCAAAGCACACCTCCTGGTCACTCATGTTCAGTTTAAGTCAGAGGAGGGTATATGCTTGGGCCATCTAGGACTGCTGCCTCTCATTTCTGTCCTGATGCTACTAGGTATATTTCTTCTTAATGTTTGCAGATTATCCCCAAGGAAATTCCTTCCATTGTCCTTGCATGCAGCCTCCCCCATTGTCTCTACCTGCACGCCACAGCTCCTGACCTTAACTGCCATGTTCTAACACTGTGCTCCCTTCTGCAGCCTTCACAGTGACACCTTGTAATTTAGCATCACGTATGAACATCATTACCAGGAGCTGAGTCGTTCTTCCAGATCATTCAGTGACGGCGGCTAAATTGTGTCTTCTCATCTGACCCCATGACAACGAGAGCTGTGGACACTTGTCATCACACCCCTTGCCCCCCTTCTCCCAGCAGGGCCCTGCTTCTGTCCTGGCCAATTTGAATTCAATTCTCAGGCAAGATTTCAGGTCTTTTCTTCTTCAAGTGATTTTACTAAAATACAGATAAATTACATCCACTGCATACTTTTCACCTTCTGGAACTGTGATTTGCTTTCTGACAGTGGTCAAAATATCCAGACATGATATGGGCTTTTCTAAATGCACTCCCTTTGCTATTCTCTGCTTAATTGTCTTTGTAAATGTCCCACATTTCTTAATCTCTTAATTTGGTTTTGTTATTTATACATGGAAATGAAGGTGCACTTAAAAAGGACAGTGGCTGCCCACAAGCATGACTTTTTCCTTTCCGAAAACATAATCATACTTATCACTAAGGTTTTTTGTTTTTTTTTTTCCTTTCCCTCCCACTTCCTGACAATTCCCTCTATTAATGGAGTATGTCTAGAATGTAACCTAGTGTGAGTAGCTGGCTGTCCTAATCCCCACGACATCCTGACACCCACAGCAACCCAGAACATGGAGCAGTGCTCATGAATATTCTTAGGAGCCAAATAAGCTTTGCAGTTCATGAAGTCCTTCCATATCCATCCATCAGGTCCTCACACCCCGTGTGGGCAGGTAGACAACAGGACCAGTGGTACAGATGAGGACCCTGGGGCTCTGAGAGGTTAAAGGCAGTAGGACAAAGTGATTCAGACTTGGTGTCAGCAAAAGGACCTGAGTCCCAATCCTGATCCTATTTGTCACCAGTTGGTCACTTTAAGCTATTTTGTTCACATCTCTGGTTTCCAGTTCAGGGTGCTGGTCCTCGAATGAAGTGAGCTCGAGTGAGTTCATGGCCATGAAACACGCAGGGTCTGGCACTTCATGAGCTGATATTACATTTCTAGAAATTGTCCATGGCTGCTTAGCACAGAGCTGGGACCCCAACCCAGCTCTTCTGCTGTATCCAATGCTACTTCTGACCCCCCCATGGCCTGTCAGGAGCCATAACTGGGACCATTAGCATCTAAGGACTGGTCTCCCACATGCACCTGTCACAGACAAGGTCAGGGCCATACCTCTCACCCTCCCCTCCTGTCCCCACCTCCCTGACCTGAGGACATTAGCATGGATACAACACTACACTGGGGGCTGCAGGGTCTGACCACCGGCTCCTTCCAGCCTGGCCTTTTCCCTCCTGTATCAACGACTGCTCCTTGATCTGGCTCCTGCCACAGCGTGGCTTTGGGAGGAGTCAGATGATAAATACTGCCACCGCTGCTCAGAGTAACAGCACTCCTTCCCATTCACAGGCCCTTTATTCTCTCAAGCTGCTTTCATGTGGTCTCCCGATAGACCATGACAAGCCAGGCAGGGCTCCAACCCCCCTCAGCAGATGAGGTTCCAGGTACACGGCGACCTGCTCCAGATGCACAGCTGGAAATGCAGCGTTAGATGTGGAATCCAGACTCCGCCATCCACAAACAGAACGCTTCAGCCCACACTCTCTTCATTGCTTTCCAACCCACCCTCTTCTGTTTTGCTCCTCTTCCTCTATCACCACTCTCAATTCTCAATGTCTCAATATCCCCTATGCCACCTTACTTGACTGTCCAACAGAAACACCACCTCAGTCATGCTCTGAGAGTGACACCTTGGGGACATCTATGCAAATTTTTAGTTCCTGTTTAATTCCTCAAATTCTTTTCCTATTTGCCCTCATCCCTAGGTAGACATAGGTGCCAGGCTCTGAGAGAGACTCTGCGCGGAACCAGCTAATAAGACATGGCCCTGCTGCCACTCCACAGCCACCCAGTGTCTCCCTGCAGAGGCACCATGGTGGCTGACATCTACAAGTTTATGGACTGTGAGGGAGACACGAAGCAAGAAACATAAACTACAGAAGGGACAATACAAGTAAGTGGCCTGAGAGTGTTACTAGAAAGCCCCATGGCACCCTGAAGAACTGAGATAGTGTGCCAGAGAGAGAGACGCTTGAATTAAGCTTCAACAGATGTCTAGAACTGGGGGAAAAAGCTCCACAACATGGCAGCATCCCCTGGCTAGATTGCACCTGGGATGTCAGAAGGTCAGCGATTAGCAGGAGTTGGTTTGAATTCTGGCAAAAGCTTTTTATTCAATGGGAAGGGAGCTGAAATGGAATCAAACCTTGGAATCTAAACTTCAGGCTGAGGAGCTTGGACTTTATCCTGTAAAGTGCGAGAAAGGGATCAAAAATGTTTCATCAGGAGGATGAGATATACACACTCTGCCGCGCAGAGTTTAGGTCTAACTGTCTGAAGTCTGACCAACAGTAGTTGGACAACGTGACAGCGACAGTCAGAGAACAAAGGAACTGAGTAAGGTTACTCAGCAAGACACAGTACAGGTGCTGGAGGGCAGGGCTCCAGAGGGCCTTTACACAGAACAGCAGGAGCAAGGGGGGGGTGGCGGTGGCAGGAGAGATGTGTGCTCTGCAGCATTAGACTTGCAGAGAAATGGCCCATGCCCCTCAGTGAGCCAGGCTGGGCTGGCTCTGCCCTGCTCCCCTCCTGCTCGCTGAGCTGCTCTTTCCTCACACCCACAGCTCTCACATTCACGTGTCTGACAGCTGTCTTCCCCAGGGATGCTCCCAGAAGCACGGCAGACCTGTGTTGCTCATGCTACACCTCCGGCCACTAATAACCAGGAGAGGCTCAGTAAAGTTCTCTAGTTTGCATTAAAGTGAGATTCAAGGGCCAATTAAAAGAAAGGCAAGATCATAGTAGTATGGACTAGGCCAGTGTGGGGGAAAGAAAGGAGATGTGGGGAAGAAACTGGTGTTTGGTCTTCAGTTCACTGAAGAAGGTGAACAATCAAAAAGCAGAAAGGGTATACCAGAAGCCCCACTTGACATGCTGGCACAGTCCACCTATGCCTGCCCTTTGGTGACCTCCAGAGAGGCAACTCCTACTTTCCTGGTAAGAAGATCTCCAAAACTCTGACACCCAGCACAAAACAGACACTCAACAAATGGGTTTGGAAGGGGGCACTGGCAATGGTTTGGAGCCCATGAAAACCAAGAGGCGCAGAAAGCACTTAAACACATGCCCTGTCTACCTTGGTCCAGGACCTTGAAACACCAAACTAGGAAGTACATCCAGCTCCCCACCCCCACCAGGGAGCCAGGGACGCTGAGAACCACAGGCCTTGCCTGGATGACTGAGGACAGAAGCGTCTAGAGCATGCACACTTGTCATAACTTGCTTTAGGCAACTGTCTCAGAAATGTTTCAGCAAGAAGAATAAGCTAAATCTAACAGAGAGCCTAGAGGAAAAGTTTAACAAAACTTATTGCGCTCACTAAAGATCAGGGGACAGAAAGAGAAAGTGAAGGAAACGGAGTTTACACATACAGATATTTATAAACCAGAAAGACAGGGCACGAGGGAGTGAAAGGGACTTCCAGGGCGGCATAAGTTTTCTTCAGGTCTTATTGGGGGTTGTGACCCTGGAACAATTTATTCATTCCTTCCTAGCCATGGAGAGTTGTTAAATGCCTTATTGTAGCTGCCTTGGGCAGTAAGAACAGAGCAACTTGGGGATAGGGGAGCACTCCAGACTTGAACCCCAAAGGAAGGATGATTCAGAGCTAGCGGACCTCGGATGAGATGCTGATTTTCTTTAAACCTCAATTTCCTTATCAGGTAGATGGGAACAAAAGACGTTCCTTCACTAGATTTTCGTGACTGAGTGATTGGGCTACACTCAGCTCAAGCACATACATGAGAAAGGTACACTGCATCCCCAACTCCGTGTCCCTGACACTCACCTCTCACCTGCTTTTACCTTTCCCTTCAGACCTACTAGGAAATTACGGGATTGAAGGAAATCCCAGAACCAAGCACTTTCAGCCCCTTTGACCACATGCCGGGTAAATATTCACATTTTTCTTCTGAACAACAAGGTAAAGGGTCTTATTTGAATTATTCTCAAGGCAAATTAGTGGAAGCAGAGAGGTCTGGGCAGGAGCAGATAAGGTCAGATCTCACACAGAAGACCTCAAGCCCGCTCAGCAGCTTCTGTGCAGGAGAGATTAAAGCCCACTCCACGCTTCTGGGGCCCCAGTGATGGAATAAATAATTCATTTCCAGCCATGTTTCTCCTCTTGCTACCTAAATTCAGATTTAAGTTTCAAACACTTCCATTTGTAACTATAATAACAACCGAAGTCCTGAGGAGCCCCCCACCCCAAATGGTGTATGCTCTCTCTAACGCTCCTGCTATTGGATGAGTCCCCAGAGATCCACGTGTTAACCTTGCTCAGAGTGGATTGAATAACAGTGTTTGCGGCTGTTTATGCCTCATCCCTGAAGACACCAGGTAAACATTCTAACCCAGGCAACTGCCAGTGGAAATCCAAGCCAGGCTTTGTCATGAATCCATCAGCCAACACACAAGCACCGGCAAACAATTGTGAAATAAGAGCCTCCTCATTCACTCTTGTTCCTCCAGCAGCCTTGCAAGCTCCCACTGCCCCAGTGCAGATAAAACAGTGGGGTCGACCAGACAGTTGAATATCCTGCTTTGTTACATCGTCAGATTATATTTCTTAAGCATTTCTCCTCTGCGTTTTTGTGTCGATCTGGCTCCTACTGGAGGATTATACAGACAAGAAATAAGGAATGAGAGATCAAACGAGGCTGAACAGAACACAGGGAGAGCCAGGACAACACTGCATTTGAGGAACAAACTTGACTGAGATCACACCCAGAAGACAGCCACGTGCCAGACCATGAGCTCGACCCCATGCTGGCAAGTGTCTGCTGTCATCGCCACTGTGTCTTCCAGAACCACCACAACCACCCAAGGGCTGTAAGGGGCAGCTCCTGGGAATTTGGAAAAGGGGACTGGTCTTGGAACTGGGACACCTGTGAGTCTCTTACCTGCTGATAATTATAACCAGCATCGAAGGGGAGTCTGTTAGTCACACAGACACCCAAAAGCATAGCCAAGTAGGAATTTACAGAAAGAGACTTTTTTAGGAGTATGAAGTAGAGCCAGGTGGAGAGAGAATTATAGGTGATCCCTGTGTTTCTCCCCTTGTGGGACTAACGAAACACTACGTCATCACAAATGTCAGCGTCACCCTACCCCACACGGACACAAACAGAATCCAAGATTCCCACTCCACCCCTGCCATCCAGGAGGATAAGAAGGCCTGAGTCTAACCAGGCACCTGCTTGGTTGCCTGAAGGTAACAAGACTGTTGTGTCCCGGTTCTCCCCTCCGCTTCCCAAGGACTGCGCTCCGCCTTGGGATTCTGACCTACTAAAGAACCAGATGGCCTCTCTTGCAAGATCATTCAAGGTGACAGCCTTCAGACATCTTCAAAGTCTAGTCCACATGCCGGAGGCATCACAGGCATCTCCTGGGAGCCTGTGATAAATGCAGCCTCTGAGGCTCCACCCTAACCCTCCCCAATCAGAATCTGCAATTTCATAAGCATTCCAGGTGATTCATATGCACACTTAAGTGTGAGAAGCACAGAGGTGGATCAAATACAACCTTGGTGCTGAGGGCACTGTGCCTTCATGGTGTATTTGGAGGCCATTGTAACCACCTCCATCCAGCTACTGCTCCTTTAGACTCATTCTGTTCCACCTGTTACACTGACTGATGGCGACAACAGTGGCCACAGGTCAAGTTGGAGATAACATCAGCCATGACACAGAGACAGGAAGGCAGCATGGCCTTCAAGGCCTAGACAAACAGTGTGGCTGGAAATTAGGTCAGTGTGCTAAGGGGCAGCTGCTGATTAAGCAGCGGCTAAAAAGAATGACTCCATGAATAAGGCAAGGCATTTGAGAAAGAGATATTTACTGAGAACTGCTCTGTTAAAAACACACTTGAGGCCAGAGGGCTGCCTCACTCAGCTATCCATCAATAGTGACCCATGTCAGGTGACCCAGCAGAGCCCTGGGATCAAGGTGGAAGGAAAAGACTTCCTCAGAGCTGCTTCCACCTACATCAAGGTGGGCCTGGATTTTACTCCACCCCATGGATGTTTTTTCTGGCTCTTTTCACATCAGTGAGCCAAGATCCTAAGCTACCGACTCCCTGGCTGCACAGATGCCAAGACGCCCTGGCCACCCACAGCCTCTTGCTCTACTTTCTGAGGGTGCCTCTGCCGGTCCCCCGGCAGTCCCCCACTGACACATCAACAGCTTCACCCTATGCAATATACCACCTGGCAGTCAGGTGGTGAGGGTGAGGGACCATACCCAGCGATGCCTGATCCCCAATTAAAGACCTAGTCGAGTTTGGCTCCAGGTTGCATTCTATTTCAGACGGAAGTTGGCTCCTGCTCTCTGATATCCATTCCCCAATTCCCAGAATTGTGGGTCACATAGCCAGCCTACACCCAAATCCCATGTGCTGAAGGAAAAGTCAACTTTTCTTTAATGCTGGAATCCAGATACACGGATCAGGCCTAAGTTACCCACCAAGCCCATCCCTCTGATGATAATGATTGGTTCGGAGGTAAAGATGAAACATCAGTTGGTCCAATGTGTTTGAAGTCACAGAATTTTTGTTGAGTTGCTGGGCAACAGAGTTATATCTCTTCATTTACATGAACCAAAAAGCAAACCACCCTGGGAATGGCCCCCAGCCATGGTGGGATCACAGGGCCCTAGCTTGCCAAGAATGAAGGCAGCACCAGGATAAGGAAAGCCAAAAAATAGATGAGATGAGTGTAGGGTCAGTGAAAAGTGACCAGGCTTTTCCACCCTCTTACCATTGGTGTCGATGATGGACACCTGCGGTCCTGAACGCAGGCCTGATGGCTGGCACCTCAAGTAGGGTGTGGGCATGCACAAGTGGGTGCACCTGGGCTGAGATGCCGGGTGTCCCAAGGATGCCAGCAGAAAGGGGGTGGGGAGAGAAAGAGAAAGAGAGAGAACAGAGAGAGAGAGAGAGAAGCAGAAGAGAGCAATGATTCTGTGGGGGCTAGGTTAGTAGGAGGCCTGCTAACCTCCTGGCCCCCCGGCCCCCCTGCCTGCCGTGTACCTGGTTGACTCTGATGTGAAGAGTAATAAAAGCCTGAAAAAGTCACAGAGGGCTCCAGGACTCCTCCTTGACCCTTCTGCTCTGATCATGGAGCACCTGCCCCATGCCTTGCTGGCACTACAATGAGCACCAGGTCTTGGTCACATCCTTTGAGTTAGTAGATTTTTCAAGAACTGAGCCCATAAATCCCATTGTTGTTTAAGGCAATGGAGCTAAAAGTTATGTTATTTGCAGCTGAGAGCATGCTAAGGGACATAGCAAGTAAATAAATCATTCCCTGACAAGAGGAAAGATAATGTCTCACCAAATTTACTGGACATGGGCACATATTAATTTATTATATTATATTATATATATTATATATTCCCAGGCCCCTTGTCCCCCTAAAATAAATGGTCAGACCAAAAAAAAAAAAATTGTCATATGAACAGACTGGCTAAGCAAGCTGCAGAGGAAGAGGAAAGTGAATGTCCTCCTTTCCTGCATCCTCAGCTTTGAAACAGTAACCCAAACCAGTTTTCATCTAGGGATTTAAATATCAGAGGCAAGTCGCAGCCCCTCCCCCTCCCAGCTCTGCCTACCCTCTCCAAGTCTCCACCCCCTCCTTCACTATATTTAAAGCGGGTGGGGGGAGCCTTTATTCTAATCCCAGTGCAATTCTTTCAGCTCTTTCCTAATCCCTCCACCTGTGAGATAATTGCTGGCATTTAGGAAAAAACTCAATAGTAATCATAGACTTGCACACAAAGACACAAAAAGAGGCAGATAAAATAGGAGGAAAAAAAAATCACAAGCCCAGAATTATTCACACTCTGACATCAGAAATACAACTCGGCCAAATGCTCTGTATAAGGAATAAAGATGTAGCTGTATAGGAAAGGGGTGCACTTCAAAATACCGTGGTTTTTATGGTTCCTGTATTAGTAAGATAATACAAAACTAAGCACTAAAATTTGTTGTCATCATTTGACCATTCATAAATCAAGCACAAATTATAATAAGCACACCTACCAAACACAGACTCCTATTTATTGTCTTAATGCAACAAGAAAATTCAGTAATCAAGGGTGGTCCTTGTTAGGTGATAAAGAGGAGGGGGAAAGCTGCTGTTTTATACAGTAATCAGAATTAAATAAAATCTTGTGAATCATGCATTTGGCCAAACTCCATCAATTCAGGCTAAGATCCCATCCATACTTCTAGCTTTTGGTTTATAGATATAAGATGGAGAATCATCCCATACAACAAAAATTTATGTATAGCAAACAGGTTTATAAACTAAGGTACATGCAAAATTTGTTTTAAATTATATAAAACACAACAGAACATTTTTAGTAGCATCTCATACAATTCCTCTCTGGTTTGCTTTATTCCTTGGAATAAAGACTCAGCATGCCTCAAATTTGCCAGATCATAAGAATAACTTAGACATGCAGATTCTGTGATTCTAAGACAGTAGCTAAGAGTCTTCATTTTCACAAAGTTCGCTGAGTGATTCTTACAAACTTGAGAAATATTACTGTAACTCCGTAGAGTTTTATTTAAAAGGAAGCACATGTACATTGTTATTATAGGAGAAGGAATGGACAAACATCTTCTGTCTCACAGACCGTGGAAGCTATTTGTTTAACAAAGATAAGCAGAAGAAGACTAACAGGCATGATACTAGATGATGCAAGAATAGAACACAACTCACCCCCAAGGGAAGAACTGCTAAGCCTCTTTCCTTCTGGGCATATAGCTGTATTATATTTCCCAGCCTCTTTGCAATTAGATGGGGTCATGGGATATAGTTCTGGCCAATAGCATGTGGGACATACTACTTCTAGGCTTGACTCTTCAAAAAAAAAAAAAATACTTCAAACTCTTTCTCTCCATCTGCCAGTTCAATGCAGTGGAAAACAAGTTTCTAGAAAATGACAAAGCCACAGGACACAAAAGTGCCTGGGTGCCTGAATGACTGTGTGGAGCAAAGATTCCCCCTCCATTACCACCAACCTGAAGGTCAAACTGCAATATGAATGAGAAACTCCTACAAGCCACTAAGATTTGGAAATTGTTTGTTAGCCTACCCTAAAAGGCACCACTGCTTCCCTGTACCTCTGTTTTATCCTGTTTCTAACCCACTCTCTGGATTTTACGATCAAGTAAATCTAGACTAGTTGGGGAATTAGTCATATGTAGTTGCCCCAGTGATGTCAGTGTAATATCTCAACCCCACAGGAAACTATTTGCCCCAGGGACAAATAGTGCTACTCACGTTCTGAGTAGCATTGGATATAGACTAAGCCCAAGAAGAGAGAAAAAAAAAATATGAGTGCCTTTGGGAATTTATTATACAGATGTTCAAAAATATCAGCTGATACCACTTATAGGAGGAATACAGGGAAATAGAACATAAGGTTAAAAAAAAAGACAAAACTTGCAGGTAATTATAGATCTGAGACATAAAGCAGGGGAGGGGGAGAAAAAGGAATCAAAACAGGGGAGAGAAGAGCACAAGGGACCATAGATGGTTCATAGGTGATGTGGTGGTGGGACATTTACTGGGACCACCTGGACGGAGAAATCAAATACTGTAAAAATTCTGAACAACAATGTAAAAGAGTTTTAAAAGTTAACAAAAGGAAAAAACATATTACGTAGATGTTTTCCTCCTACTCTACTGTGAGCTGCCCAAGAATAAAGACTGAGTTTTATTCATTTTGTGTACACCTTATGTTGGATGCTTATTAAACTTCATTATAATCTTACTGACAAGAGAGTAGAGGGTACAAACTTTTTGTTAAAATTATAGGAAGAGTCAGATATGCTGTTATGTACATAATATGTGTTTGTTCACTTCTTAATTTTACCCAAAGTAAAATAATGTATTACTTAAACTATATTATATGCAATATGATTTATGTGCCTTATTAAGAATATATTATAATAAAGTATTATCCCCACTTTACAGAAGAGAAAATTGAAGTTCAGTGAAATTAAATGCTGTTAAACTGAATTTATTTCAATTAAAGTGATGACATGGTATGTCAAATCAGCTTAGGCTTTGGGATTAGGAAAAACTAAGTCTATTTTTGTTCTGTTATCACTTCTGAACTAGTAACCTTAGACTCGCTGTTCTCTTACCTGTGAAAATGGGCATGATGTCATGCAATCACCAGAGATTTGTTTTCAAGTGTTATAAGAAACAAAGTTAAAAAAATTTGTTTGCTTTAGATAAATCAGGAATTAGTAGAGAAAGATCATTTCAAACCATAAAAAGCATTTCTAAGAAGGAAGAGGCATTGGTCCTTGCCTCTAAAACATACTGCCTAGCAAAGGCCAGCAGAAAAGTGGGTAAACGGAAACTCAGACACTCATCTCCAGGGATGAGTGTCTCATCTCCAACCCTGTCTCTGCCCCTAAATGAACAAAACAAAAATGCATAAGAGGCTTCCATCTACAGGGTTGGCCAGAAAGGGCATAAAGGATCAAGAGCAAAAGTAAGCCTGTGAATCCTCGGATGGATTTTTTTTTTCCCTATTATTTTTGGAGAGACGCCAACAACAACAGAAAGTGACCTGGAAAGTTGACAAAAATCATTATTCTTCACAAATTATTTTAACCTTGCCTCTGCAGTGACCTTCACACTACCACTGCTTTAATGGTATTTATTCCAAGTCATTGTTTTCACTATTCAACAGAGATGCAGAGCACAAGATAATACAACTAAATCACTCTTGTAAATATTTAATATCATTGCCTTTCTTTTTTCCTTTTAACAAATCACTATCAAGGCTGAGCACATAGTAGAAAACACATTTATTTATTCTGTCCTGGAAAAAAAAAGCTGAGTGCTCATGCATTTTATCTATCTAGTTCTCCAAATGACTTTGACACTTGAGAGCCCTTGTGATCAAAACAGCCTGAAGGAAGGCAATTTTGCAATAATTTAAGAACTGACTTCTTGTGCTGATCAACGTCCCCCAAAGTTGTGTCATGGTTGGGCTCCACACTTACCCCTTAGACTAAGAGAAAACCCTAAGGAGAAACGTTATTTAGAAACAAAGGCTATTATTAGCTTGAGATACATTCTTACTTGAGGAAAAGTTCATTTTCCTGTGTATTTTTTAAGAGTTATAAAATTACTATTCTTAAGGGAAGAAGAAAGGAAATGGAAAGACTAAGAAACAATCATTTGAAAATCAGTCCCTAGTGAATTTCCTTATGGGCATTTACTCTGTTATAAACTATCAATACAGGACAGTGAAAAAGCGGGGAAAGGATATGAACTTGACATCAACTGGTGTCACCATCTCCCTACAGCCAAAACAAAGCTGTTGACTTGGGCAAACACACATGTGGTACAAAGCATTATAAAACCCCAGGAGAATCCATTGACAGCTTCAAAAGCTGGGGTTGTATCACTTCTAAGAGGAGTCAAGTAACTTAATAGAGGACCTTGTTTAGAATATTCCAGAATCCTTCTTACACAGCATTACTGACTGTGATATCATCCAATGGATCATCTGTAACAGATGCTGCTAATGCAGAGAAGATGACGATGACAACTTGCCTTTAAGAGACAACATGGTGAGAGAGGAAATAAAATAATACAGCACATCAGAAGTTCTGGGGCCAGTCCCATGCTGTGAATTATCAGTGTAGGGACAAACACAGCACTTCTGCCCTCTCAGCGTGTTTTGTCATCCACAAAATTACAGTGGGATGGAGTAAAGGAATTCTAAGTTCCCTCTGAGCTCTGAAATTATATGCTTCTAAGATTTGGGAAAGCAAATCAGCATTTTTTAAAAAGTAACTCTTAGCTAAATGTTTTTGTTTTCTTCATGGCTCATATAGTTTCATCAAGTAATAGAAGGAAATCCCATTGCTCTTGTGCACACAGACAGAGCAAACACATCCATCAGAGACCCAAAAAACAAGCAGGTTTATCACTATTACATTTTTATTATGGGAGGCTCAAAGGGAAAAGACCAATGGTTCCCTTTTGCAATAGGCTATCCAAAGACCTCCTACTAGAAGTGGAACAGGGGGCTTGGCACGGTCTGTGTTACCGATCTCTGTGAAGTTATTAGGGCAGCATTTCTGATGCCCATTCGACGAGTATTTACTGAGCTGTTTCCACAATGAGGTGGGTACATGGAGAAGCAGACAGATAGTGCCCCTGACTGTGGAGCTTATATCTCATGGAATACTCACTCCTTAACATCTATATAGTGCTATTTCATCTTGCACAGTGCTGTCATCTACCCGCATGATAGCAATTACTACCCACAACAAACCTACCAAGTAGGCTCTTTGCAGAAAAGACATCAAAAGTCAAAAAAAAATTGTTATTTGAAATATATCGATGAGGGGCCTCCCTGGTGGCACAAGGGGTTAAGCACCACACAGTGAAGTATCCTTGGCCACTGCAGCACAAGTTCAATCCCCTATCAGGGAGCTAACCCACATGGAGCAGCAGACCTCTCCTGTCTCCTAACTGCTCCCCTCAACAGTGTGTTTCAGTTGATCTGCCTGTTCTGTTCCCCTCTCTGTCTCTGGTGAATTCTCTCACCCCCCTACACCTCTGGCCTGAACCCCAGTTCTTATATGCATAAATAAATAAATCTTTAAAAGAAATGAAATATATTGATGAGGGTGGTAACTAATGTTTATTGCTGATGCTTATGACAACTAATGTTTGTTTATGTAACATTCAAGCTCTAACATAAGCCCCGTATTTACATTGTCTCAATGACTGCTGCCTGCAGCTCTGGGATAGGTAGACTATTGTTCCCATTTTACTTATTCAGATAATAAGGCTCAAAAAGGTAATAAGGCTTGTAAGAAGAACTCTGATCTACCATGTTTTCTTCCCTAGCGTCCTGAATTAGGTCTTCTGACATTTGCTGAGTGCTCTCTCTACTCTACAATGCTGGCAAAGCACTAGAAGGATCCACACCTGAAGATGTGGTATTCTAGGTTGCCACACATATCAGGTTTAAACTGGAACTCTCCCCCATAACAGTTTTGGCAAAGGCATTTGTAAGTGCCCATTATTGGTCACTTGGGGAAACACGGGAAAGTGTGGCTGGCTCAGCAAACTGTACCTCCACCACCAGATTAATAGCCCCAGGAAAACGGTCTACTACAGATGGATCAATGGCAGCCACTTCACACTGAACAGACAGCACATAAATAGGACAAAGTCCTCAGCCTTGCAATAAGAGCCTGCAAAATCCTTAGCTGAGCCAATGATTTCTAAACAAAGTACAAGTAATTCTTCAGGAAGAATTTCTTTCACCTACATGTTCACTGTCTGGGAAAAAAAGTCATCGAGAGCCAAATTCTCAGAGTGTTAGGATGAATGGCCTTAGATGTAGTAGAGAAATAACCACAGTAACAGTTAACCTGCTCCAAATTTCAAAGCAAATAAGACTAAAATAAAGTTCCTGGTACTTCTCTCATCTTATGCTGAGATCAGCTCTTCCTTGAGTTAAGCAAGCCATTATCAGAAGCACTGTTGACACTCACTATATGGATATCCATTGAAGTACTTAGTGCCCTGCCCCCTGGAAATGTTTTAACAAGACTGGTGTCTTTAAAACTGCAGTTGCTTTAACATCTGCGTTATGTATTTTACCAGGAAGCAGTAATTTCCCTATTGAAACTACCCCATCCAAAAAAACTATTCCCAATCAAAACAGAAAATGTATTTAAAAGGCATCTTGAATGAAGCCAGTCCAAAACTTCTTTCAAATTCAAGGGGCATTAAGATTTATAATGAGATCTAAACGGGACTTTAGAACGATCTTGTCCAAAGTTTTCAACTGAACACTAGTTTTAATTCTAGGAATTTTCATCCAAAATGTAAATTACAAAAAAAGGATTTCACATCAAATAAATCTGGGTAACTTTTGAAGACTGTAAATTTTTCTTAGTAACTCATAATTTGCCTTGTCATAACAAAGGCTCTAAGAAGTCCTGCAATCAAAAACCAGATAAATGTTGTTTTAAGCCTGTGTTTTGAGAACTTATTTTTCCCAGTACTTTTACTTTTCCTGAAACATTATTAGCATTTCTCAAACTTCTTTTCAAAGGTGGCAATCTGATTGAACACATTATTTAATATCAGATTTGGAAAGATGATAAAACTTCTCTTGATTCACACACTCTTGTATTTTTCATTTAGGCTATTATGAAACCAAGTGATGCATTAATTTTAAAGAAAGAGAACATTTAAAATGTCTTCAGTTCCCCTAGATTTAAACAATCAGCAAATGGTTAGTATAGACTGAATTTCCCAATCTTCTCACCAACTTACAACTCACAAGTCACTGTAGGTTTCATACTGGAGACATACAAACTCACACGATCAAGTTCACGTTCAGGGCTATCACCAGTAGTTGTGGAATGTGTTTTTGCAATGTATACTTTTAAGCCATTTAGCAATTTTTTCATTTAGTAATTCTCACAGCAGTAAGGAGTAATTGACCATAGTAACACACCTAATTCAGTTTAAATATTTCAAGAAAATGAGTTGAGAGATTTTCCTACATTGTTTCTGTTTGCTGCACATTTTATTTTGTTTTGGGCAAAGTGAAGTACACACAAACACATACACAGACACACACACACACATTACTATTTCAGGTTTGAGATTTAATTTTGGATAGTATCAAGCCAAAGTACTGACGCTCATTTCAATAACGGATCTGCAGGCATTTGCAAGGCACAGTCATTAGCTTATCTTTAAGTAAATATTTTGATTGTCAGACAGCTCCTTGCAAACAAGGTTCTTTTCCAAACACTCACTCCTGATGCATCCAAACCCACTTGCACATCATTCATTGAATAATCTGCTTCTGTGTTAAATATAAAATCATCCTAGGGAAGTCAAAGTACAGGGAGAAAGCATGTTTGGGAGACTCTTCATTTAAGAGGGTTCCTGGGCACGTGGAACCCATTATATCTCAGTTCTCTGGTCTTCACCATGCTACATTACCATAAAGCTTAGGAAATGAGCTATTACCCACCATCATCCCCCCCAACCACTATCACAGAAAATCACACACTCACAAAACAGCATTAATTGTCAGAATTAGCAACCATTTAAAAGGCAGCTGTTCTTTCACTTTTAAATAGACTCCAATTTTCAGATCTTCCCCTTGTATTAGTGACTTGGTCTGTTGGGCTTGCTGCTCTCTCACTCTCACTCTCACATACACACTTACACACACACACACAGAGTATTCTTAGCCAAATGAATTTTTAAAGTTTTCCTGTATTTAAAGCATCCAGAGAATATGTTTATATAGCGACATTTTCCACCCCAACTCTTGCCATCAGGGTGCCAGTCGGCTGGAACGCTTCCAGCCCGCACGGAGCACTGTTCACAGCTCCAGGTGAAAGGGCTGTTTGTGCGGCACGAGGAGAGAAAAGAACAGTATCTCTTTAAGAGTCAACAGTAAATTAACTTGCCCAAAGAGTGAAATAATTAGCAGTTAGTAGCTTATTAAAAGGATGGCAAAGGCCAAGCTGCCATCTGGGATCTCCAGTTTCTTGTGATTATTATTATGTCAGCATGTGTGAGCTGCCTTCGCTTTCATGTCATTTGCCCGTCCTTGCTTTACATGTGAATTTTAATGAAAGATGTGGCACTTTTAAAATCAGGCATCCATCAAAAGGTGTTATTAGCCTGGCTTTTTACAAAGCATATGGTCTTTTCTACCTCTGCTGTTCTAGGCACAGTTAAATGCCTTAGGACGAAAAAAGGAAAGTCCAATGATATCAATTAGGCATTTTCTTTGAGCAGAGGGAAACCTGAGCAGCCTCAAGACCAGGACCAGGCTGGACCTCACCAGAGAACAGCATCTCTGCCTCTGTTTATACACCGTGCAAACCCCGACGCCTCCTGGACCCCCGAGGCTGATCCTTCTTAATGAACATCGAAGCAATCTAGAGACTGCTGAATGATTTCCACATGGATACACACGGTTCAGGAAGGAAAGGGGAGAATGTGTGTATTTATCAGAAATTAATGGCAGAAAATAGCACAACAGAAATTTACGGGGTGATGGGCACACTCGACATCTAGATCTGAATAGTACTGATATGGGTGGTGTCTAGGTTAACAATATTTAAGCTCTGTGTTTACATGTGTGGGTTTAGATACTCACCTTCAAAGAAGACAAATGAGTAAGACAAATAAATGAAAAGTTCCCTACAGGGTGGGAATACATGGTGGGTGATTTGACGACCTGAATTATTAACTGACAGTTTCCCTTTAAAATAAATAAAATTAATTTTAAAACTGCATCTATGTATATACATATATATGAATGTATGTATGGCTTGAGAGGAGAGGTGGCAGTTGTATTTGAAAGCCATTTGCAAAGTCCTATTGATTGTAGGAAAAATGTCAGAGGCTGGGTTGCTTTCCAATAAACACCTAGCCCTTGGCCACACAAGGCTGACTCTCTTTCAGTGTTTGTCAAATACTGAATAAATTTTGCTTTTCAAATGGGGAAGACAGTCTGCTAAATTCAGATGCACATCATGCTGAAATGCGTTCTTTTCAGTCCACTCCCAAAGGGTGCTACATATGAACCTATTCATATGTGTTTACACAGACACACATATGCTGCCCAGCACACCTGAGAAACATACCAGGGTGTGTGCAAGCCTCAGCACAGGAGGAAGCACACTCTGCTTGTTCTCGTAATAAACATATTTTCCATCACATATCATTGTATTCTTTATCGATAAGCTACATCATGAAGATAATGCAATTTAATTCAAAACAATCTTTCCCTGTGGATGTCATCAAAGTCAGGTTTATGTGTATACATATAGCTCTAGAGAATTATATCCTCCAAGATTAATCAACTACCCTTAATAAACAAAAGTTTTATCACCTTAAGTAGGCAGTTCACCTTAAGTAGTTCCCCTTAAGTAGAAAGCATTTATGATGCATATACACAAATATAAAATCTGAGCTTAATCAAAAAATCCCAACTGATGAGTAAGGAAGAGGAGATAGACATGTTGCTTAGAAATCTGAGAAATATCTTCCTTTATGGATTGTCTGTTGAAATAGCCCATTGAGTCATTTACATTTTTCTAATAAATCTATTGTTAAACATTTACACATTTTTTTAAAAAATCCTTCAAGAAACAGCCATTCTGAAAAATATCTTCAATGTTCAAAAGTTTCTAAACAAGGAAGAAAAGCACTTTCATATTTTCCAAAGCACCAATTTAAAAACACCACAGTCTGAAATACAGAATTGCTAAAATCAGGCAATTTTACTTTTTAATATTTAAAATAAATCTATTTTTCCCCTGCAGACTTTCAAAACATTAGAAGGAAAAGAAAAACATGGAAAACAGGCTTCTTTGGAAGACAAAGGGATTTTTATTCTTTGTCAAGAGGACAAATCAGTGGTGGATGAGAAACAGATGAAGCGAGAGATGGAAATGTAATATTGCCCCTATTTTATTATAATTAGGTATTTATAGAGCACAGATGAGTTTATTTTCATAATTAGTAGCTGGCATTGCATTTACTAATTT
Organism: Galemys pyrenaicus; assembly: GCA_019455555.1. NCBI lineage: Eukaryota > Metazoa > Chordata > Mammalia > Eulipotyphla > Talpidae > Galemys > Galemys pyrenaicus. The sequence goes on along the minus strand of JAGFMF010011747.1, from coordinate 3,414,884 downwards.
GCATAAACAGTTGGCTATCACAGCAATAACTTATTTGCAGGGCTCTCAAGACCTAGCAGGGACAAGAGGGGGCTCAGCTCCTCAATTCAGTTTTCTTAATGTTATTACCAGCAAAATACAAGCGACAGGAAATCATGTTCAAGTTCACATAGCTGGATTATCCCTTTCCAGGGATAATCAATGTTGATCAGTTCAGACTTAGAAGGCCAAAGATCAGGTTTATATGGGTAAAAAAATTGCATGTATTTTGAAATGGGCGAAGGGGGTCAAACACTTTAAAAATGCACACACACCACATAGTACATACCAGAAAATTCTCTAAAATCTAAAATATTAAAGAAAATTCTATTAGAGGCAACACTGATAGTTCAGTAAGTAAAGAGCTCTGTGGGGGTAACGTAAAAAGGAGCGACATGTCTTCCATGTAACTCTTACTGTTTAAAATTTTGGTGGTTCTTGGCTATTGTTGAAGGTGTCAGTTACCTCTCCCAAATATGAGGCACTTTTTTCTCTGACAAGTTCCTAAGAATAAACCTAAAGCCCTTTGCTGCTTTAATTCAGTGTATCTATGACCAGGCCCCTCTGTCACCTGCACACCCAGGGCCTAGAGGAGACCTACGTGAGCAGGGAACTGGAATCAGAACATCTGACCACTCTGCATGACCCAGTGGGCTCCTTTGCTCGGTTGGCTGGAATAATGGGCATAATGATGATGGTCACAGGGCAGAAAGTGAATGGACACTAACAAATGAATATGCTTGGCCTCAACAGACTTGTGATCTAGTAGAGGGGAAATGTCCCAATAACCCAAAGAACTTTAACATAAAATACTGGAGAGATCCATGGAGGCAGAGCTTATCTCAAAATGGCGCATTCAATGACAGCATCAACTAGGAAATGAAATCTATGAATGATCCCAGAACCAGGAAAAAAGGGAAGGATGGGCTGTGATAGGGGAGAGCAGCAGGACAAGTCGAGCAAGGAGACAAGGAAAGGTAAAGTTATCTGGTATCCTATAGGGCAGCAATGTTGCATCTAAGATTAACAGGGGAGAAGACTAAAGGTAAGTAGGGTCATATTAGGGACAGCTTTGAAAGGGAGATCGCAAATTCTACATCCCTTAGGTAGACAGCAGGGTTTAAGCAATACTCATTTACAACACAGACTGGCAGAGAATAGAGGCAGGGAAATTAATTGGGCCAGGGCAATGATCTAATAAGGACTATCTGGAAACTGAACTAGGACTGTAGAAATGCAAGAGACATTCTACAGGAGAATCTCAACAAACTCTCCCACTGGTCACCTGGAAATAGGAAAGTTTAGGAAGGAGAAAATAGGAATCAGGTGCTAGGTTTCAAAGCATGGGTGATGAGGAGGACAGGGACACTGTTACCAAAACTAGGAAAGCTGGTTTGTAGCCAGATGACATGAAGACTGACTTAGGACAAACTGAGGAGACAGTACTGGTGGGACATGTATACAAATAGGTATTACCCAGTATGCAAAGTGGCAGACCGAAAACTGAGGCAGCTTGTGCTAGGGAGGTCCTTCGGAAACTTACATAGCGAGGTCTTCCTGGATCCAAAAGAGGCAGTATAGAGTAGTGGTTACGGGCTCAGATTCCGAATTTTACTTCCTCTTAGCCACCCAATGGAAGTTATTTAACTCTGAGCCTAGTTTTACTTGTCCGTAATAAAGCAAGAGTAATGTCATCACATACTTAATTGTAATAAGACACAATGGCTAGTACACAGCAACCTCTAAATCAGTGTTAGCAGTGGTGGTTAGAGAAAGAAAATAAGATTCCCAACCAATGTGGAAAACCTAAAGACATTATTCTACAGGATTTTTTCAGGAGATTAGGGAAGGGAATGGAGCTACATGGGGGAGGAGAGGAGAAAGGGAAACAGGTGACACAGTCCCACTGCCTTCAGAAAGGAGGGGTCCTGAGGAGAGATGGCTGGTTTGCTTCTGAGATCATGGCCATCTGGCTGAGGGGCAAGGGAGGAAAGGTCAACCAAATGTTCTCTTCTTCCCCCTTTCCCAGCTCCTTTCAAAAAGTCCTAAGCTCCTATGAAGTAAAGGTTTCCCATGACAGATTTCTGAGAATGAACCTACCTATGATTAGCATAAAAGGAATGGCAATCAAGCAACCCACAGTTCACAGACTAGTCACCAGACCAGCATTTTCAGTAACTTGTCAGCCCCTTCTTTCCTCAACATCCTCACGTCAGAACCACATTTCCTACTTCCGTTATTTGCCAATCCTTGCAGGAAGTAGCGGCGTGCAGCTTCACAGAACAAAGACTAGAGACTTAGGAAGAGGAGAGAACTGGAGGCAGATATATATTTATAATTTATCAATTAACCTCTCCCTTCTCTCTGGAACAGCTAATCCAACTGGCGCTGATGAGCCAGGTTCCTGGACTGAGGTCTCTGACAGCTTTGAGTGGGAAGGAACGAGTAACCTGGCGACATAGAGGTGCGAAGTACTGGAAGGCTGGTCAGAGCTTTGGAGCAAGCCCACCCTGCTCACCGCCTCTCCTTCTCACACCCACCTGGTGAAACATGGACTTTGTGAGTTAAAATCCAGCATCCCTCTTTCTCCACTTTCCCCTTAGCAGGGGAATTACCATCTCTGTGTCCCTCCATATCTCCAGTACCACCATTGTTAGCCCATCACCCCCAGTCAGAAAATTTCCATTCCCCCAAATAAATGAAACATAACACAGAAGACAAAGAACAATAAACAAATATTTCCTAAACTTCATACTACATAAAATTCCAAGCAAGTCAGCAGTCTTCTTCCCTTTCTCATCTAATCAGCCTTCTCTCACAGAAGCTACCTCTGAATCCACATCTCCACTGGTCACTCAGTACACTTATCAGGAGGGGGTCTTAGAATTCCCTGCATTTAAGCTAAATATACCTTCCGCGCCCCACATAACCACACTCAGAATAAGCCGTTCCTGCTAGACACAGGCCGCCATAGTGGACACACTCATCTGGGTTCTTGGGGAGGCGGGCCAGCCAGAACCACCCACAACCACAGCACATGAAGCGCACTGAAGGGAAATGATAGCTTTGGCTTTTTACTTGTTCATTTACTTTCAGTTGTTGTTAAAAGCACTCAGTTATCACCTGGACTGTATTCATCAGAATCAACAATTCCCTTTGGACACGAGAATGTTTATAAAGAAGGCAGACTGATACTGATAATAAGAAAAATAAAATGGTCTCTACCTTTACTTCTACCTACAGAAATGAAGTGGGAGGTCCGAATAAGTAGAGGAAGCAACGTGTCCACCATGGAGGCGGCGAGAGAGAAAGAAAGCAGGGAGAGTAACACATCAGCATACAGCAGACACACAGAGGAAGGTAACACACAACACGAAACCCCGCAACAGTAAGTGCAACGGCAGCGCCACATCTCGAGAAGGCAGCACAAAACAAATGTACAATGCGAAGCTTAAATAGGCCATAAACTGTGTGTCCAGCACAGCTGTTTATCTGAGCTTCCTGTTGAAGCTTTTTCTCAGTTCCATGTAGTAATATGACTGAGTCTGCATGCAGTAGTGCCATGTGGCCACATGTATGTGAACTTGCACACACTCAACCAATCTAAAATTGGTGAGGGAGGGCATCAGAGAAGCTGAGTTCTTTTGGACTGTCCCAACATGAATAGGAGCCACGAGTGTGACCTACATGTATGTACATGTGCACATACAACATGCAGAAATCATTTCACACATACTTATGACATCAAAGACAAATGCTGGACATTCAGTGGAAACCAGACAAAAGTATTTTTTTCGTACTGAAGGAATAAGGAAACAGAAACGCATGTTGAGTTGTAGGTAACATCACATGGGCAAGAGCAGACAAGGGAAGAAGGAAGAGGAGAAGGATGAGAGGATGAGAAATATAGTCAAAGGACCTTCTTAAACTGCAAGTTGCAACTTAAAGTTGTAGCACTGACCACCCAGAAGAATTCTGCATCCTTTCTTGAAAATTTTTGAAAGAGAAAATCAAAATATCTAGGTCTGTTATTACTTCATGGCCAAATGGCCCTTTTTCTAGAAGATACCTGACTTAGCCCCCAGGGCTTGTATACCTGGATGTGTCTGAATATTTTATTCAGGTGCAGGTCAAGGCTGAGTGCCCACAGGAACTTGAATAGTGGGTAGAAAAATGAGTAAGGTACACAATACAAGTTCTCCAAATGCATGCCATACGCATGATGGGATTTAGCCATCCAAAATGCCTGTCCTGCCTCTTGGGTCTGAACTAAACCCAGTGAAGACCAAGGAAGGCCCAACCAGCTGGGGCCATCTACCTAACTCCATTCTATGACCTTAGCCATAGGGTGTCTTCCGGAGCCCCAGCTAACACTGAAGATTTGCCTGGTCTCCTCCCTCCAGCTCTGTTCCCTGACATCTGCTCTGTACCGGGCCACCTCTTCACCGAATACCCAGAGTCCAGAGCACAAACCCTGGCTGGGGTCTAGAGCATATACTTTTATTCGAAAAGCATATTTCCTCCTTACTCTGTCTCAAGAAATCAGAACGTGGTCAAGTATCTATCTCTGCAGCTACTTTGACATGAATAAACTTCCCTCAGCCCTGGGTGGTCCCTTGGACTGGCCAGACGCCCCCCCCCCCCCCCCGGCCAANGGGTGGTCCCTTGGACTGGCCAGACGCCCCCCCCCCCCCCGTGGCAAAGCTATGTCGTGGCTGTAGCGTAGGGACGTAGAGAGCCAAGGGGGTGGCCACACAGTGCTGCACACCCTCTGCGGAAGACAAAGGAGAACAGAAGAACATGGAATAAGCCTTTTCTTTGGTTTTCCAAAAAGGGTGCTGAGTCCCATGTGTATCTTGAGAAATTAAAGTACAGTCTTACGGTAGGAGGGCAAGGCAGGTAAACCAATCTTATAATCATCGCAGGGCGCAGAAGAAACACAATAGTAGCAATTGAACAGTGAAGGAAAAGACCATTTTAAGTAGGCTCAGTTCTCAATTCCTGATTTGGCTGATAACGTGGAAAATTTTTATTTAGGAGAAAAAGACTTCCTTCACAGCCCACCCTGTGCTTAGCTGAGCTGAATTTCCTGCACAGCTCATTCCCTGCATATTTGAATATTTTAGGTTGCAGATGCTGAATTTACAGATCTTTATATGCAGTTTTCTTCGGGGTGTATAATGAGTTAGAATCCTACCATGAGGACATTAGCATGCTTTTTTCGGTGATTTTTGCTTTTACACGAAACGGAAAACAGTCAAACCCCCAAGGGCTTCCTTTGACCGTGTGGGGCTGAAAGTCTTTACAATGGGCAGTGGGATGGAGGGGGAAGAAAAAGCAAACCTTTACTCAGAGTGAAATTCTGGGAGAAACCCAACCTCTCTCCCCAACTCAGGGCCCCAGCATGGGGCCCGGGGAGGAGCAGGGGGAAGTTAACCGCTCTGTTGCTCTGAAATTGGCTTCATTCACCCCCATTATCGACGCCGTCATGCCTTGTTTCATGCTTCTCTCTCGGAGGCAGCCCAGCAGGGCCAGCGCCCAGATGACAAATGGTGGTGCAGAATGAAGAAGCCAAGGGGATGGGGGGCAGGACACCACGATGCATCGGGAAAGATGCCCCCACCGCCAATGGCCCTGCTGCCAGCCTGGCCGTGGCAGGAGGGAGAGGCAGCAAATGGCCTGCCAGTGACGATGAGGCTCTGAGCGACCAGCCGAGGCATGAAGGCAAGCAATTCGGGCAGAGGCAACACCACAAGCACAAACACCTACCTTGTTCACTCATCATGAGATGGGAGAGGCCTTGAGGAAGGAGAAGAGGGGACAGGGGAAAGCGAGGGGAAGGGAAAGGAAAAAAGAAAGACAAAGTTAGAATCTCGCACACAATGCAGTCACCTCATCATTCTCTGGCACAAGCAAGGGTCATGGCAAGGCACACAGGTCCCGGGGAGCTCACAAGAGCACCGGCTCCCCAGCCACCAGGCAGAAAGGTCCTTCTGCATGTAGAGAGAGTTTTTTGTTTGCTCAATAGCTCTGGGGCTCATTGTGAGACCTTTCCTATCATCACTATTTTATGCAATAAGTCATAGTTAAGATAAATCTAATAAAAATTAGGTCCCTTGGGAAAGAGACATAAGATGCGAGCAAAGTAGGTTTCTTTCTTTTTTTATATATATTGCTTTAATAGTAACATGGTCACTGTAGAAACTCTGGAAAATCAAAAAAGCAAAAGAAAAAAATTGGTTGTCACCTGACCATCCAGATTTTAGACAGAGTATTCTTTTCTACAAAGTTGGAGTCATGCTACATATTCCCAGTGGTATCCTGCTTGCAAGAGTTTCTTAGAGGGCCTGAAAAAGTTTCACCTATCACCCGCATCTTTGCCCAGTGACACCTACACCCCTTCTTTCCATTGCTTCTCCATCTTTTCCAAGAAATCCCCTCATCTGTGATCGGGGAGACCTAGCCCAGCACTGAGAGTTTAAAAAAGGACACAAAGTTCCAATAAGCACATAACATAAGCTCTGACTGTGTACTTACGGAAGTCAAACAAAGCTATTAAGAGCTCATTACATTAAGGGAAGCGTGTGCCCTGATAAACAGATGAAATGAAAAGATTTCCAACTGGTAACCAGCTACACCAGCTATTTGCTCTTTTGTGCTTTGATTAGTTCTGGGTATATATGACAGAATCCAGATCACCTAGAGAAACTTTACTCAGAGTGAAATTCAGGGATGTAGGGGATTAATAAGGGAGAAAAATCTTGAAGTATGGAAATCTCTAAATGTTTTTGGAGATTACTAGAGATTTAGAAAAGTAATCAGAGGCAAAATATGGGTCAAGCAACTGACTTTTCAAAGATCAGTGATATATTAAATACATAGCTACATGTGCCTTAAATGTCAGGGAGTCTATTTTTTTAAACAAATTTCATTAAACTATTACCATATTTTAAATGCACATTTCTGGCATTCACTTCTCCGGGTCTAGGAGTAACACTCATGGGGAACGGGATTCGCCCAAAGCTAGTCATTCTCATGATTTGTTCTGTTTTAAAAAATTAAGTTTTGCTCTTTTTTTTTTTTCCTGAGGGATAACTGGGAGAGGAAACAAAGGGCCTCAGGTTTGGCTAAAAGAAAGCTTTGCAGACATAACTACTCCTAAAATGCCTGATTTCTGGACTAAGCCACAGCCTTCAGCATCCAGATGAAGAGAAGCCCTGGGTGAGCATCTGGGGCAGACAGGTAGGCTACGGGGAAAGGCGAATGGTAACAGAACTGGTGCATGGATCAGCAGGAGTGCTATGGGCATTAAGAAATGAGAGTAAGGGGGCCTCCCTGGTGGTGCAATGGGTTAAGCAACACACCACAGTCACTGCAGCACAAGTTCAATCCCTGCTGCCAGCTGGGGAGGTGACCCACATGGCAAGGCAGACCTCTCCTGCCTCGCCCACCCGCTGCCCTCCTCAGCAGTGTGTTTCGGTTAATCTGCCTATTCTGTTTCCCACTCTGTCTCTGGTGAATCCTCTCACCTCCCGCAACTCTGACCTGTACCCCAGTTCTTGTATGCATAAGTAAATAAATCTTTAAAAAAAAAATGAGAGTAAGGAAGATCCAAGGAGATACCTACTAGCAAAACAGAGGGTTGAAAATGAAAGGACAGTAAAGGAAAGTTACTAATAGATTTAAATATTTCACCACGGGTGGGGTGGTGGGAGAGAAACATTAACTACGTGACCTAATAAAGGTGTTTGCTATGATGTGATTACTCTACAATATGTAAGTGTACCAAAGCAACAGTCTATACACCTTAGACTTACACAATATTATATGACAATTAAATGTCAATAAAGCTGGGGGCAGGAGACTATACAGTAAAAACAAAATTAATGAAATGAGACATTTTATAACTAGTCAGGGATGGAGTGGCAGAAGTCTTTAGTTGAGCCAAAGAGCTATTTCAAAAATATAGTAGATAAAGAGTAAGCTGGTCACTTGGCAAAGGGGGTTCAAAGTCCAGAAAACCCCTACAGGTACACCCAAACTTGTTATATGTTGTTCTTTAAGGAAGATTTACAAAATGTATGTCACTGACCACCTGCATCAACCACCTGTGGATGCTTTTTAACAATGAAGATGTTGGGCCCAGTGCCAGACCTGATCTTTAGAATCTTTGTAAGGCTCTTTCCTGGGGAACAATCTGAATTTTAATTAAGTGACCCACGTGCTTTCCAAGCCCACTAGAACTAGAGCACTACCCCCTTTAGAGTGGCATATAAATCAAGTTTTGGTAAATGAAATTGTATGATAAATGCACTGTGAGGAATTGGATATTTAATGGAACTCTGCAGTGGATCCTTTTGTAAAAGGAAGAATCCTTTTAAAATGCAAATAACTCACCACCTGTGTTTTTAAAATTCAAACATATACTTATCAGGTTTTATTAAGCTACATATGTGGTTACGGTTTTGCTACTTGAATAAAATGCTCATGTGCTTCAACTTCTAAAAAATCTGCAACACAAATAATTGGCCAGGAAGGAACATCTGGGATCCTAAATATGAAAACTTTGGTTTTTCAGGTCACAAAGAAAAATGGACACAAACAAATAAATATGAACATGTGAAAAGGACACGAACAAGGAAACAGATGCAGAGAGGAAGAAATGTGTAGCCATAATATGAACTGAACTTTATTTTGCTGCTTGAGGTGGGAATTTTGTTCCACTTTCAAGGACTTTTACATCAGCATCTTCTCGTTTACATATGTAATCCTCAAGCTTGCAGAGTTAAGAACTAGAGTCCAAAAATTCCAGAGTGTTCAGGTTTATTCTGAAATGTTTCTCCCCCTTTCTATCCCCAAATACTCCTTCTTGCTACTAAAATCTCAGATCCACTAAATATGATTTTAAGAACCAACAATCAATCAACTAAACGATTCAAGCATTTTTATATGCAGAGACTAGAGGTCAGGTAATAGAATGCAAACGAGTGTGGTACATGGTTGCTGAGCTCAAGGGAGTTTAGTTGTGAAGGGGTGTGTGTGTTTATATTTAAACTAGTTTGCATATGATAAATATACTGGCACCTGACAGTGGAAATGTAGGGGTTAAATTCAAGGAATTGACTCCCACGTCCATTACTTTCTAGCTTGGCACCCTAGGAAAGCTGCTAAGCTCTACGCCTTCATTTTCCTATGTGTATAATTTGGATAAATGTGAATGCCAAATATATAGATTGTTTTGAGGGTCAAATAAATGAATACATGAAAAAGTGTGTTTGTTGGGGCTTTCCTGCTGGCCTAGGAGTTAAGTCTCCATGCCACCACAGTGAAGGCCCACTGCACTGGCCTAAGTTCAATTCCCCACTAGGAAGCTGACCCACATGGCACAGCAGACCTCTCCTGCCGCGCCTGCTGTTCCCCTCAGCAGTGTATTTCAGTGGATCTGCCTGCTCCGCTCCCTTCTCTGGTAAATTCTTTCAACTCCCCTTCCCCGAACCTCTGGCCTGAACCCCATTTCTTTGACACAAAAATAAATATTTTTTAAAAGAAAAGAAAGTGTCTGCTTGTACATGGTCAGGGATATATAAGGATTCTTGTTATTTTTATTATGCTCTCAACAATAGACCAGTGTGTAAGTACAATGACACAGAGCCTAACTGTGATTTGTGCTCAGGACACATTTGGTGACTGAGTGAGGAATGAATGAATGAATGGGACACTGCTACACATCAAATGATGAATTTGAACAGTGAGGACAAGAGGGCTTTGAGGAAGCCCTGAGTGTACAGAAAAGATTTCTGGAGGAAAGCAGGACTTGAAAGAACCCTAGAGGATGGCTTAGGATTCAGGTAAATTGGGCACCTTCCAGGTACCAATTCCAGGCACACAAAGCACATTTCCAAGGACTTTTCTATACAACTATCCAGAAGCACCTAGAACACTAGCAGGCACATGGTAAGTAGGTGATACATGCTGCCCAATAATAATGAATGCATACAAATTGTTCATATAAAGATGAAGGGAAAAGTGATCTAAGGATCAGAGTATGGAAATGTTCATGGAGGCCTTGAATTTCAAGGCTAAGGAACATGGACTTGATTTTGTGGCTGATGGGAGACCTCGAGAGTTCATGTGCAGAAGAGTGACCCAGGGATAATGATGTGGAGGAAGATTGCTTTGGCAATGGTGTGGCTGGGATGGATTGGAGGAAAAAGAGACAGAGGCAGAAAGATCAGTCATAGGCAAAGGGCCTAAGTTAGTATCATAGCAGAAAAAAGGTTAAAGAGACTCCAGCGGGTTTTGACAAGGGATGGAGAAGGTGGCAAACTAAGTGAAACCTTGTCAGAAACCCTGTCAGGGAGGTGAGATGGGACTGGGAGGTGGATTTGAAGCAAGGACACCAATTAGCTCTGTTTTAGGTAGGATGAATTAAAGAAACACTCAAACACAAAGTCTAGGGTGCATTTAACATAGGGTACGGTCTACGAGAAAGTCAGAAAAAAATGTAAGGGTACATCACACCCCCTTTATGGAAGAGAGGATCTGTGCTATGGAAGTGAATGAATTCCCAACGAGAATAGGGCTGAAGTTCTGAGTCTTCACCTGGGGTGGGGTGGAAAAGATATTAAGATAGCCTGGTGGTTCATTTTTTCCCAAGCATATGCAACATAAAATTTTACATTCAAAAAAGAAAAGGAAACTACATGGCTTTCCAATATAGATACAAAAAATAATGCTCAAAAAAAATGTTAACTGAGAAGGATATAATTAGTAAGGAAGGAAAAGGCATCCATACTGGTGGCGTTATGTGCGGTTGATGAAGAAAGAAGAGAATGAAGACGAGACTTCTCAACCTCAGAAATAGGTCAGCCCCATTCCTCCCAGGTGACACTGAGAGCCCTAGAACCAAGCCCCCTGCTGGGTTCAGAGTTTGCATTTATTCTGGATCTGAAGTATAAGGGCTGCTGAAAAGCAAGACTTGGGCTAGAAGAGGGGGCTCAGGGAAGGAAAGGAGACCCCATCTTTCTACCACAGTCTCATCACAGGCTCTGGATTTGAAGATATCCGCAAAGACACTCGAAAGTCAGCTTGGTAACATTGACCTAATGGTGAGTAAAGAGGAGGTGGGCTTGGGTGACCCTTTGACAGGCAGTATATTGAAACCTGCCACCACAAAATTCTTGTGGAATTACACGTTTTTTTTAAAGTCACAGAAAATTAGAACGCTACTGAAGTGGATCCCAAGTGTCTGATATTTTTGCCCTTCTCACTCTTTACCATGCTGTATTCCACCTCCCTTAGGCCTATCTAGCTGTGGAACATACTTTCTCAAGGCATATTCAAAAGAAGAGAAAGTAGGTAAGACAAGCAAAGTTACAAAGCCTTAAAACAGACTGCAAATTATATGTAAATTGTATGCAAAATATACTTAGGGCCCTCTAAACTATGTTACACCCTTTGGGAAAATCCCCATGGAGATGGCTGCTTTTACAGATCCAGAGAATGGAAATGGCTATGAAAGCAAAGCCATTTGTAAGCAGCCATGGCCGTCGTGAAGCCTGTCAGGAAAATGACTAATACAGAGAATAGAAACCATTTACTGAAACAGGCAAGGGAAAGATGCAATGTTCAGGAACCAGGCCAGAAGCTGAAGGCCTCCATCATTTAAGCTAATACCATCTCTCCCTCCAAACTGATATTCCACCCATCTTGGGTGATTTTCAGTTCATCCTTACTTCCTTCATTCTAGCTGGGTAATTGGGGAAAGTACTTCAGGGCAAGAAGGAAGTCACTCATGGAAAAAAATAAGATTCAGGGGGGGAAAAGCAAGTTATCTCTGCCAAGACTTTTATTTCATTCATTTTCAGGGTAAAATCCTGTATCCTTGTGTAAAATCCACATATCAACTCTTTTTTTAAACTGAAGTAGAGAAACTAAATGTCACTAATTGTTGCAAGTGCCAAGTGCCAATGTTGAATTCTTATGAAGCCACAAGGACTTTGCAAAAGAGTAATTACATAAAATCAGAAGGTAATGGAAGCATTCACCCACTGTTTCCGGAGGAACTGGGGAGACAGTGAAGGTGGTAAGGGGTGGGGCCAGTAAAAAGAGAATCCACACGTGGCTGTCTCTGTCCAGTGACTAGGAACTTGGAAGAGACAGAAGGCGAGATAAGACATACACATATTAGCATTTTAAGTACTTAAAAGAGAGGAAATTCAGTTAACTTGGTAAAAAGACAGAATTATAAAGGCAGCTAAGAGCTGTTGACTGTTAACCACAGACAAGGCGTGGCTATATGTCGTCCGGGAAAGACGAGGCTATAATTTCGACCTGATGTGTAGGAAACCATGGCCCACAACCAAAGTCACCTCGCTAGTGAGGGGTGAAGCAAGCACCCAGGCCAGTGGATGGACTCTCCAGGCTGTGGAGGTAACCAGACACTAGCGCCCCTGTGTAGATCAGTGTTGGTGAAGAAGGGAGGAAACATGTCTTGGGGGAGTCACTGGCACTAAATAGCAGCTGAGGGCCTCCCTGGTGGTACAGCGGGTTGAGCACTGCACTGTGAAACATCCGCGGCACAGCAGCACGAGTTCGATCCCCAGCCAGAGAGGGGACCCACATGGCGCGGTGGACCTCTCCTGCCTCACCCTCTGCTCCCCTCTGCAGTGTGTTTCAGTCAGTCTGCCTGTTCTGCTCCCCACTCTGTCTATGGTGAATACTTTCACCTCCTGTGCCTCTGGCCTGTACCCCTGCTCTTGTACGTATGCATAAATAAAAAATCTTTAAAAAAAAATAGCGGCTGAACATTTATTCGGCTTCATTTATGACCAGGCCCAGCATGACGAAAGAATCACTGAGGAGCCCTTTAAAATGGCTACCTACTCCTCCTCCTTGGTCCCCGTCACCAGATTCCACCACAGCATGGGACCTTTCCTGGGTCATGTCTTGTGGTTATGAAGTTACTTCCTTCTTTATTTTTTTTTAAAGATTTATTTATACATACAAACACTGGGGTACAGGCCAGAGGTGTGGGGGGTGAGAGAATCCACCAGACAGAGTGGGGAACAGCACAGGCAGATGGACTGAAACACACTGCTGAGGGGAGCAGCCGGGCGGCAGGAGAGGTCTGCTGTGCCATGTGGATCACCTTCCTAGCCGGCAGCAGGGATCAAACTCGTGCTGCAGTGGCTATAGTTTACTTCACAGTGTGTTGCTTAACCCACTGTGCCACCAGGGAGGGCCCACTTCCTTCTTTAAAATGAAAATCTGACCACTGATGCATCCAGGATCTTCCATTGTTGACACCATCCTGTGCGTGAGGTCTTCGGGAAGCCCAATGAGAGGGGTGGCAGAAGAGCGTGAGAGTAAAAGGACAGGACAGGACATTCAGTCACTGTGAGCAGAAAGGAGACACAGGGCACAGGAGGGATTGAGGAGGCCACTTAAAGGGAGCCAGCAGTAGGGTCTGAAAAAACATCTGTCTCCTTCCACATGTGCCTCAGACCAGCCCTTCCTCAGGTAGTTCCCTGGCCTTTGCCCTAGTTGAAGCAGGCGTTCTCCGGGGTTCACAGCAGAGGCTCAACATTTTAATCAGTGACTTGGTTGAGAATATTCATGGCAGGCTCTCAAGTTGAAAGGAATAATTTGTTAGACATCAGAATGAGAGTCTGAAAGAATGTGAACCATCAAAAGTAAAATTTAATTTTAAGAGCCAAATGCATATTCTAGCACTTAAATATGACTCGCCACCCTACCCCCACCAAAATAACAAGAAGCCAATAGTTCTACCTCTCAGCCTGACTATACTGAGTTCAGACAGAGTGTGGTGCCGTGTACTGGCAAGGCCATTAACCAGGAGAAAAACCAGGATGGTCAGAAGTCCAAAAGCAAGACACATACAAAATGACTAACTAGGCAAATGAAACAAGGAGGCTTAAAAAGGACCTGAGACCTGTCTTGAGCACTTCACAGGTTGCCCATGTAAGATAAAAGAGCAAGAGCATTTAACATGAAACCCAACAAGAGGAAAGGAAGCTTCACTTGTCAGAGAAGCCACAGAATAGAGTCAGAGAGGATTTTAGGAGAAAACTACCAAAATTCCTTTCCAACTCAGAGACTCTATGCCTCTCTGCACCAAGACAACCTTCAGAGACCCAGCAACCGCCGATGCAACCTTCAGAGACCCAGCAACCGCCGATGGAACCACATACCACTGTGGACGTTTGACTGGTTTTGACCTACAGCTGAGGTCAAACATTTTAAATGGATAGACTAATACCTGAGAACACCACCCATAATCAAAAAGGTGGGCAAGAGACAAAGCTGCCATGAATCACCAAGCAGCAATCACGACCTGACACTTGGAAAATCAATAGTTCACACTGACTCTGGCCTTTCCAGAAGCCTGCACAGAATGGGGGCGAGTTAAGAAGCAGAGTCTCCTCCAGCCTGAACACCACAGGAGGAGGAAAGACAGCAGACGTGCTTGTCACCTTAAGAGTTAAAGGCTCAGCAAGTCTGGTTTCTAGAAAAGACTCTTCCCAAAGTAAAGCACATCTTTGCTCTCCAACTAGCATGTATTTCTCTAAAATGACTATCCATTCATGAATGATATGAAATTTTAAGGGACAGCTGATGTGTTAGATGAAAAAACTCTACCAAGATAACCATGGTGTGTTGACTTTTAAAAACCCAGGAGTGAATCTAACAAAATCAAAGAGTGGTCTCAAGTCTCAGTCAAATAAACCAATCGTTTAAGGGCTGAAAGGGAGGGAAAATGGTTTAGGAACAGTGAACACAAAATTTATGAAGATTTTCAGGGACTCTACATTGAACTTAGTACTACAATCGTTTAAAAAAAGCTGAGTTTTGGTGCTCCATTGATAGATGGATGGAGCTTAGAGAAGAGGAGAAGTGGGCCGGTCTGTAATGAACTGATCACGGCATGCCCATAACCCAATATATGTTGTAGGCGTCCTTCTTTGGAAAGGATGCCAAAGAAAAACGTCTTTTTTTTTTCTTCAGACAACAATTACTTGGATGAAAGAACATAAAACCTTGCATGAAAATGTCCAAAGAAACTGAAGATGTCTTAGCCTTTAGAAAAGAAAATCCTTATAGACAAAAGCTCTGTTTTCAAACACTGAGTATAGTTAGATCCATTCTGTGTGTCCCAAAGAGCTGGAAGCAATAGAGCTTGGAAGCAATACTGTGACTCAGGATAAGGAAGAGCTTTTGAACACTCAGCGCCATTAGGATGGAATGGAAGGACTAAGGGAGCAATGAATTGGCCATCGGTGTAGGCTTGAGACAAGTCTGAATTAATTCGCGTAGAGGAAATTGGAAATGTAGATGTAAAACAGCCTCAGCAACCTTCCCATCCCTACAATGCTGATTTGCACAACAAAGTTTGATGAACACACACAAAGTGACAGGTAGTGAGGGTGCAGGCACAGAGGGCTCTCATCCCAAAAAAACGGGGCACGCCCTATCCCTCAAGGTCCTAGAGTGGTTGATGGGGGGGCATGTGGGGTGCAGGCCACAGACTACCATGTAGTGACCCCAGACTACCATGTAGTGTGATGATAGCTCCAATGGTCTCATAACCTGAAATGTCCTGAAGCAAAAAAAGGGGAATCATTCACCCCATCTTCCTTTACACACCCCCAACCTCCCAACCCCCCTTAAAGTATGTGGGGTATAAAGTAGTGGCTAAGACTGAAGTTTTCAAGTCCCTTCAAACCTTCCAGACTATTTCTTCTCTAAAGGGTTCTTCTCAAGCTTTGGGCACATCAGAAGGAACTGGGGAACAAGCCGTAGCCATCCCACCTGCTAGCTCTGCTGGATGTCTCCGTGCTGGGGGGTGGGTGGGGGGTGGGAAAGCTGCTGCTCTAAATAATTCCAAACCTGGATTCAAATCCCAGCTAGAAAGCTTGACCTCTTCCTAATAGGGGGATTTTTAGTGAGTCTATCCAAGCCCCTTTCCTGTAAGTTATCTGCCTCTCACTTGTGCCACATCATCTCAAGAGCACTGTGAAAATCTGGGGCCTCTCTGGTGGCTCAGTGGGTTGAGCACCGCACTCTGAAGTATCCACGGCACAACAGCGCAAATTCAATCCCTGGCCAGGGAGGGGACCCACATGGCGCAGCAGACCTCTCCTGCCTCACCCGATGCTCCTTTCAGCAGTGTGTTTCAGTCGATCTGCCTGTCCTGTTCCCCACTCTGTCTCTGGTGGATCCTCTCACTGCCCACACCTCTGTGCCCATACCCCAGTGCTTGTATGCATAATAAATAAATCTTAAAAAAAAAAAAGCGCCCTGGGAAAATCACATGCAGCCCCATGTGGCCAGCAATTCTCACAGCTCAGGGCCCAGAAGCAGGACTTGAATGAAGGTTTTATTGCCATTATTTTTGAAACTGGCACATCTAGATGCCCTCCTCCCAGCCACCCCTCATCTCGCCAGTACCATTTCTCCAATAGGCTATCGCACTAGTATGGGGCCTCGATCCCCACAAGCTTACAGTCAGCTAAACTGTCCTGCAGGGGACCCACTGTCCTCACCTCAGCTGTTCCACGCCCACTTTTCCTGGGGCCTGCCCACAGACTGATCAGCTTAGTCCAGCTCATCACCAGGCCTCTCCAGCAGGTCTGCAATGGCTGGGAGCCTCCCACTACTACCATAGTCAAGCTGCGTGACTTAGCTGAATTACATGGAAGTTCAACGGCCTCAGTTTCCCTCAGGCGTAAGAGGGGAACTGGTCTAGAATAGGTTTTCTATGGCCTCCCCGATGGTATGTTAATCAGCACAAATCTTTGAAGGAGACCCCCCCACACACATTACAGGGCATTCAGCATTGTCTGCCCCTTCCCCCTAAATGCCACACAGCCCCTCATCATTGGTGGGGCAGGGCAGTACCAACCCACTGAGACTACAGGGGATGTCTCCAGCTTTACCGCCGACCCTGTCCTCCGGACCTGAGCAACAAATTGGGACCACAACTCGCACCCCAGTAGGTACATCTTGCCAAGACAGAAAAGGAAGGGATTTTAAAAAAAGTTCTAGAAAAAGGCACCAAGTGATCTGCTCCCTTGAGTTAGCCAAAGCTGGAGAGAGACTGGGAGCCAGCTCCTTCCTCACACTCATCAAGAACAGCTACAGGAGCCCAGGGGGTCTTCCCAGACCCCAGCTGCACAGTGCGCCCAGCTGAAGCGCCCCTTCCAATTCAATTACACACAGCGTGGCAGATTTCCCTGAGGCCTGCACCCCGCTGAGCCAAACCCAGGATGGGCACTGAGTAAAGGCTGGTTTGATTACTTTCTGTCTCAGGGTGAACCCCAATCAAAACCAGACTTTTTTTTTTTTTTTCAGAAGAGTGGGGGTTAAAGCTAAGAGCTGAGGATTGATCACTATCGATTCATCGAGCGAGTGTTTATTCTGTGCCTATGACCTATCAGCACTGTTCCGGGCCTCGAGCAGACAGGAGTGGACAGGACTAGACCTTTGTGGAGTGGACATACTGGTAGAGCTCCCTGTGAAACATCTCCAGGGCCAGACATCCCTTGGCTTACATCCCGCTTCACCATTTTTCACTGGGTGGGATGGGTGAGTGGTCCACCCTGAGCCTCAGTTTGTTCATGGGTGCAATGGGTCTAATAACAAAATCTACCTCCTGGAGATGGCCACAGAATTAAACGATGCTGGTATGTCAACACTTGGTATTTCAGAGCCCGGTTCAAAATATGAGCTAGATAAACATCCATTGCTTTTTTTAAGAAATAAGGAAGAAAAGCAAATGTTGCCCAGAAGAACAGGAAAAAGACAAATACTGATATAGGTACAACGGGAGGGAGGAGCTGTCGGACTCTGGGAATGAGGAGGCACCTCCTGATCGCTGCTCTCCACTAGATCTAGTGAGATGGCCTAACAGAGATCATTAGAATGGAAGAAGCCCTTGAGGTCATCTGATTCATATGCTTCATGTTAAAGAAGCAAGTGCCCAGAGAGGTTACATGACTTACCAAGACCACACAGCTCCTGGGGAAAAGTGGCAGGAACAGAAGGAGACAGAATTATAGAGCAGAAGTCCCAGCCTTGCATTAAGTCCTGATACCTGCCATACCTGCTTCTGACCTTGGGCAAAGGATAGACAGTCTTGGAGCCCAAGTTTCTTCATGTGTGAAATGGTAGAGGCCTGATGAACAGCAGGTTGTCTATAAATATCAACCCTCCCTGTCCTCCCTCTTCCACAACAGCCTATGAGGTCGATCCTGGATTGTCCCCATTTTACAAAGGTAAGGCTCCCAGAGGCACGCGGGACCAAGGCATGGTGCAAAGGTAGAGGCAGCATATGAACCCAGGCACCTGGCTCCTACTCTAGCGCTTACCCAGGGGAGGCGAACTTCTGGAAAGGGCCAGAAGGTAGATGGTTTAGGCTTTTCAGGCCCAGGGGTCCCCAGCAGCTACTCCACTTGCCCTGTGCAGCACCCAAGCAGCCACAGACAGCCCATCAATAAATGAGCATGCCCATGTTCCAATAAAATTTTATACTGAACCCTGAAATCCACATTTCATAAAATTTTGGCATCACATATTATTCACCTTTTGACTGTTTCTAACTATTTCCAAAGGAGAAACTTCCTTAGTTTGTGGGCCATACGAAACCAGACAGCAGGCTGGAGCTGGGCGGTGTCCCAAGCGATCTCCCCTGACAGTGTGTAACATTTCTCTAGAAGGCGCTGACACCTGATGGGCACTGCCCAAGTGGCCAGCACATGTTGGTTCCCTTCCCTTTCCATATGCTTGTCCTCTTTCTTAACTCCTATCCCCCACCAAGCCCCTATTTCCGTGACCAGCAGAGAGATGAAGAATAGGGACCACACCTTCGTTAGTAAATACAGCCACACTGGCCCCAAAGAGAGGAGAGACTGAGAATTTTAGGTCAGTGTGTCTCAAGCTTTAATGAGCACACACCGGCAGGTCCTGGAAAATGCAGATTCTTTCTCAGCAGGGCTAAGGTGAGGCCTGAGATGCCACTTCCCTAACACACTCCTCTAAGAACCAGTACTGTGGGTTCCGTGGGTCATTTACCGGAGCAGCAAGCTTCCAGGGCAGACCTTTTGTGTCCTGAACACTAGCCAGACACAGAAGACTCGGCCTCCTGACTTCAGGGTCAGAACAGCTCCCTTGGGTTGGACTGAGAAAGGAGTCCTGGAGGCAGGGGATGACACAGGACAAACGATGCCCCCCTCCCCCATAACAGCCCTGAGATGGCTGGAATTGGAGGGGAAGGCGGGAGGGACAGAGATCAAGAACGGGCAGCGGAGGCTCCAGCAAAGGCCATCCGCTGCTTCAGGAGATGGCAGGCCAAGGCCTCCCTGGGCCCCACAGACAGGAGCCCCTCCTCCCCCGCCTGCCGGGGCACTGATGGACCGAAGCAAGAGGCCTATTTCCTCATCGGGCCTCTGAGTAACTAGGGCACTTCCACAAGGTCACAGTTATTCATTTAAATTCCAGCTCTAATCAGCAGACAGAGCCTGAGAAATTATCCCTTCTGAGGAGAGCGGCTGTAGTACAGCACCACAAACAGCCCCTCCTGACTGGAAGGAGAAGCTCTGGGGGGGGGGGGGCCTGAGGGGGTCGCTAGGCCTCATAGGCCTCCTCTCTCTTCATCACTTCCAAACAGCTTCCTCTCCCCTTGGCAGAGAGGCGTGGGAGAGGGCTGGGACTGCCAACTGCTACGCCCCAGGCAGCCCAGGGGCCGCTGACAGACCCCAGTAATGGGATGAGCCCCTGACAAGGGCCCCTCGCAGGCCATGAAGGGGTGGTGTGGCCCTGGGGATGTTCTTTGCCCTCCCGAGCCTCAGTTTCCCTCTCTGGAAAGTAAGAGAGCTGTCTGTACGCCTTGCACAGGCTACCCTTTGCGGTCATCCTGCTGCTCTAGCATTCTAAGTCTCCTTCCCAAGGACTAAGAGGAGGGGCTGGAGATTTCCCCCACGGCGTCAGTGAAATATCGCCAGACCCTTTCCTCCTGGGTGTCTGGGACTCTCTCTGAGTCACCAGTCTGCCCCGGGACCTTCGGAAATAAGCCTCCTGCCAGGCCATCTCCAGCTGCGTTTTACAGTGGGGTTACTGCTAACCAATCTGCTCAACATGTAAAATTAATCAATTAATCAATCGTCCCTTTATAGTCTTCCAGCGGCCTCTGGGTAAATAGTTACATTAGCTCATAAAATCCCCAATTTGTCTTCCTGAGGGGAAGGGAAAAAAACACCAGAGAACCACTAACACTTCTCGTTTCGGAGCCACGGCGCTGCTGGCTCCGGTCGGCCGGGTCAGGAGCGCCAAGCGGCAGAGGCCACCGCTGACCTCAGCCAGGCTGGGAGGCTCAGGCTGCCCGTCCTGCCAGCGTCAGAGGGCCACAGTTTCTGAACCTGAGGTTTCTTCAGGCCCAGAAACCAAAAAGGTCCAAGGAGTGACAGGATGGGCAGTCAGCTGACACCTCAGGGGCAGATAAGGAGTGCAGGGTCCTCCCTGGTACCCCAGTTCTTGTCTGCGCTAAAAAAAAACAGTGTAGATTTAGAGTCAAGCTGGAGTCCCCTCCTGGCCCTGCTACTCCACCGCCTAGTGACCTCAGCACCTCACTTAACCTCCTGGCCTCAACTACGTCCCCAGAAAAATTGGGCACAGATGATACACCTCAGAGGGTTCTTAAGAGAAAAGAATAAAATGACGTAATGGCCATGAAATTGAGCTGGTTATAGTTGCTGTCCCTCCCCCGTCCACTGTCACACCTTTGAAGAGACCCAGGGGAGCCCAGGGTCCACTGTGCTTCATGCCACATGCTGTCTCACCAGCGGGAATCAGCAAAAGAGCCTATGGTCAGAGTTGCCCCAAGGGTACAGGCTTGGCAAGAGAAACAGGTCAGATTTTAGCGCCCACTAATTCCACAGCTGTGGGATTCCCACAGCACACACAAGGCTAACTGGAGACCCTGGTCACACCTCTACCAGCCACCAGAGAGGGGAGCGGGGCTGAGGCACACAGCATTTTTATTAACAAAACACGAGGTGTCGGGCTTACTCCCTCACCTCCTTGAATTATTCCAGAAAACATCTTAGCAAAGAGGCCTTCCCTGACCACACTCTATAAATTAGCACCTTTATTTTTACCTGTTTCTTTTTCTTTTACCTGCACTTACCACCCTCCACCTGATACAATATACACATAATAGCACATAATCTATACATGTATGTGGTTGTCTAGTTCATTGTTTGCATCCAACTAAATTCATGAAGACAAGATGGCCTCCTATTTGTTCACTGGAACAGTATTTAGGAGAGTGCTTGGTACAAAGTATTGATAGTCTCTCAAAAGTGTGTTGAGTGACTAAATTACTATTAAATAGAATGGATGTAATGGTATCTCCCCAGGAGATATATCCTATGCTTTGGTTCAAATACCAATTATTTTCAAAGGTGGGTCTGGGCAAAAGAAAACATGTGGGGAACCTTGTGGATTAGCTAGACATTAATGTATTATTCTGTCATGTTGTATAATATCCCATATAGATAATGACCAAACACTCTTCTTAAGTTTGGCTGATTATGTTAGGTACTCAAAAACAATTAAAGATAACTTCATTTGGAAAAAGGGCTGCCGATAAAAAGAAAATGTCACGTGATTGTGAAGCAAAAATAAGCAGTAGTCCCACTGGGGAAAACTTACAGTACTTACTTGCTGAGGATTTTCAGTAATGCCACCTGCATGTTCCAGAGGACACACATGGATATTGGAGGGACTCGGTGACCCTCACTTCAACGTCCAGCACTGCCCCTGACGAGCCCCGTGACCTGGGCAAACAGCTGAACTGTCAGGCCCTGACGCCTTCCACATTAAAATGGATCTAGCAATACCTCTCTCACATTGATGTGATAAGAATTCAATGTTAAAAGGACTAAACATGAAAACACCTATAAAAATGACTCTCTATTCCCATTTGTCAGGGTGAATTCTTCTTCTTCACCAAACTGGTTCTAGCCAGTTTAGAAAGGTCTCGAAACCATTCTAAATCATCCGGCACTTCTTAACTCTAAATGATTGTAACCTCTAAGGTGAGCCTGTGTGTGAGTGTGTAGAGGGGGTGTACATGTGTCTATGTGTCTATACACACTCATTGTTTAAAATTATGACCATGGGTCAGTGTGCGTTTTAAAAAAAGAAATACAACATCATCAGAAGGATGATTCTTCCATTTTTCATTGATGAAAACCTTTCTTCTTTTTCTTTTCTCTCTCTTTCTACAGTGAGCATGTATTCGTTACATAACCAGGAAAAAAAAGACTACTAATTTCATAGTGAAAAATAAAAGTCATTTTTTAGAATAAAAAGAAAGAAACCTTCTTTCACCCGCATCTTATTTTCCATGCTAAGTATGTCATATCTTCAACTTTCAACCACATGAAGCCATAGAACATAAGTAGATTGATGGAACACAAAGCAAAATGCTCATTACACTGGAAACTATATATCTCAATATCTTAAAAAAAAAAAACATTTTCAAAGAATACGCTCATTTGCCACTTTTTTGATTCAACCAAAAATATTAATCAGAAGGAAGTGGTTCTATCAGCATGGGGACCACATTCCTTTGGTTTGAAAATGGCTCTTTAAAACCAATAGGAATCCATCAATTCAAGGCATTTCTTCTTCTAAATCAATGAAAATACAATGTGCTTAGATTTCTGTTCTGTTTACCATCCCTAGAAAAAGGTCTCACTCAGAACCAGAGCATGCACAATCTGGCAGAGGGGAATCGCAGCTGTGCAAACACAAAGACTCACCTGGCCCTTGACTGACATCTGTGGCAGCATTTTCAAAGGGAGGGGAAAAGAGGAGAGAAAGGGGGAGAAAAAGGAAGAAGAGTGTTAGCAGCACACACACACACAATGCAATGTGCCCTTGCATGACTACCAAGTTCATGCAAGACCCCAAATGTGCTCAGCCTCTGAGCACTTAGTTCTACCTTCACCCAAAATCCTCCCATGCAAGCCGAGGGGCCATGCTCCCTTCCCACTGTGCATGTAGCAAGAGAGGTAAGCTTCACATCTGTCCGAAAGACATAGTCCTGGAATCAGATAGGGCTCGAAAGAGCCAAGCAGACTGCAATCCTGCAAGAATATTGGTTAAATATTCTGGTTGATTTCTGCATACCCACACCCAAGCAAATCCTTCTTTTCCCCCATATATAGAACACTGGACATGAAGTCAAGCAGGGTTTCCCAGCTGAGAAAAAGTAATAATAAACCAATCCCTTGAGGAACAAAGGAAAAGAGGCATAAGAATTCAGAGCAAGAGGCAGCATTATTCACCACATAGGACTGAAGGACACAAGATCACAGAGCATTTATAATTGTCCCCTCCCCCATATTCCCAGTGACCATTCTTCATCACAGACAGCAGTGTGTGTGCATGAGATTGTGTGCGAGTAGGTCGTTTGCCATACAAATGGAAATCCTGCCTCCCCCTTTAATTTCTCTCCTTGCTTTTCACCCCATCATTAATGACAGGAATTGCCATTTGAAATCACTTTTGACAGCTACAAATAAACATCCAGCCTTGCGAAGGTTGACATTTGAATTAAGCCAATGAACTTTCAAAAATGAAGAACGGTTCCCTCCCATCATCTTCATGAACACAATCTCCGACTCCTACCTTCAAGAGTGAAATAAAGTCTCTCTAAGTAAGCCAAGCCAAAGGCCCCCACAAGATTTTGGAAAACCCCCCAGGAAAGGACCTCACAGCAGATGCCTCAGCCCCAGGAACCAGGGCTAATTCAGGAAACCACTGGCTCCAGGGGGTACTGAGACTACTGAATGGGAGTCTGGGTTTCCACGGTTATTATCTAGTCTAATTCTTTTTTGTACAAATGTAAGATGAGAGAGGCCCCAAGACTTGTTCAAGGTCACACGACTGGTTCAGAGTATAGAAAAGACCCTAGAGCTCTTGAAGTCCATTGAACTCTGTCTTCTTTCAGTGGAACCCCAGCACCTCAAGGGCCTGTGGAACCCAAGTTCAGTTTGCAGGCTGAATTGTGCACTCTGAAGTCCAGGCAAAGCAGTGGGAAAGCTTCCTAGCTGCAACTAAGAAGGGTTATTCTCTAAGTCTCTTAACTTGCTGCAGTCAGACTGACAAAGCAGCCGCCAGTTCCTTAGGGCTCTTGTGCCAGGAAAACCCAGGCTCCCCCCTCACACAGCCACACCCCAGCACCCTCAGCACAAGCCAGCATTTCTCCAGTCCACACCCTGATTCCCTAGAAACTATACTGCTCAGGGACTTCTAGGGAGTTCTGAATCATTCCTCAGCCACACCCCCCTCTCAGGTCCTCTGGTGAGTTGTTAGATCTAGGACTGGAGTGGCAGCAGGGAGGAAGAAAAGAGGCAAAATAGCAGAGGTGGGAAGGGAAAGCATGCTGCATAAATAACTAGGCAGAGCCATTAAGCATGACAGACGCATTGCCGGGAATAGTGGTCGTTAAGACACCCCATTATTAAACAGGATATCAAAGTATTTACACGTGGTAGAGCTGAGGAATGGGAGCATTGACAGCATTGTTCACAGAAACATGCTCTTTGGGGACACCAAGACCCAAGGGAGATAGGATACCATGAGCCCCAAAGTTCTTCCTATACTAAGTTGCCCACTTGGGTATCATGGTTACAATCTTTAGCTTTGAAAACAGGTCTGGGTTCAAATTACAGGCTGTTCCATGACTGTGGGTCAGTCTCTGAACTTCCAAGTCATTTTTGTCAGTGACAAAATAGGAGAGAGGCGCCTCCCTCATGACAGTGTTATGAGAATTAAATGAGATTAAATACTTGTAAATCCCTTAACTCAGTACAAGGCAAACATGCATCAATGTGGGCTGCTCTGATTGCTAGCATTTGAATCACCACGGACAGAATTACCCAAAAAACGTCGACCAGATGGCTCCCTGGAATCACCAAGAGACCATAAGCATTAAGCTTCATTTCTTTTGGTGATTTGAGTTCAATCCTTCTACTGGCTCCAGCCCTTTCTCCTCCTTCCAATGGTCTTTCTGCTCTCCCCACTCCTCAGAGAAGTGGGGCCAGGAGGAAGAATGGGTTCAGGGATGCAGAAGTAGGAGTCAAAACAAATTCCATTTTACCTCTGTACTTTCCTTCCAAGTTTTAACTTGGCCCAGCTCTAGCCCTGCACATACATGATGACATCTCTTCTTGACAAAGAGGGGCAGTGAGGTCATCCAGAAAATGTCCCTTCAGCTGAGGGTCAAGGTCCAACTCACTCCCTGGCTGGGCACCACCCGAGAAGAAGTTCTGAGCATCACACACAACTTGATGTATGGAGTGACTTAGTATCAGCTGGCCCTGGCCCAGGAGGTAGTGAGTGACCTGAATCTCTGCTTTTAATTGACCAACAGAACAAAGTGGCAAAGGTGGGATCCAAACCTCAGTGGTGTTCACCTGCTCTGCTATCTTCCAGTATCCTCTTCCTTTCCTCTTTGTAACAATCCCCAACAGTCTTCTGAGGAGCCCCCTTTTTCACTCTTTGTCATGTGGCTTGGTAGAGATGACCCCTTCCCCCACTTTAGCTCTTTGGTGAGGTCATGACCGAGAGAGGAGGTCCAAGGCCATAATGCCAGGATTAAGGCCCTAGATTGACAGCTTGTGTGATTTTGTGTCAGCTACCCCCTCTCTCCGTGCTGCAATTTTCTCACCTGTAAAATGTGTGTGATAATAGTTCCTATTCTCTAGGATTGCTGTGAGGAAACTAGAATGTCCCTAGAACAGAGACAGCCTTCAATGTTTGTTGGTCACTTTATTATCATCACACATGCTAAGAAGTCACACAGCAAGGAAATTTGACCTAGGATGAAACTGTGGGTATTTCTGAATCCATACTTTGCTATCTCCCTACTTCCAAAGCAATCACCCCCAGAGCTCGCTCTGTCTGGGAAAACTACAGGTAGACAGTCTGGATTCTATGTATAAGGAAACAGTATTGGGCTCCCAGAACTGGCCAGAAGAAATACATGTAGCAAATGTGTGTATATCCGTTTTTAATGGGTAAAACATGGGTGCAAAAGTGCAGAAGAAAAGGCAGCTGGGAGAGACCGATGCAGAGGTGGCATCCTCACCTGTGCCAGCACCTCTTCCGTTCCCCCCTGCTGCTTTATTTTCTCACACTGCTGGGCCTGTAGTTTTCTAGAGTGCCACTGCATTTAAATCTATATTCTATTTTTTCTCCTAGAAAATAGGTCAGATTCAAGGCAGAGTTCACCAGGTGGGGTCCCAAAAGATTTGTCTAGGCTGCTCCTCCTGCAAGCTGCTTGTACAGCCCATCCAAGCTCTTCCCCAAGCTCTTCCAGGAGCCTGAGGAGGTCTCGGACTCCTGCCTCCTGAGTTGATCCTCTCAAAAGAAGGGGTCAGGCAGGAGGACTCCCAAATTGAACCACCCTCTGCAGGTACAACAATGGCAGACAGAGGGCCTTGTCTTTCTCTCCCATGGTTAGAAGAACCCATCTCCCCAAAGTGCAGGAATTTGTTTCCCCTGAACTTGAACCACCATGTTGAGGGTTGCACCTGTGGTTGCAGGTTGAATACACACTGAGAATCTGTGAGGAGTAGATGTGGGAATGCCCTGATTTACTTCTTCCATAGTTGTGACACCAAAGAGAGTAGGTGAAGGTTGCAATGCTTTCAAATCCTCTTGCTTTGCTCCTGCACCCCCACCACCAGTTTCCCACCACAAGTTTGAAGGTGGCTACAGATTGGTTCACAAATGATTTTCATCAGGACTTTTTCTCCCAAGTATTTCTTGAGTACCCCTTATAGAGAACAGAGGGTCATAGGGACACATAGGGACATAGAGGACAGTGAGTGCTATAAGGAAGGGAGAGGGAAGGGGCCAGGTGATGTGAGCCACCCTCACCCAGTGGCCACAAGGCAGCAGTAACACACATTGGTGAGCAGTTC
Source organism: Galemys pyrenaicus (assembly GCA_019455555.1). Taxonomy (NCBI): domain Eukaryota; kingdom Metazoa; phylum Chordata; class Mammalia; order Eulipotyphla; family Talpidae; genus Galemys; species Galemys pyrenaicus. Next base: position 3,387,849 of record JAGFMF010011747.1, on the reverse strand, counting down.
CTGCCTGGAGTCTTTGCATTTGTGATCCCCCCACTGAGCAGTCTTTGTCAGGCACATGTAGGTCTATTTATTCCTCATTTTCTTCAGGTATTAGCTCAAATACAATTCCTCAAAAAAGCCTTCTTTAACCATCTTCTCTAACATCAGGTGCCTCCTCTGCACTGACCTGCTTCTCCTTTCTTTGTCACACTAATCACTATTTGACATTATAGGACTGGTCTGTTTTTATTATTTATGCCCCCCTTTACAATACAAGCTCCATGAGAGCTTATATCTGTTTCATCACTTCTTGTATCCCCAGTGTGTAAGTGGAGTCTGAGCAGTATGTATGGGGTGATGAATAGATACAACTCATGCCACTCACAGAGACAGCTACTTAGTATAGCCATTTACACATGAGAAAAATTAAGCTCAGGAAAGTTAAGGCAGAGCTGGGCTTGAACTATGGATCTGTCTTAATCCTTTTATTATATTAATAAACCCTATTTTCTTTGTACTGACCTCATGATCAGATGGGTTGTTGCCACAGACTAACAGAGATGGACTCTGACAGCTCTCGAGACAAGAGAGCAACCTATTCCCTGGTAATTCTAGAAAAATTCTCTAGTAATTCTAGTAAAATTCCCTGGGGAGGCTCTCATTGGTCTTGCTTAGGTCACATGTCTGTTCCTGGGCCAATTACTATGTTGTGTCAAGCATCACATGTCAGAGGGTGAACGTGGGGATAAAATAGGATAATGTCTATATATATATATGCCTGGACAAAGCAATACAAACCATAACAAAGCTCAGATTTATGGAGCATTTCTTGTGTGCTGGGCACTGTGCCAAGTGTCACCTTATTTCTTACCACCACCCTAACAGAGAGGAACATTATTCATTCCATCTGATAGAAAAGGACACTAAGATCCAGAGACGATGCTCCATCATAATCAATGTCTCCCATTCTCAGAGCAGCACATCAGATAAAGGTCCAGCTACATTTCTGAAGAGCCAACCAGGGCAAGTACCATCTGACCATCTAGCTACAAGTTGGAGATCAGAATATTGGGCATCTCGCATAAGTGAAGAAGCATCACAACCCTGGGCTGAGGAAAAAGAGCAAATACAACAGATCACAGGCCTGGACCACTGGAGCCTCTGTCCCGGACCATCTACTTTACTAGAGCCTCACTCCACCCCATGAACTGAGGAGGGTAAAAGGATGTTCCCACCTAGAACCAACCTGCCCCTCTTCCCTTGTAGAATACAATCCAGTATAGGAATTCTTTGCCCAATTTGCCCCAAATCCACATGAGCCTCCTGCCAGCACCCATTCCCCTGAAAGCAGGGCAATCCACTGCTATAGGTAATCCAGTGTCCAGAAATTACTACAGAGAAGCTGTTTATAGGTGCTATGGACTTCTGTAGGCCGGGGAGTCCACGCCAGTGTGCACAAGAGGCTTCTGGTGCTAGAGGCAGAGAGGAGAGAGCCTGGCCCAGTCCCAAAAAGAGCAGGCAGGTGTTTCCCCAAGGAATTCCACCAGGCTGTAATAACACCATGGGTGGGGAGTCATTCTTGCCCCTGGGGAGAACAAGAACAAATATTTTTTAAAAATTCTTTTCACTGAGAAAACCTCCAGCAGCAGAAAAGCCATGGGCTTCTAGGGCTCCTAGGGCTCTTTCTGGCTCCCCTTGTCTGAGCTCTTCAAACACAGGAAGAGTTACCTCTCTACAAAGGCCAGGTGGTGTTAGCTTCATCCCCAACGAGCAGCCCATTTATCTGCCTTTGTAGAAAAGGAAGCCCCCAAGCCCTAGTGCTGTTTACTTTTGTTCTTTGATGCTAATAACCCCAGATTGCAGAGATGGAGCAGGACTGGCTGCTGTGTCAGGTGCAGGCAGCCTGGGAAGGCAGTGCAAAGTGAGAAGCAAGATGAAAAGCAGCAAGAAAGGCGGCCAGCCCTCCTGCAGCTGGGTCACTGCAGGGTGGGAGCACCTGAGGGGCTCCTCCGTGCTTATGGGGGCTCTGACTTGAGGACTCCTGTTACAGATGGACTCTGAGATTGGCGCAGACAGTGGGTGGATGGCTGGTTGGTTTTTATGCTTCAGGGGTTTCGAGCACAGTCACAGAGGCAAGACAATTTAGGGGATGAATTCTCAGCTTTGTCATTTGCTACTGAAATATTTTTGTCAAAATTCTTAGCGTCACCTTCCTCTTCAGACTCGTGAGGATAACATCAAGAGAGTCCATTCTGGTGACAGCACCAGTGTGTCCCTAAAAGTCACTGCACTCAGCAAATGAGACGGTAAAGGCCACAGGCTTCTAGGGAAAAGGGGAGTGGGCCACGACACTTCCTCAGTGGAACTGCTTAAAAGAGAGGAGCCCATTCACCTGCATTAAGCGGTTAAGAAATATATAAATGCTACAATACATGAGCACTTTAAAAAGACTGGGCGTTTGCATGTGGATGTGGGAAGTTTGTGAGTTGTTGCTGAGTAGTCAAAGGAGTATCTGAAATGAAAGGGGAAGGTGTAGCTGGTGAGGCCACGACATGCCTGGTCACTGAGGACACAGGCATCTGTCTGAGGTCTGTGCCTCCCCTATTCCCACACAGCTTGGCTGCAGTGTTCTGCCTTCACCTAGTGCTCCTAGGTGGATGAGACTCTGCATAATCCAAAGCAAAATTACAATGCTGACATTGTTCCCTAATAGATCAATCGCATTGGTACAGATTTGCATTTTCAAAACAAGCATTATAACAGAACTAACTGTACCTAATTAATATGACGGTTACAAGGATCAAATGAGCTGATCCATATAAAGTGCTTAGCACAACACCAGGCACAGAGTAAGCATTCAATAAACTTACTGAAAGTATTCTTATTAATGTCTGATGACTTGTTGACACATCCCATGTAAATTCAAAATGCCAACTTGAGCTTCTATTTGTCAGACTTGAGTCTGGCAAACAAATGGTATCTCTAGCCCTAACCCGTGAGGTCAGCACCCCGGGGAGGTTCCCACCCACCAGGATGAGGGCTTTAGGAAATCCTAAATACAGACGGACGCTGTCAAGTGACAGGCCCACATGCCAATGACCTAGGTAAGGACACAGATGCTGCCCTTAAGAACCCTCCAGGGAGAGCAACACACACCGCGTGTCACAGAACACCAGGAAACACGAGGAGAATCTGACCTAAATGACAGGACGGCTCAGAGCCTACTATGACAGACAGGAGCTCACATAGGAAGGGAATAAAGTAGGCAGCCTTCATGGTGGAAGAACCCAGAGGCAGCCACCTTCAAGCTCCCTGCTTCCTGCAGAGAACACAGGGCTTAAGAGGCCACTTCTGGAGTTGGAGGACGTGAGTAAAAACTCCAGCCAGTCCACACACCCTGTAGTACACCACAACGGCTTCATCGTCAGATGGGGACAATCCACTTATCTTGTAGGACTTGTAGGAAGGCTAATAAGGAGCTAATGTATGCAAAAGCATCCAGAGGGTGGCTGGCACAGAGGAAGTACTAATCACCGTTGACAAATCATAATTACTGCACTACTGAACCAGAGTGATTTCCTTGAGACACAGAATCTGCCCTCTTTCCAAGAATTCACTGCTCTCTGGAAAGACTAACTCCTCTGGGATTTTGCCCACTGGAAGAAGGATCTGGGAAAAGTAAGTGGATTTCTCAGGGTTTCCAGGAAGGTGAGTTCAATACAAAAGTGTCGGAAGAGGAGGTCTATCTCCTCGTGGGGGCGCTGTCATGGAGAAAGGCACGCTGGGTTTGGAGCCAGATCCTGGTGGCCCTGTTTCCCTGTTGTTTTTTTCCCAGTAAAATATACATAACATAAAATGTACCTTTTCGACGTCTTTAAACACACACTTCAGTGGTGTAAACTACATCAGTACTGTGCTACCTTTCCCATACCCAGCTCCAGAATTCTTCATCCTGCAAGGCTACAATTGTGTCCCCATTAAACAGTCACTCCCTAAACGTCCTACCTGCAGCCCCTGGCAACCACCATTCGACTGTCTGTCTTTATGAATCTATTTACCTACCCTCGGAAACGCATATGAGTGGAATCATACAGTAACTGTTTTATGGTAGCTGGCTTTTCCTTTCTTTGAGACTAACATTCTACTGTATGGTTGTTACATTTTCCTTACAAGAGTCTTGATGTCAAGTACTGACCTTCCAGTCTATTACCAGATGTGTGACCTTGTGCACCCACGTCACTCAGCTTCTCTGAGTCTCAGTCTTCACATCCACAACTAATGGAAATAATGACGCTAATTGCTGTGCCATTGCGGTAAGGTTTAAATGAGACCACAAACATGGAAGCACTTTGTAAACAGTAAATGTCATGTCATTCATCTCTTCATTCCAGAATTGTCCATCCAGGAACAATTCCTTACTAAACACTATGCTGTATCCTGATGTCAAAAGGAGTATTAAGTAGGGTCCTTATTCACAATGATTTTATAAGAGAAATTTTTAATAAAAGTGCAGGGATCATTGTCCATTATAATCCCTGTATTTTATTGAAGTCTATGCATTAGGTTTTGGGGTTATGGAGATATATATATGTATAAAATAATATAATCCTGTTAATTATATAATTAACAGAACTTATAATTATATATTATATATAATATAATTTAATCCTGTTGTAGGTACTGATATTATCCCCACTTATCAGACAGGAAACTTTCCCAAAGTTCACTCTACTCATAAGTAGTAACCAGGAGTTGAATTGAAGTCTCTCTGAATCCAAAGCCCTTTTCCTTCCCACAGTCCCATCCATTCCCAATGATTTCTTTCATCACTGCTCCAACTCCCCAAACCTATCACTCTGTGGGAGATGGCAGCAAATTTCAAGAAAGTGGTGTGGGCTTGCCAAGTTCAGTGCAAAGTTGGTAGAAAGTTAAATATCCTGGCATCCACAACATCTGCCAAGAACAGGACCTCAGGCCCTGTATTTTAGAGGACAGACCCTACGTTGGGGCAACAGCTCCAAAACTGAGTCCCAAAAAACACAGCATCCAGCAAGAAGCAAATAGGAGGTCCTCGTTCCCTGTACAACAGTGACCAAGTAAATTTAGAAAATGACGAGTTAAAGAAAAGTAACCAAGTACTTCTAGGAAAGGACTTCAGAAAGCCTCACTGACACTAAGATGCACTGTCGATTCCAAGAGGGGATAATTAGGCAGTTTTCCCAATATTTTTGGAATACTGGCCACTTTTCCTTCCACAAGACACCTAGTAACATCTCACAGAACACAGTTTGAGAAAGTCTGGCTTCAAGGTTCTCAGGACAGCCGAGAAGCCTTTGAATTTATCACAAGCCTGTGTGCCTGGCTCAATTCGAAACAGCTAACACCAGTTGACCACTTAATACATGCCAGACACCGACTGAGGCACTGGAGACTCTGAGAGCTGCCAGGGAAGCAGTCAGTAGTAAATCTAATGAACTAAGAGAGCACATAAGCAATGAGAGGTGCCTTATATGGCTGTCTGTTATGGCACTTAGCACTAATGGGGGATCTGGGGTTGACAGGCTGCCTCAGTCTTTTACTGGAGAACCTGTGAAGTGTTCCCCAGAGGATGGACAACAATTAAGTGGAAAAAATCTTGTAAGAACATTTCAACATAACTGGCCAGCAGTTAGAGAGGATACCAGTGAGGCGAATGGTAGACCAGAAATACCACAGTTCTGAGCTCAAATACCAACTTTGTTATTCTCATGTGGTCTTGGATATGTGACTTAAACGTCATCTGTGAAATGGCGCCTATTCTGTCTGCTTCAGAGCTGTCAAGAGGATCAAGGGAGGTAAATGCACATCCGTGCCCAAGAACCTGCCCAGCACCCCCCAGGCACACTTCTGCCCATTTTCACTGGTCGGTGCCTTCCTGGAGTGACGTGGAAGACTCTGAGGCTGCTTCTGGAACTTGAAAAGGAAAGTGGATCCTGATGGATTGGCAGTGTCTGCCGTGAGCTTGGGAAGGAGGGGGTCACCTTCCAGCTGAGTAAACTGAGGGGTTTCAATGCTTCCCCAATGGTCCCTGCCCTGACTGAAGAGTTTCTAGTGACTTGGTTCACCTCAGAAGAAAGTAAATATCTCTCACCTCTAAGTCCCTGGCAGACTTTCCCTTCCAACTTCCCTTTCTTTCATTTTCAGAAAATGAGCAAGACTGATTTCTTCCCTCTCCAAAGCAGTGAAATCAGTACCAGCCCTGGACCCAAAATAATCTTCTCTAAGTCTCAGAACCACAGACATGGCCTATCAGTCTGGACAGGCCTCTTTGGACGGGCTCCACAGGACTCCACAGGCCCTTCAGGAGTGGACTCGGAAACCCAGGCCGCCTTCCACCGCAGGAGACTCAGATCAAACAAGCAGAGGGTGAGTTTCTACAGGGAACTTCACACTTTACATGTCAATGCTTTGGAGTTATGATTATTAGTCATCATTTTTATCTTGTAACTTTTGTTCAGGAAAACATAAAGGGGGCTGCGTATGTGGTAGTTTCAGACAGCACAGGAGGCCAGACAGTTTTAGAAGTGGAAGGGTTCAGATGTCAGGCAGGCCATCCCTTGTCGCCAGGCTCAGCCTACAGACTCACTGCACGGAGCACACCCAGGGGGGTGGGTGACAGCGGACGGGCAGGACAGACACAGCCTGGTGCTCAGGGCTTAGTGCCTAGCTGGAGAGATGGGCACAATAAGCAGACGGGCAAGAGTTCATGATAGTTATACATGCTGTAAGTTGTACAGCACCCTTTGAGGTGCAGATGAGGGAAACAGATCCCCTTCTGGGGAACTGACATATCCACCCGGCCAGACAACACTGAAACAAAATTTAGGTTACTGCATCTCAGTGCCTTGCAATTCCTGAGAGGGGATCCGGGAGAAAAATCCAGAACTAAGTAAGAGTAGTAGTAAGTAAAGGAGAAAAGCTAGTGGCCCCATTTGTATACTTCCACAGAGAAACAAGAATGGGGACCTGGGTATTTCACTGTGCTTCCAATATTTACTCCCACACCGTAGCAGTGAAAAATTGCTGGAGACCAAAAGACTAGAGCCTTCCACAGCCAGGACCACTAGGAAAAGAGAAGCGGGTTCCTCAAAACCAGTAAGAGAGGGCAAAGGAAGGAGAGTGTGTACACCCCCACCCAGGCTGAGCTCTGATGTATCTGCTGTTCATTGCTTGGGAATTAACCACACAAATCCCTGGGTAAATCTGAGAGAATTATTTGACCACACTAATATCCCCCTTAGAATAACCCAGACAAATACACTGAGAGGGGGCAATCCCAGGGGCTGGAAGCAGAGGCTCTCACATTCACAGGCATGTGCACAAGGACACATACAGGACACTGCCCCCGCCCCAAACCCTCACCCCCAGATGCCGCTCCCAGCCGCACCGTGGATGCTTCAGACAAGAGGGGTGACCTAACGTATGGGAACAGGCCTGGATTCCCTGCCCCCTCCCCAACTCTGCCACTGACCTAATTCTTCAAGAGGAGATTTTTTTCTTTGGGGCCCTGCCTTTTGTAAATCCTGCCATCCCAGTGCACATGCAGCTTCCGGCAGGTCTACCTAGGAAGCAGGGAGAAGCCAGGAGGCCTGGGGCTGTGTCCCCAGCTGACATTTCTCAGGGAGGACAAGTTGATGGAAATTCCGTGAGACTCAGAGGGGCCAGGAGGGTGCAGGGTAGAAAAAGGCAGGCATGTGATCCAGACCACCCACGGTGGACACCACAGCCCTGCATTTCACTGTATATTTTAATACAACCCAAAGGAACTCCACTGCTAACTTTATGATGTCGGGTAGTTTTCTTAATCTGTCCGGGTCACTGGTCTGGAAACCACATGGGGTATTTTGACTCCAACATTTCTAAGGACTTGGGTGTTTTATTTTGGACCTGCTTTAAAAAAAAAAGAAAAGTCAGGATGGAGACTGACTGGTTTTAAGAAGATGTGGTTATCTGAACTACAAACATTGACCTGGATAAAAATTAGACCTGTCAGAAAAAAAATCAACACAAAATGGAACTGACAGCAGCTAAAAATGCTCATGGTAAAATTTGCTATTGACAAAAAAAAAAAAAAATTGAAGGAAGAATCAAACATTCTTGACAAAATTTAGATTGGTAAATCTGACATGAGAAAATAGGATAGGGTAGAAATAATGACCGTAAAAGAACAGTCAGAGGAGCAGAAGTTATATAGGCAAAGTGTGATAGGCACGTGAAAAAAAAATAACTGATCGATACATCAAATTTTCATTGTGGAAGGTACACGGGGTTGAATTGATCTTGTTAAAAATAATCCAGTAAAATAAAATGAATTGGAAAAATAAGAAATGGCTTAACTATGCGGAAGACAAAATGGATTGAGGAATGAAATGAGCCCATGTTGTTTGCTTCTGAAAAATACTCCCTTGATAAAAATGCTTCGGTTTTTGTATAATCCTGATTACACCAACAGAGAGTTAAAAGGTCTCAGGGTCAAATTGTGCAATCAAAACATCTTGATAAATGCTGGAGAAAAAGAAATTATACAATCTCAGAGGTCCTGTCCAGTTGCAATTTTTTCTTCTGATAAGAGGTCGGGATAGAAAGTGAATAAAATGATACAAATACTTAACTCCTAGAGAGACCAGCTACTGCCTGCAACAGTGGTTCTTAGACATATAAGATTTCATTTACCAATAATCTATGACCAACCATTTAAAGCAGTAGCAGAAACTAACATAAGATAACTGCACTTTTATTTTGCCAAGAAAGAATAAAAACCCAAAACTGACACTTTCTTCCCATATTTTCTTAAAAAGAAAAGGCATTTTAATGCCCCAAAAGAAAAGGGCATAACCTCAAGGACTTTTTAAAAACTAAATGTGACTTTACGAAAGACTTCTTACACTGTTCATCTTTCTTCTTGTTCTGAAGGATAGACCCTTTATGTGTGTGTGTTGTGCACTGTGCTAATGGCAGATTGGGAGGTCGCCCTATGCTCCCATATCCTCATCTTTAAAACAGAAGAGGAATTTTCAAAGTGCCTGAAATGCAAAAAGCAAAGGCCTTTGGGATTAAGCAGAATCCCAGAATCTCAGATTCAATTCTGCTCCTCCAAGCTGAGACTTCTTCACACATTCTGGAATATAAATGTTCCTGGTAACAAGAGCTGAAGGCATGGTTTGATCACGACAACCCCCTACTTCTCTTCACTACCAAAACACACAAGTGTGGCAGGTAAAGAGGGCCTGGGAGGGCGGGAATGGTAACCTACATGCTAGAGGAAAGGGCAGCTGTTTGGAAACAAGAGGGCTGGTCTTACTGTGGGTGGAACTCACACCCTGTAGGGCTTTGAGGAGTAAGTCTCTCCAGACTGGCAACAAAGGACACTCACTGTGGCTTCCTGGTCCCAGCAGGCTTTTTCCTTCTCTGCAAGACTTTCCTTCAGATAGAAATTCTCCCCTTAAATCCTAACCTCCAGCCCACCGACAAGCAGGTAAGTCAGCTGCCCTTCCCTTAGCACTTGACACATTCTCCCTAGGCCCACGGTTTCCATCCATCCCATAGGCCAAGAAAACATGTAAAAAAAGATGGCTTTTCTAGGACGGGCCCTAGGCTGTTCAACCTGGCCCTGTCATCAAGTGAGCAGATGTGAGAATGGGAATTACAGTCCTTAGGTTCTAGTCCCCATCCCCCAGTTTGCTTGCTGAACAGCCCACTGGAAGGCTCTGGGCCTCTCTAGATCACCATTTCATAAAAGGAGGAAACTGGACTGTGGTACTTAAGATGAGATGGGGGTAGTATATGTTTTGGGGGGGTAGGTACATAAATCAAAACAATGCTCACTTTACAATTTAATACAGCAAAAGATTTCCACCAAAGCTTGACAGGAAGTCTCTTAGATAGTAAGCTATTACTAACAATAAGCCCAGAGAAACAACAAACTTACTTGGGGGTTATGGGTTTAAAAAGATTGAGAAAATACGGGAGTCCACTCAAGCAGTCCATGGAACTGGAGAGGACACTCACAACCCACAGGATGCTCTAAGGCACAAGGACAAAAGTGGGGGGTCAAGAGCAGCTTGTGTGTTTCTCTTTGCAGAATACATGTCAGACTCAGAAGCAGAGAAGAGAAAAATCGGAATAGAGCAGGAGAGAACGAGGTCAGAAGTCAGGTATACCCTGCTTGACAGGCACACCCACTGAGTCAGGGAACTGGGTTAGCTCTTTCCTCACGAGCCACATGCAGTGAAGACTGAAGAGGGGCAGATGAAGTGAGTTAGAATCACGCTCATTTCTGAGGCAGACAAGTGGCTTTCTCTTCTGCCCCAGGTACTTCATGCTATAAAATCATAAAAACTATATAACCTCCCTGGTGAGAGTGGGTGGAAGAGTTATTGGAAGTGACATTTGAAAGCACTTAGTCCAGTCCCTGGAACATAAAAAAACTTCTGAGCATGGGTTCATTGTCATCATCATTAAATCCACTCCATCAAAACAAGCAGGTGTTGAACCTTATGATTTCCATATTAAATGCACACAACTCAATAAAAACAAAGCAGACAACTCAATCAAAAAGTGGGAAGAAGAAGTAAAAAGACACTTCTCCAAAGAAGAAATGCAAATAGCCAACAGGTATATAAAAAAAAAATGTCCCACATCACTTTTATCAGGGAAATGCAATAAAAACCACAATAAGATACCACCTCATCCCAGTAAGAATGGCCCACATTAAAAAAAAAAAAACCAAAATAATAAATGCTGGAGAGGATATGGAGATAAAGGAACCCTCTTACACTGTTGGTGGGAACATAAACTGGTCCAGCCACTATGGAAAGCTATGTGGAGGTTCCTCAGAACACCAAAAATGAATTTACCACATGATCCAGCCATTCCACTCCTAGGAATCTATCCAAAGGATACAAAAACGCTAATCTGAAAGGAAATCGGCACTCCTACATTTATTGTAGCCCTATTTACAATAGCCAAGATAATGGAAACAATCCAAATGTTCCAAAATAGATGAATGGATCAAAAAGTTGTGGTATATTAACATGGTGGAATATTACTAAGTGATCAAAAATGACAAACTCATGCCATTTATGGCAACATGGATGGAGCCGGAAGGAATTATGCTAGCTAAAATTAGTCAAAAGGAAAGAAGATAAATACCTGATGGTCTTAATTACATGTGGAATAGAGAAACCAAACAAAAAGTTCAGAGAAATTCAAAACTAGCAAGTTGACCATAGAACTGAGGCATATAGCTAAAGAAGAGGTGGACGGGGGATCAAAACAGGAGGGAAGAACACAATGGAATATGGTGATGGTCTGAAGCTGAAATGGTGACAGGAGGACTATGGGAACTACCATGATGTAAAAAAATTTTAATTAATAAATAAAAATAAAATGGCATCTTTTGAAGCAATACTCCAAGATGGGATGAGATCTGGGAACCAAGCTGACTTCAGTCCTTAATCCACCACTTCCCCCAGGTCCTCAGCCAGCAGATTCAGGTCAGAACTGAATGCTAACTGAGTCCAGGAAACATAGCCTGGGGCCTCCTGTGACACTTTGCTATGTCTTCACCAGCCTTGAACTTCTCAGTTTTCTCTGAGTGTTTAGCCTCTCCTCTGAAAGCTTCCACCACTTGACATGGCTCCATTAATGAGGCCAGGTGAACTCAGTCCTGTCTGTTGACCTCTCACCCCCAGAGTGTCCCCTGACAATCAGTGGGCCCTCAATAAGTGTCACTGCAGGGAGTGAGCACAGGCACCCTTTGAAGAACTGAAGAATCGACTGGGTTTTTATAAGAGATTCAGGCGAGCGTGCCTGCTCACGTACGCTCCGCTACTTGGTTCCCATCACACACCAGCTGGGTCCCTAACACCTCAGTTACTTCTGCTTAGAAAAATGTTCCAAGGCGTTCCTCTTCTTCCCTGGGCTCCCCATTCTGACTTATGCTGGATAAGCAACTTGAGATTGCTGAACAGCAACACAACACAGCTGGGTGAAAACGCCTGTGTCCTGAAATTCCTGGAAAACTGTGATACACAGCAAACATTCAGAGCACGGACACGCAGCCCCCCACCCCCAGCCTTGAAGAGTTGAGACAGGAGGAAGGCAGTAGAAGGCAACCGAAACCAAGCCTCAGTTTCTTAAGTATTTCCTTGGAAAATTTTCCTTTCTAAGCACCTGACTTCTAGGCAGAGAGAGACGACAGGTAAGTTTGTCACCAGCTCTCACCTCCCTCTACTTCACCAGGGACTTCCAGAACCTCCAGGGTAGGGGTTTTGCACTTAAAGCCCACAGGGACCAGAGTTAGAGGAACCTCTCCCCTCAATCTCAGGCTTTGAGGGAGAGCCTCAAGGCTGGTACCCCCAAGAACTCAATGCCGCCACAGCACTGTTTATTCACCTGGTCGCAAAGAAACACAAAGCATAAGTCAACCGTCCACTGGACCTTCATTTCTCTGCACTCCCTTCAGATAACGTTGAGTCCTTGATTGCCATGGGGTTCTGATGTTCCAGGAGCCAGAAACACTATCATGAGCTGAACATCCAAAACCTCAAGTTTATTATCTGTAGGTGAGACTTAAGTATCTATTGATAGAACTTTTCTCAAATGGACAAACCTCACTAAATTGAGGAAAGGCCAATGTGACTAGTTTTTGAAACTAAATTACAAAAGTAGAGGGAGTGAAAGGTGGAGGGTAAAGAACTATGGGAGTTTGGTGGGGGTTGGGGAGTGGTGACATACACCTGAGGAGATGTGAAGTTATTCCCCTAAATTATATATAGTATCATAAAACAATGCTACCGCAATTAAAATAAAAAAAGGAATTTCAGATCAAATAATGTGATATATAAATATTCCAGAGAATGCCATGTGGGAAAATTCCAAAGATAATTGCAATATTAATTTAAGAAATTCATTAAAATAAAAACAGACTGAAAAATTTTTGGATGCTATTTCATTACCTTCAAAAGCAGGCCTCAACTCCAACTAGGTTCAGAAAGTACACTCTTATTTATCGATCAGTGAAGAATTTTAAGAAACTTTGTTCCTATTTTCCTTCCACATCTCTCGTTATCAGCTTAGAATTTGTATAGTGGATTCCTTTTCCTCTACTAACCTAAACATTAAGGTTCTGAATTTAGCCTTCTTTACCTCTCACTTATACCCTTGCCTAGACAACTCCATGTATGTGCCAGCTTTCCCTCATCCTTACAAAAACCCTGCCATTTGTTCCCTTTCCTATCCTCCTCCCCAGTGAAACCATTACCCCCACCTGCTTCCATCTTCTCCCCATGGTGTCCTACAGGTTCTAAAGAGAAGGTAGGGTAAGGACAAAGGAAAACGTATTATGACCTCTCTTGCATTAACCCCAAATCTGCTTCTCCCATTGAATTCCCCATCCTAGTAATACCTACAACCAGATGAGCATATTATAGGATCTCTGCTTCCCCTTTCCAATTACAATAATTGATAGTCAATACTAATTAGAAAAGCGTGGCCAGCATTCATTGCATGCTTACAATGGGCCAACCATTGTTCTAAGCATTGCATTTGTACAATCTCACTTAAACCTCATAGCAATCCTAAACGTTAGACACTATTATTATCCCCACTTCACAAATGGCAAAACTGAAACACAGAGAATTTAAGTCCCTTGCCCAAATTTGCACAGCTATTATGTGTCATAGCCAGGCAGCCTGAGTCCAAAACCATTAAAGGCTGTTCCAGTTTCTAAGTTCCTCTCCTTAGCTTGTCTGCAGTCCTTCCATCACTGTTCCCCCATAGACTTATCTCTCACACACATAGCCTCCACCTGGCTTCCCTGTTGTAAGCCTTCCAATCACCAGCCAATATTTGTGCAAACTTCCCCTAGAGCCATCTTTTTGAGATTCAAATCTGACTATCCTTATGCAATTGAAAACTTCCAATGATCCTAATTGCGGGGAAAAAATAACATCCAAAACCCTTACAGAGCATTTAAGAACCACCCTGTCTAACTCTTCCTCTTATTACTCCCCCATGGACCTCAGTCCTTCAATTCAGTCTTATTAACTACTGCAAACATCATCCTACTCCTTCACAGGGCTATCCTGAATGCCCCTTCCTCCCAGTCTACCCAACCAAGCTGCCAAGTCCAACCCAAGAGTTTCCACTGTGAAATTACCTCTAATTACTAACTCCCACCCCAAGTGGGCCAAGCACACTCTTTTTTGAGCTACTCTACAAACACGCTACCTGGTATTTTAGTTACTCTAATGCACACAGTTCCCCTTTGCCTGACAGACACCCCATAAGCTCCTCAAGAGCAAGAATCATGCTGACACAACAACAGTACTTACTCTGTGAACGTCAGACTTACACAGTCTAAAGTTGCCCTGGCTTTTGTGCTGAGAAATGCTCTGAGACAGTAATTCCAGAGTGAGGAGTAATTCCAGGTGTGGCCAGAGTACCTTCCCACCAGGTGCTGCAAAACCACCCACCACAGAGTTGAAGACAGGGGAGAAGGGTCCAACACACATACCACTGGCGCCCATAGCTCTCAGGCATGAGCCTCCACCTGAAGCAGCAAGCCCTCAGGGTTGAAGCAGAAAGTGCAGAGTAACTATAGCACTGACAGACAGAGAAATGAGACCTGACTGTTATAAGTGATCTCCAAAACTTTCCAACCAAACTTGCCATTAGAAAGAGTAATTTTATAGCAGATCAACTGTTAGTGTTCTGAGGAACCACCATACTATAGAGAACTCAAAGACAAACCTTGAAAGATGACCATAGATATGAGGCATCCAGGAGGGAGAAGGAGGGATGAAAACCAAAAGGGGTGGGGAGGGGGGTTGACAAGGGGAAGAACACACAGGACTATGGTGATGGGCTATGGGTGCTGTGGTGGCGGGAGAACTGTGATGCCCACACCACATATATTGTCCAAAAATTAACAATGGCATAGGAAAAAAGGACTTAATTTAAAGATAAAAATAAGAGTAACTTTACTATGTACTCCCAAGCAATTTATATCTATTTTTAAATAATTTGCATATAAGTTAGCCAGGCATTTTTATTTCCTTCCTACACCTCCAAAGAATGCTCTTGCATGTGCTCCCTTCTGAAGGCCATTGATATAATCTTCCCATCTCCCTGAAGGGATGTACATAGTCAAGTATAAGGGTGAGCATGACTGACAAGGCACCCAGAACCATGGAGTCCTAGGTTTGAGGCATAGACACACCTGTGCACACTCCCAACAGGTACACACCTGTTGTGTTGCAGCCCGTCCTGTGATGGGGCCGACGGGCACCTCATTTGTGGCTCAGTAGCTCTAAGCATCTAAATGCTTCCTCTGCAGCTCTCATCCCCACCTGGTATCCACTCCCTCCTCTACATGGCAGCTCTTTCAATATCTAAGGACAATTATCCTGTCCCCAGTGAGCCTTGTCTTCTCCAGGGAATCCACATGAGCTAATGGGCCACTCCATCTCGAGTGACAACACAAGCCTGCCTCAAACAGCCATTCCACAAGCTTTTACATGGTCCCTGGCTGGTTGCTGCCTATAATTGTTACAGGAAACCATTGGTTTGTAAACAAACAAAAATGTCTAGTCTGTCCTCAACTAGATCAAAACAAGTGGAATGTGTATGTGTAACACAGATTCAACAAAAACATCCCACTTCTGTTCAAAGAGAGAAGGCATTCCCATCTAACAGTAGACTATGCTGCCACTGCCCAGGTCATAACTGACTGCATTGATTAAATATTTAAATAGATATTATTGTGCTCTTGGTCCAGGGAACTGACACTATAATCACACATATTAGCACATGCCCACATACATGAGGACAGACACAAAGGAATGCATACAAACCATGAATGCACCCCTCCCTCACCTACCACATAATGTGATTTAAGTCAACATTTATTGCATGCCTGTATTTGTCAGATATCAGAAACATGGCATTTAGCACACATACCTATACTTGCAGTAATTAACAAAGGGAAACAGAGTCCCTCTGGGTTTCATGTCTTATGTTCTCAAAGAGAATGTGCCCCATACTCTTCTACAACAGGAATCAGGAAACCCAGCTGAGCTACTGCCACTTGCATTAAGGCTGTGAAAGCCAACGGGAGCCAAGAGACACATTAAAACGTAGCCACTGGTTATATATTCTATACGGTGGGGGGGGGGGGGGGTGTAGTCAAAATCTGCATTAATACAAGGAGGCAAATAGCCAAGCTTCACAGCAATGAAAACCCAAGCATCCCCTCCCCACGTGACAATCACATGACTGTGAGATGCCCATACCCTTCCCAGTCTGGCTGGATGACGGGACCACAGACTAGAAGTCAGTGAGTCTGGGTACCTTTCCACGCTTGGACTCAAAATGATGTCTGAGAGCCTTGCTCTTAAAAATAAACTATTTTAAACCACAAAATGGTAAGATAAGTTCCCCTTTTTTTGCAGCAGTGTCAATAAAATGACTGTCAGTGGGGAGGTGGCTGAGCGCCAGACCAGCTTCATCCCCTTTAGGATGTGGAAGAGAATTTGCTTGGTTGGTTTCCAGCCTGTGCCAACATGGGGGCAATATCTTCTATCCCTGCCTAATCCTTCACCCTAGTGCCAAAAACATAGAATACCCAGGGCAACCTGGCAGAGTAGGAAGCATTATTGGACAGGATATTTGCTTCCAAGGCCAGTTTCCAAGGAGCAACTACTTCATACAGCTTCATCTCATGACCTCTCCCTTTCTTTTTAAGCATCCTATTAGACTTCAGCAAAATTCTGATGTTGGTTAGGGTGTTTGACCCTGGCTGCCAGGATGGGCTTGTCAGACATTACCAATCCAATTTCATTTTCCTCTATACCAGAGCATTCCAGAACTTCTCATCATATTGCTGAGCCATTAAGAGATTTCCAAGGGGGTTCCTTGGAAATTCAGAGATGCTAAAAAGCCCACTGGATAGGAAGGAAATGGGACACCTTAGGGGGATGAAATGAGGCACAGACAATAGAGCCAGAGATGGGGGTAACCATGAATCTCTGAGTGCAAGCTCCCTGGGAACAAAATGACTGGAGCATGAATCACCTGCTTACATCAGAGTCTCTTCCCACATCAGTCCCTCCCACACTGTTGAAGATTAATCACGAGCCACGAGCAGTTATTCTAAATCACTCAGTGGTGTGTGTACTGCTAGTGCCACATTAGAGAATCCCTTATGACTTTTATCTTGACACAAGGGTTAATTCCTGCACAGCATCATCCAGAGATGCAATGGCCCCTCATCTCGCCCTCCCTCAAGTCCATTTGAAGGTTCTATTGCTTTCATTAGAATGAGGGCCAGTAAGGAAGCAGATTCTGACCTGATGTAGAAAGAACCCTGATGCTCAACAGCAATCAGAGACAGATTAGGTTATCTTGAAAGGCACACTGAGCCCCATCATTACGGTTGACTAAGCATTTTTGGGGGTGGATGGGGGTGGATAGGAATGTCTACACGGTGGAGAAGAGAATAGGAAATAACTAGTTATCTCCAATAACCTTTACAATCCCCTCCAAACTTATTCTCTGTTTCTTTAAATTGTGCCTTGGTTTCCAGTGCTCTACACAGGTTACAGCTACAACCATACGGTAGTTTTAAAAAAGTGTCTTCGTGTCCTCTACAGGAGTCATGGGCTCTGTGGTTTGTCCCACACAGGTTACTCCTATAGCCACAGAGAGCCCCCGCCCCAGTCTCAGTGTGTCTCCTTAAGCAGCAAGAATGTGCTCAGAGCACATCACCGCAGCCAAAACTCCCACCTCGTCTCTCGCAAAGCCCACGGAGCAAATACAACATGGATGATTAGCCTTTCAAGAACATCCTTAGAGCCCACTTTTCCCCATTTCTTGAGCCACCCAAGGCTAACCATGAAAAGGGGCCAGGACCCCCTTATGGAGAGAAGAGAAGCCTGAGAGAACAGCGAGAAAGGAAGAAGCCGTGGGTGGGGACCTCCCAGCTTGCCAGTCCTTCCCCACTGTTCAGATAGCAGAGAAGTGATTTTAGTCTCACTGGCCTCTCCTCTGAAGTGGGTACTCATTTTTATTGGAAAGGAGCTTATTAAGTAAATCAAATGTCCACTGTGTCATCATTCTTTTACTACAGTTCAGAAGCCGCAGGCAACATGTCTCCAATCACACCTGAAATACTCTGTCCGCTGGATGGAGACGCCCATCTTAACCTTTCCAACTACAGGACTCGTGAAACTGTCAGCTGAGGGCTTCGAACCAGCAAACATAGCCACTTTAAGAGAACTAAACCAGCAGAAAAGAAAGAAAAATGTCAGGCAGGGATGGGATGCATCATCTCATGGAGAAACTGGAAGAAAAGTACCCCAGGAATGAGTCCCTTTCTTAGCTCCAAAGATCATCCTTAAATGCCTTGATAAAACCAGAAAACCCCTAAATGCACTTCTCAGCTTAAGTGGGAGCTTCCCTTTGCCCACAGCTCCTGTGCCTTCCTTTCATCTCCTCCCTCATTAGGCCCTAGCAAGACCTTACACACTGCAATGTTTTCCTCCAGAAAGAGCTGAATGTATTCATAATTTCTAGGATTACATGCAAAGTTAAGTCTCATCACAGAGTGGAGGTGGATATGGTTTGTCCGGATAACTATGAGAGCCATTTGTCTTTAAAAGTTGCTGGTAATGATTCCTGGGTTTAACTTTTTTTTTTTTAACTTTGGAAAATATATTATTTTGGAACACTGGACCACAGTGGACGTTTGAGAGCAGACATAGACAATGACACATGTAAAGGGCCCCTTATTGCTTTTAAATAGGTTACCCAAAGGCATCAATTTCTGGAAAACAGCAGCAGGAAGGACAAGTCACAGCACTGTCAGCTGCCAGAGCTCACCAGACAGTCTGCCAAGCCCAGCTAGGTCCCTCTCCCCTGCCAACCCCAGCCTGTCACCTATAACACTGCCCCTCATGAGCCACAGCAAATCAAACACCCCAACTTCAGCTGGGAAAATAGCAGGAGGGGTTCAGGGGTGCTCCCTCTGCTTAAACACCAGCTTGTTCCATTAACTCTACACAAACATTTCCAAACACTTCTTCCTGGTCCCCACGGGGTCTCCCAGCTATCCCCCCACCACAACTCCCAAACAGTAATTCATACACCCTCATACTCCTGCACCCCGCTCAGGCTCTCCCTGTGCTGCTGAGTGGGAAGTGAAACGTGTCTGTGATGAAGTTCTTGGTCACAGGGAGATGCACACACACCCAGCACAGCGTTGCTGTCACCGGACAGCAGCAAGTTCTTCTCAAAAGAGGCGGGTCCTCAGAGGGAGGGCTGGCGGCTTATGTTACTGGGGAGACCTTAAAAAATGACAAATACAAATTTAAGTATGCGGCCTCCGGGCCCCATGCAAGTGAGGCTATATGGAAGGTTGAGTTTCCTGGTAAATCCACCTCTGTATTTCCCCACACACACGCCATGGAAAAGAGAAGAACAACCTGAGGAAAAGGGCTTGGTTTTAGCACCTGTGAAGAGTCAGAGGCAGCAGGGCAGCGAGGAGTGTGACACAGGCATCCAGAGCTCCGTCTTTTCCTACCAGCCCCAAGCAGGGTGCGGGACACTTCCAGGTTCCTGAGAAGTAAAAGGTAAGTCTGACAGGGAGAGCTGTCCAATGGGACTGCACGTGCAGCTGTGCGCCACTGCTCTGGGGTCCCGGGCTCCAGTCCGATCCCAGCACTGCACAGCAATCAGGATCTTGAGGGTGCAAAATGAGCATTCAAGCTCATTCATATTCTCTCTCTCTCTCTCTCTCTCTCTCTCTCTCTCTCTCTCTCTCTCTCCCTTCCTCCCTCTCTCCCTCTCTCCCTCCCTCCCTCTCTCTCTCTCTCTCTCTCTCCCCCCTCCCCCACCTCAGCAGGGGCATGGCTCCTGGACTGCCCAGGTTGCTAACCTCCTGCACCAGGAGTCTGACACTTTGCTGACCACCAGCACCCAGAGGCAAAACTCCACTTCATGACAAAGACACAGGTCATTGGGTGAATAAAAGGAGCCCGCAATCCAATGCTGCACTGGGGTCTGGGCTCTCAGGCCCAGAGACACCTGCCAAACAGGCACTATTCAAGCTTTGCAGCCTCTACCCACAAGTCCACTGGCAAGTCATGGTCTGGGTCTCCTCATCTATTCAGTGGGCTGACAAGACCTGCCCTACTGGCTTCATTGGGTTGCTGTGGGGGCAAGTCCACCACACATCTGCAGGCACGGAACTCTGAATACTGCCCAGAGGCACAGGCTCACCCGCAACCCCATACTCTCGGGGATGGGCAAAGTGGCAATGACACTGGATCTATGCTCTCCTGAAATTTCCCTCCTTTTCACTCTGCGACCCTTCAAAATAGGATAAAGCAAAGTGGTAGAGGTGGGAGTGACTCCAAGGGAAGGCTCAGATCTTCTGTGAACCTCCAAGTATTCTTACACATGTCAGGAGGCTAACCAGAGACAGGACTAGCTCTTTCCTAGAGACAAAGCATTCGAACATTTCATGCCCTCACATGACACACGCTCATACCATGGATTCTTATCACCCTGCTTTGCCATGAAGCAGACAGCACAGTGGCTAAGAGAGTGGACTCTGAAGTCAGACTGCCTCCATTCCAACTCCGGCTTTGTCTCTTGTTAGCTGTGCAACTCTGGATGAGTCACTTAACCTCGTGCCTCTCAGCTTCTTAGCTACAAAATGAGAAGAATACTCTACCGAGAGTGGGAGCAGTGCTCTGTGACTGCTACCAGCCGCGAAGACCATGAGGCTTTGATGACACACAAGCTCCCAAAGCCTTGTCCAAAGGCATCTACCTGATAAATAGACAAGCCCAGATCGAAGTCCAGAGCTGGAAGCCATGCCCTTCCTCATGACACTAAGCATTCTTAAGTTTGAAGTTTCTCTGCTCCTCAGTTGCCTCGTCCATCCAATGGAGCTAGCGAATAGCAATTCTGTGGGAGTGGGGTGATGAGTGGCTGAGTCAGTGCAGATCAAGCCCCCAGGCACATGGTGGTGTTCAATAATAGTAATAGCAAGATGACATCATTGTGTCCACGGAAGAGTGCTTGATGTCCAGAGCCCTGTCCCCCAACCGAGCCTCTCTCCAGTTTGCTACCTTGGAGGCTCAGTGCTCTGGGAGGAACATTCTTTGAAGGTCAGTGACTCAAGACAATAGGAGCCTTCGGAATGGGATATCGGTCCCATCCCCCAAGCACAGCCCACATCCCACCTCTCTGTCTTGTGAAGGAGGGAGAGGACCCAGCTGAGGGGCAGCTGCCCCCACGAGCTGGAAACCATCTTCCCAGGGCAGCCAGGGAAGGGAGATAGGTTCTGAAAGGTAATTAGCCCCCAGCACTGGGCCTGTGGTGTCTCATTACCAAATGCAAATGCAAGTTCATGTGCCACTGGAAGGTTCCTGGCAAAATGCCTACTAGACCCTCAACCCTGCTGAATTTGGACCAAAGCATGACCTAACAGGCCCACCTCCTTTATGGCCTGCAGCT
Source organism: Galemys pyrenaicus (assembly GCA_019455555.1). Classification (NCBI taxonomy): domain Eukaryota; kingdom Metazoa; phylum Chordata; class Mammalia; order Eulipotyphla; family Talpidae; genus Galemys; species Galemys pyrenaicus. The sequence goes on along the minus strand of JAGFMF010011747.1, from coordinate 3,366,306 downwards.
GGCACACAGGCTCTGAAGGGAGAAGGCTGCTCTCACCCCACTGAAGAGGAATCAGCAAGCAGGGTCTTATTTCTTTAAAAGAGGCAGAGATGCTATGGGAGGGGTGTATTAAAAAAAATTGCTCTTCCCTCAGCAGTTAAAAGAGGGATAATTGGAGCAAGTGGCAGGCGGCTGCTCAGTCATTTAGCATACAGCATACCCAGGAAATCTCACTTGGTAATCAGGAGGAGAGGAGGAAAAAGGAGCAATCAGACCCCTATTCAGGCTCCGTTTATCGACAGCCCCTGCTGGCTGGGCTGCTGAAAGGCCCGGCTGGTCCCACCTAACGCTGCCTAGTGGGGAATCAAGCCCCAGAGGCAGCAGCTCTCCTTTGTGTACATTTCAGGGCCCTGCTCCTCTGGACCAAGGGGGTTCTGGAGAGACCTAACCTTTACTGTGATTACTCACCGCTGTGGGGACAGCCGTGCACAGGCCCCCACCCCCAGGGCAGACACAGATTAGAAACAATAAGGAGTTATAACCCCAGCAGGAGCTGTGCCACAGGGGTGGGGGTGGGGGGGGGTTGGCTGTCCTTTACTCAGGGGCCGCAAACAGGGGATTCAGCTGGGGCCATCCCTGGAAGCTTAACATTGGCCCTTGGTAAATGCTCAGGTGCTCAGGTGTTCAGCACCGCCTCTTCGGGTATCATTTTTCCACCTCACTCCCAGCATTTAGAAATGGAGTCACAAAAATTTTCAACGAAATGAAAAATAATTGAAATTCACTTTCAGGAAGGCATGCCAAGGCCACACCGTGGTGTTCAGCCATCAATCACACCACCCTGAGTAGGATGTCAGCTTCAGACAGCTGGAGAGGTGGGGGATGGGAGGCGAGGGGACACCACGCCACACAGCAGGCTTGTCGTCATGCCCCGTGTCACCAGCAGCACCCACCTACATCCTTTGCTGTAGGGTCCCCACACCTGAAAACAACTGACGCCCAAGAGATGATGCTTCTGTTCTGGACACCTGCCCAAGCCAGCAGGCAAAGGGAGCAGACAATGAACCAATTTTTTTTTTTTTTTGTCTGTCTTTGCTAACTGATAGGACTTCGGACTCGTCTCTGAATTAACCTAAAAATGGGGGTACACAAATGATGCGACCCCTGTCATGAGACTCTGGAAGAACAACCTATGGCCCCTTCTCTGCCTCCCCTTCTCATGCTAAAGGAAATCTTCCAGGAAACTGACACTGAAATTTACACCCCTTGGGAAAGAGAATCAATTCTTTATGACCGTAGATTGTCAAGAAATTCAGTAATCATGCCACTTAAAACAGAATGGTTTAAAAATAAACAACAAAACACAAACTCCTTTCCAGTTAATGGCAAACTCTTGGTGACTTCTGAAGGGCCTGTTTTCCAGAGGAAGCTCAGGATTCCTCTTCAGTGCCAGGTGAGCTTTGGGGCTACCTATAAGAAGATGAACTGGCTTCACCTCAACTATATTCCAAATCAGGTACACATTATTTTAAAATAACTTTGAATTATCTGCACTTCCACTGTCCTCCAAGATCATGATTGAAAAGGCAAGATTAAATGTCAGCATGAACATGTCTGAAGCCAAGCGCCAAAACATTTTACTTATAAACATAACTAGAAGGAAAACTCTGGAACCTCTTTTCCCTCCATCATGTGCCAGAATGTTCAATGTGACCATGAGTCGTGCTGGGATTCTTGGAATGAAGTTTTCCCAAGTAGACTATGTAGAGTTCAGTCTGGAGCTAAAACTAATACCAGGAAAGAGAAGATACTATGTCCCGTGCCTCTCACCCCTCAGCCCAGTTCCCCATAGTAACTATCTCCATGTCTTCTGGGGCTTACCTAGAGAAGACAACCAGCAGGGCATCAAGAGAGCACAAAGCAAAGAACAGATAGGTTGTCTGTGCCTTCTGCCGGGGAGAAGCATGGAAATAATTCAGAGCCACTGGAGAAGGGAAAGCCAGACAGGCCAACCCAACATCCGGGTGCCCACATGCTAGAGGCTAATGGCCCACGGAGAGTGCCTCCAACAGAGCCCCACAATGTCCTTCTGAAGCTTCGCGAACTCTGCTAATGCATGAGCACTGTTGAATGGTAGAGGACAATTAGACTTGGGGTTCAGAAGACCCCCACTGGAAACAGTCTCCTGCTTCCAGTTCTGTGACATGTGCAATTTTAAAGCCAGGAGTGGGGATGAGAATAGGTGCACCCTCACTCTCCGATTCACCATGTTATCAGTAGGGCAGTGGATAGACATTTCCTTAACTTATTTATCTTCTTTTATGCAAATATGCTTGACACTTAGCAGCTGCTGTGATTTCTTTTCCCCTTAATATTTTGCAGGTGAGTTTTCACTCATATTCTCTAAAAATCAACTGTGTGCGCAGACAATGCATTTTATCACATGGCCTGCGATGCATTTTGTTATTGATTAGTCATGATGACAATTACCAGGGTGAACAGTCTCCAAGTGTCATCAGTAAGTTCTTTCACCTCTCCCAACATTTGTCCTGACCTCAACCTTTGCACTCTGTTCCAAGTCAACCGAGCGCTACTATTCCTGTTTTATTTACACTATGTGTATTACAGGAGAATAGATGAGCTATTCTGTGTTTGCCTTCCACAGATAGAAGGTAGCAATCCATAGCCAAGAAACAATCTGAACCTTGAGAAAGAACTATTATTAAAATATACATGTTGTATTTAGCTATTTAAAAATTGCCTACAATCTGTTCCAAAGAAATCCTGTTGGAGACCACACACACACACACACCCCAAAACCAAAGAGAGAGAGAGAAAGAACAAATTGTATACATCTCCAGTATAGAGATTCTTCCTGTAGAAAAATGCTGATCCAAACCTGCCCAGAGGAAATGAGTTCTTTTTAAACACAAAAAATGCAATCAGGGATAATCAGCAAGTTAACAACACACTTGCAAATATCCCTAGAAAGGAAGAATGCCAGCTTTCAATGCAAGTTCTGAGAACAGATCCTTTGAGTGAATGAGAAAACAAGTGGGCATGTCAGCGTCTTCAGAAAGAAGTTTCTCCAAAGTCCACTGCACAAGTGCCTGCTGTGAGCAGCGCTTCAATAACCACCACCCCACAGCAGCTTTGTAGGTCCACGTTGCCTCTGCCCCTCCCCCCACCCCGTCTCCAATGGGTTCAGGGTAAAAACAGAAACCAGGCCTCTACAGCCTCCACGCAGGTCAGAAGACACTACGCCTACAGAAGGACCCAGAGAGCAGACTTGTCCATACAACCAACAAGGAGGCCTCCAACAAGACCCCCAAATGGTTCTAGTCCCCAGCATGTATTACCTGTGAAATAAATTTGTTTTGAGTTTTTAAAAAAATGTTAATAATCTATTAGTAGCAACAGCTCATATCAACTGCAACGTGCTTCAGGAGTCGGGCTGCTCCAGCCAAGTTTGAGGAACAGCTGCAGGCATTATTTTTAATTACAAATCCCCAGGAGGGTGAGACTCACCTAATGAAGAGATCCTGGAGTCAGTGCTGAGACACTCACCTGGCTCCACCTACCTGACCTTCCTTGACTATCTGGGCAGTAGACCGATGTTTGATCACACTTGGACGTAAGTCAGACTGGCTTGGGGCGGTGGCCTGAGGATTTTTAAACTCCCCCCACATGACCCTAATGTGCAGTTAAGGTTGAGAAACCCCCCCCCCCATCACCCCCAGGAAGAGACCAGCATAGGAAGGTGATCTCTGGAAAAATTCAGGGTTTGACTGAAAAAGGATAGACAAGAAAGCCCGTGCCTTTCCTCTCCGTCATCCGAGCCTCCCAACCACAGAGCTGGCCAGTCAGGTCACACATTCTTTGTCAGGTCCATGGTCCTCCAATGAAATCTAGGCCTTCAGTGAGCCCAGGAGCCCAGGAGTCTGGATTTTATGGATTTGTCAAATGAAAGCCTGCAGCCTCTCAGATCTGATCCCAAGCAGATTTTCATGAAGAAACTGAGGGCAGCCTAAGCCCTTGGACATAAGTTCCCCCTGCCCTTTCCCTCCCTGAGAAGTTGTAGTTGAACTTGGGAGAGTGTCCAGGATATGCAGAACATGACCAGTTTCCTCCAGGGCTGGGCTGGACCAGGCTCCTGTCAGTCTCTGTGTATTCCCACACTGTTCTCTCTATATGGAGAGGCGAGAACAGGACAGAAAAACCCCTATGCTGGAATAAGAAGGCAAGAAGGCCCATCCCCAGGTGCCTCACCTGCCCTCCAGACACGTCCAAGAATACGGTGGCGTGGGGATAGTCAAGGCCGGGTTTGTCATGGGGCCAAGCATGCACCTGCAAATCCACCCACCTCCATTCTTTGCACAAGCATTTTTGGTACTGGAATAAGGAGGAAGTGACAAGGCATTTCTCATCCATCCCCATGGATTGAAGTCTCAATGGATCAGGAGGAACAGTTTGCCCGTTTCTATCTGATTTCTTGCCCCGTGCTGATCCCGCTGAGCTGTGCTGTGGTGGAGGAGCTGACTCTGTGCACAGACAGCGGTGGATGCCATCAAGCCTTCTGAGTACAGCCAAACATCTGAGTAAGGAACCCATGGTTGAGTAACCAGGAGTCTCTTCCAGCTGAGAACTGATGGATTTTCCACTGAGAGCAAGCAAAGGATTTCCACCACCTCCTCAGGGAAAGGGACCCAATTATCTAACGAGCAGCTAAAGAAGCCCTTCAGTGAGAAACTGGTTTCTATCAGGGACCCTGGACCCTCACCCAGCCCACTACGAGGTCAGGAGCCAGAGAGGGTGGGAAGCCGGGCCTTACCTTCCGAGCAGAGCTTGCCTCCATAGCCGGTGGTGGAACAGTCACAGGTTGGGTGGCCATCCAGGAGAAAGCAGATCCCACCATTTTCGCAGGGACGGTCACCACAGGGGCCCTCTGCGTCCAGCTGGACACCCTGGCTCCCCAGAAGCCGAGGCTCCGAGTTGCCGTATTTGAGATCCAGGATTAATCCCTTGAAGCCGGGCATGGCCTGTACTCCGTCGAGGGTCAGAGCAGAAGGTCGTATGTCCGCCGGGACTCCTCCGAGGAACAAGTCGCTGACCACATCCATGTAGGGCCGCTGGGGCTGCAGCTCCCCGGACTGGCCCTCGCCATCCAGCAGCAGCACGGTGCGCAGGCGGTCGCGGCTCACCATGAGGAAGTGCCAACTGCTGTCGTTCACCGGCTTGTTGGACAGCACCGCCGTCTCGGCGCAGTCCATGCTGACGCGCAGCTGCACGCGGCCGTCCACCAGCGAGAGGCAGAGGAAGTCGCAGACGCCGCCATCGTCCAGATAGAGCAGCAGCCCGGTGGACACGTTGGTCTTGAACTGGAAACTCAGGTCGCTGCGTGTGCTGGCGTCCCAGCGGAGGTAGCGGGCCCACTGGTTGGGGAGTCCCATGAACTCCAGGCCCAGGCACAGCCCCAGCAGGGAGCCCAGCAGGACGCTCACCTTCAGGGTGAAGAAAACCGAGTGCTCCGTGAAGCTCATTGTGGGCGCTGGAGTGGAGCGCGGAGGAGAGCACCAGCAGGAAGCAGCCCCGCGGGCTTTGCGGAGGAAGGGAGAAGGGAGGAGGGGGCGGGGCAGGCCGGAGAGCACGCGAGAGAAAGGAGGCGCACCAAGATCCGAGATGCTCCTGAGGGCGAAGAAGGACAAGCGACCCGGACAGCCCAGATGGGCCCGAGAGACAGGCCAGAGAAGTGAGGGGCTGCGGTGAGGACCAAAGTGTCTCTCTCCAAGAAAAGATCTCAGCTATCCATGTGGATCCGGAGGCCTTGATTCGAGGAGATGGTGGGCAGAGCCTTCTGCAGTTCACGCCTCCCGATGGGCCCCCAAGCCCCCAGCCAGGGAGATGGCGGGGGTCGCCAGGCTGTGATGGAGGAGGCGTGAGCGGTGAGGTGAGCCAAGTGAAAGGCAGAAACAGGCCAAGGACCCGTCCTGCAGTTCTGCCGCCTAGCAGCCCGGGGACGGGGGCAGGGGCGCAGCCGGAAGCTGAGTGCTCAGGCCGAGCAGGGCCCAGGGCAGAGCTGAAGCGGGTTCAGGCTTCATGGTGCGGGCCAGAGGCAGTCCTGCCCATAACCTGCCTCCCAGGACTCCAGAGAAGGGCTCTGCGGAAAGCAGGGAGAAGGGGAAGAAGGGAGAGGTAGGTTAGAGACACGCGTTAGGAAAGTGCTGCATCCTGTTTCACGAATACTGATGGAGCCTGGCTGGTGAGCCAGGCTGTTCTAGCGGTTGCCACAGGTCTGGTGCTTCCAACAATGGGGTTGGGGGTGGGGGCTGGCCCCTTCCAGAATCTTCCAGGACCCAGGAGTCAGTAACTGATGATTCACTCAAATTTCCCATATGCAAAAATGGTATAAAATCCGCAATGCCATATCAGCACATTTTTACAATATTCATGCCCCAAGGGTCAGGTAGCCAGTTTATTTTTAAGATAAATGCTAACATTTTTTAAACTCAAATACTTACTTATAACTTTAAATCCTTTACCTACTAAAAGACATGAAAATGACAGATTTTTTTTGGAAAAGATTTTTCTTTTTCAGTATGACCAGTGTTTGACTAGAGGCATTCTAACAGACTTCCACCTTTAAATTTTTAAAATATTTTTAAAATCAGCAAAAATAAATTAAAGGTGATTAATGAGCAAACTTGATCTCATCTCTTCCTAAAAGTACAAAATATGTACTCTGAGGCTTTTTTGAAAAGACTGACTTTAAATCCTAGTTCCTGTATGTGAAACTAAGCACATTTCTTAAACTACTTGACCTTCTATTTCCTCGTTTATAAAGTAGAGAAGGTAATCATCTCTTTTCAAGGTTGGAGAGAAGATTAAATGAGATCATGTATGGGACTATCCTAGCATGAGGCTATATATATAGTAGAAAATCAATAAATACTGGGGTCCTTCATTTCTTATATCCAGATAGGAAGGGAGATTGTTGTGTGTGTCTATTGTATTGATTGATTGTATTGATGTGTGTCTATGTGTGTGTGATTCTGTGTATAGTTCTGTGTATGAGTGTGTCCATGTGAGTGTGCATCTGTGTGTGAATGTTCCTATATGTCTGTCAAGTGGAGGCAGCATATAAAAATACTTTTTAAAAGATTATGAAAACTTCAGAGTGGGTAACACGGACCTAGAGATTATTATATAGGTTTTACACGAGTTGGAAAGGCACCAGTACCCGGTCAAGTGTGTGACTTGGTTTCTGAAGACAGACTCTGGCCCACCTAGCTGAGTGGAAGCTTCTCTGTCCACATGTGAGCAATAGAGTAATTTCCAGGAACTGTGCAAGTTGCTGCTTCGTAGCTGGCATATTTGAGCATTTACCACAGTCTCTGTCAGCATTACTTTCCACTACTGTTATGATGACCACATTAACAAAGCTAGTTACCACTCCTGCTTTGAAAAAGAAAATGTTGTTCCTTCACCAGGAACAAGCACTTATCCCATTGAACAAATAAACCCAATCAACAAGAGACTGGCTGATTAAGTCCTTTGTAAGGACAGCCTTTTCTCTGTAAAAGGTCTTGTCTAATGTTCCCAAAGTGTGGGCTGGGTACTTCCGTGGGTACAAAAGATGCTCAACTACAACGTGGGCAGAGCAGTATGAAGGTGCTTGCACAGGCTGGTGGGGAAACTGATAAAATCTCAGTAATTTCTGAGCTGCTATCACTTTGATTCATGAAATCAGCTATGCTAAATGTATGTATACCACAGAAAAGGGCAAACATCACAAATGAGGCTTTTTGGGGTGGACTTTAAGCCAGGTCTTGAAAGGGAGTGAGGGAATTAACCATAAAAATATCTAGGAAGAATGTTCTAGAAGTAATAGTACAAAGGTCTGAGGATGAGCAGTCAGGTATATATGAGAACAGTAAGCAGGCCAGTGTTGTTGGAATGGGGTGAAGACATGAAGCCAGAGGTGGATCTCACAAAGCTGGATGATGAGACATGACCCACAGTCTAAGTAAAGTGAGCGTTGGATGAGGTGAGGGGTGCCAGCTAAGTCAAAGGCAACATCTCAGGGGAGAGAGGACTCCCTTGTCACGAGAGGAGGACACCCCTGGCTTCACCAGCAGCCATCCATGCCTACACATTTCCTTAAACTTACTTGGTGAAAGGGGCCACTTTTGGAGAATGTGCTCAGGGGACAGCTGCTCTCTGTCCCCTCCCCTCAACCATGCATATGATGGAGAAGAGAGGGGAGCAAAACCGGTATGAGCAGGAAGAAAAAGCCTCTCAGAAGAGGTAACCCAACCCTGGAATCAATGAGCCAAAAATGTAAAAAAAAAAAGTGAAACTATGACATGGTATGTAGTTCCCAGAAATGTGAGTCCACAAGGCTGGGGAGAGTGTCCTCTCAGTGACATGACCCTGACTGCTCCATCTTGAGGGGACATTCTCTTTCTACCTCCTGTCCTGCCAATACAGACCTGGGGCCCTGTAGCTGACGCCCATGGCTCAGATGGCTGCACTAGGGCAACCTCAGTGGGAGGAATGGGCATTCAGACAGAAGGCCTGGCCTCACAGATGATCCGGGACATGAGACCCTCCACCTCTTCCCAGAGACTCATTCCTAATAGGGTCTAAATGGGCAGTGCTAGAAATGTTCAGACTGGTCAGTCAACTCACTTCCAGGCCTCTGAAAGTCACTTTCTGTCTGTATAAATGATTTGCTCAATTTGCTTTGTCTGTTGAGGTCTGATTCATCCCAGTCACTGCTGGCTCAAACTGGAATAAGACACCATTCCTGTCCCCCAGGGCCTGCCAGGGTCACGGGACACATGTGTACTTGAAAACACATTGCGCAGGGCCTCCCTGGTGGCGCAGTGGGTTAAGCAACGCACTATGAAGCAAACTGCAGTCACTGCAGCACAAGTTCGATCCCTGCTGCTGGCCAGGGAGGGGACCCACATGGCGCAGCAGACTTCGCCTGCCTCGCCCGCTGCTCCCCTCAGCAGTGTGTTTCAGTCAGTCTGCCTGTTCTGCTCCCTGCTCTGTCTGTTGGATCCTCTCACCCCCCCCACACACCTCTGGCCTGTACCCCAGTGCTTGTGTGCATAAATAAATAAATCTTTAAAAAAAAAAAAAAAGAAAGCACAGAGTGCAGCGATGGAAGGTCCTGGCTCTGGGATCTCGATGGGGAGCTCCCTGTGGCCAGGGGCTGCTTCACCATGGTGCCTGTCTAAGGACCTTGGCACAGAATGGGAAACATGTAAAAGAACAGTCAAGGCAGAAGCTGAAGAGATCCCTGTAGATCATCTGACTGTTCCATGTAGCAGCCTCCATGCCACCCTGCTTTATACAGCAGCGGCAAGCCTGAGCCTCCACACATCTTGGGTTGCCAACCTGACGTGACCACATAGGACAAAGCAGCACATGCCTAGTGATTGGGTAAGCCCGGCAGTTGAGAACTAAGCTGCCTAGGGACACTCCTCTGGAGAGAGCATCATGGGAGTTGACCTTGTCTGCTTTGTGGTGGTTTCTCTATCCTACCTGCTAAGCCTCTCTTACCAGATTTGTAGACACCAAGCTTCCCCTGCCTGCATTATGGGGATGGAGAAGATGGACTAAGGAAAACCCACTTTCTTTCCCACAAGCACCAGGCAGAATCTGATTACAGGACTGACAACATCAGAATTCAGTGATCTAGACTTGACCCCCTGAGGTCTGCTCACAATCTCTCATAAACTCTTCTGTTTCCTCCGTGGCCTCTGGGAAATTGCCACAATGACCAAAAGCCAGAAATGACCTTTCATCAATATCACGGACCTTGAGCTGACTTCCCCAGGCATTTCTCCCATTCTTCTGCAGTCTTCAGGGGGAACTCTGAGCCAGGATTCCTCCCACCTGACCAGCCAACCCCACCTTCCCTGAGGCATAGATCCCAGTGCCCACCGTTGGCCCCGAACCTGTTTGGAGGGCCTGGGCTGGTGCAGAAGCTCAAAATGCTTATCTGCTGTGTAGGAATCTAGCCAGAGAGGGAAAGTGAGTGACATTATCTAATTGCCAGCTAATTTGCATAATTATCGAAGGCATACTTTTTATGTAGGGTTAACATCTTTGCAAACGTATCCCCATCCGGCTGCTGAAGAGCTGGTGGGGGCAGGGTGAGGCTCCCATAACTCTGGCATAATGTCTACTTGCCACAGGTATAGCCCAGAGGAGCTGGCTGCTATTTGCCTTCACCCACCCCCACAGTTCCTCGGGTCCCTCAAAACAGACTCAGGACAAAGTGTGACTGTGTCTGGCACTAGGACAGAATGGTGTAGGAAGGTCTGAGGGTGACTGTCTTCCTGAGGTCCACCCCTTGCGGGCAGGCCAAGGTCTGCAGGCTGGCCCTGTGGTTCTTCCTCTAGAACTTCTCATCCACTTTCCTCTCACACCCCTCACACCAAGACCAGGAAAACCCTAAGTCTCTTTTGGACTTACCTGACCTTCCCCCTTTTACCACACCCCTCAGCCCACCTTGAAGGTAGAATCATTTTTACCACACTAAATCTCAGTCCAGGTCACTCAGTGTGACTCATCCCCATCTCAGCACACTGGATTCAGTATAGCTGACAAGGACATTCCTGTCTCCTGTCACAGTGAGCCATTTAGGGTGCGCCCTGGTCACCCAAACTGCATCAAATCAGTTAACAGTGGGACATGTGCTACCCATGTGGTGAGAAGGACCCTCTCTTCTCACCATGTTATCAGACTATTAGCACGAAGCTCAAAGTTCACAGTAGACACCAGTTACTATTTGAGATCTTTGAGAATTTTGAATGAAAACAATGAAAAAGAAAGTAGAGCCAAGAGATGGGTAGAAAGACATTTCTAGGGAGCTTTTAGCACCTAGATGCAGTCAGTCCTGAAACCCAACTTTCCTGGGTCCTGGGACATTGATTACATGAACAAAAATGTTTTGCTTTGGGATCGTGTGAGTTGGAGTTGGACTGTGACCAGGAGTTGACTGTGACCAGGCATCCTGACTAACACACCCTTCATTCTAGACATGGAAACCGCGGCCACTGGCACACCAGTAGACACTCCCATCTTATATGGACACTCACAACTGGCTGGCACAACTCTCCACAACTTGAGATGGCACAGATGGCTCACCCCCAGGAGCTGACTGTGACCAGGCATCCTGACTAACACACCCTTCATTCTAGACATGGAAACCGCGGCCACTGGCACACCAGTGGACACTCCCATCTTATATGGACACTCACAACTGGCACAACTCTCCACAACTTGAGATGGCACAGATGGCTCACCCCCAGGAGCTGACTGTGACCAGGCATCCTGACTAACACACCCTTCATTCTAGACATGGAAACCACGGCCACTGGCACACCAGTGGACACTCCCATCTTATATGGACACTCACAACTGGCACAACTCTCCACAACTTGAGATGGCATCAGATGGCTCACCCGCACCAATGATGCTCTATACCGCTATTTGCCCATGTTATTGGGCAAAGTACAGAATGTGGGCATGCTTTTACCCCTAGGTGCGCTGGATGGGATGGAGACTTAGCCTTCTAACAGCTTCAGAGTGTTTTCTCTCATCTAAACTGTGCTCCTCTGGGCCTTTAGAGCAGCCCACACTTCAGCTCTCACTACCACTTTAGCACAACTTCAAAGACCCTTCTGCAGGCAGTGAGGGAAGTGAAGGCATGAATTCTCTGCAAGATAAGAAAGCAGCTGGAATAGTAATGAAGTGCATGGGCATAGGCAGAGCTGGAATTAAACCCAGACACATTACTGTAGCAATTTAGCCTTGGGTAACTCCTAAATTTTTGTTTGTTCACACAAAAGAACAATGGGGATAATAATACTTACCTCCTGGGGTAATATTTGAACTTTATTAAATTAAAAAATGTGTTGAGGTACAATTCCTTTTTGAAAACCATTCAACAGTATCTACTAATGGGAAGCAGTTTTACCCCATGGCTCTACAATTCCCCTCCTAGTTATAGACCAATGGAAATGCTTACATATTTCCAACCAAAGACACAGCAGTCCCACTCCTAGGAATATACCCAAAAGACACAAATACACCAATTCAAAAGAATACCTGCACCTCTATGTTTATAGCAGCACTCTTTACAATAGGTAAGACCTGGAAACAACCTAAATGCCCAAAAACAGATGAGTGGATTGGGAAGCTGTGGTACATATACACGGTGGAATATTATTCAGCAATCAAAAATGAAAAACTAGACGCATTCATAGGAACATAGGAACTGGAAGGGATTGTGCTCAGTGAAGTAAGTCAGAAGGCAAAAGAAAAATACCAGATGGTTCCTCCACTAGGAGGAATATAAGGAAACCAAATAAGGATCAAAGAAAGGAATAAGAATAATAATAACAATTAAGACACAAAAACCAAAAATGAAAAGACAAGGACAAATTGGGGACACTTGGTGGGGAGGGAAAAGGGGAAGGGTGGAGGGCAGACGGGAGCACGGGGGACTGAGGTGCTGGTGCACTGGTTATATGGTGATGGGGAATACATGGGGATTACAATTGATATCAAATATATATAATTTTTTTTAAATCTAAAAAAAAAGAATGTTATAGCCTCACTACTGATAATGGTCAAAACCTAGAAAATAACCAAATGTCAAATGTCCATCCGATCTGCAGTTGAGTAGATAAACTGTCATCTATGCATGTAAAATACTCATAACGTTAACAGTCCATATATGTAAGGTACACAAAAGGTTAAAACTATTCTATGCTGTTAATTGTCAGAAAAGCAGTTACCCTTGGGGGAATGAGTGACCAAAAGAGATCACAGCGGATATAGGGCTCTATTTAGTGATTACTTGATTTTTCCCTGTGCTCAGTTTATGAAAATGCACAGACACACTTATGATGGATGCCCGTTCTCATATGTATGTGTGCTTCAAGAAGAACTTAGTACATTTTCTGATACATAATAGATAGTCACCTATTGTTTCTTTTATGTCATCCAAAGGAAAGTTTCAAAATGAAAATGATTACTGATTTCCCACAATTTTTGTTTCTCTTTTTTTATTTATCTTTACAGTTATACTATGGGTGCTCCATGGTTTAAACAATGTGAAACCCCCAGGTCAAAGCCAATCTCTTACCTAGAAATATATGGGTAAGCACCCATCAGGTTTTGCAATAGGGGGCTGATAACCTTCTCTTTTCTCAGTCCACTCTACACCCCAGATGTTTGCTCGTACCCCAGGATACTGCCCCTCCTTCCACCTTCTCACCCTAAAACCCGCTGAATGGCTTCTCGTCTTAAAGGTTCCTCAGATACCAAGTTGACCCTTGATAGCTACACCACGGGTGCACCATGGTATAACACATGTTAGCAGAAGATTTAAAAAAGATTCCTGAGATACCAAGTTTGCCCTCCCTGTTGCTTCAGGAAAAGGAAGGGAGATGGTCTCCAAGGATTTCAATTCTAGTTGCCACGTGGGCATATTGAGAAGGGTGTGTACTACGTATCATTTGCTGAAAGGGGAACTATCACACTTTTCTTTCCTTCTAGCATTTTCCATAAGAACTAGGAAGGTGCTAGTGTCAGGCTAACCCAAACTGCTTTCCTGTCAAGAATATTAAACTACCACGTAGAGGTGCACAGTAATTGTATTGGGACCTCTGTCAGTCTTGTAAGGTGAACACAGACGAGAAAACGTGTCACGGGTTAAAGAATAGCATTCAAAGCAGGGGTGGTGATGACATGAACCCTTTGGAAATGCACACAGTAAGTCCTTTCTCAGGGTCACTGAGAGACTCCTAGAAACTGAGTTTATGTGAAAAAATGTAGAACAAAACTAGGTCCTTGAATAATGTCCTCTCCTTCAACACTGCCTGGGATTTCTCTTTTATCATTAATTTGTTACAATATGGTGATGGCTCACAGGTGATGTGGCAGAAGAACTATGGTGACTACAATGATGTAAGAAAATAATCTTGATAATAAGATAAAAAATGATGTACGTGTGTGTGTGTGCATGCGCATGCATGTGTGTGTGTGCACGTGTGTTTTGGCCAGATAATCAAATGAAATGTTAGGCTTCTGATTAATTAAATATAACAGAGTAAAGGAAATGATCATCTGTGTCAATTTGGTGCTTCAGATCATTAGATCTTTATTCTGTCATTAGATCTTTATTCTGTGTTCCACTCCTGGAGAGAGGTCTAGGTAAGTTGAAGAATAATAAATTGAAAGTCTTCTGTTAACATTTTTATACCATGGAGCACCCGTGGTGCAGGTATAAAGATAGATAAAACATAACGCAAACCTGCAAAGCACTTGCATGCTGGCAAAAGACATGAGCCTACATAATATAAGCAGGTAGATCAAAGGTGAGAGACAGGTTCTATCAAGCTTGGGCGCTGTGGGGCAGTGACCAAGCTCGAGGTTACAAAGCAGAACACTGGAGTTAGGCTAAGTGCCCCTTTCATGGAGGTTAAGGGAATGGACTCTGGAGTCAAACCTCTGGGATTCAAATTCCATACCCAACCACTTGCTGCCTGCGTGACCTTCAGCAAGCCACTTACACTCTCTGTGCCTTAGCTGCCTCATCTGTAAAATGGAGATAATAATGAAACCATAGAAGGGCACTAAATACAAGTGCTTATCATAGGGAAGTGCTAAGTAAATGTGAGCCGCAGTTGTTGCTGCCATGGTTACTGTTGTTCTGGAGTCCATATTTCATCCCGATCGCAAGGCTGATGGTAGCATCTCACCTGGCCTTCTCAGGGAGCTGGATAGATGGACACCTACTACACTTCCTCCTGGTGGCGCCAACAATACCTGAGTCTCTTAATATGAGAACTTTGGGGTTTGGTGCTCCTGGGGTTTATGGGCTTACAGAAGCAATTCTGCAGTGGCATGAACAGTGTCTGCAGAGGCTGAAGCATTGTGCATTGGAAGGGCGACCCACAGGTTCTCTATGGCCTTCAGGATAGACATCTACCTAGTGGATGGAAGTGGTAGGAAGAGTATTTAAGTCTTTGCCACCAAGCAGACCACATCCAAATGAAATGCACTTCCCTGTCAGTGGAGACACCACAGAAGAGGCTGGCTGCCCGCTTTGGAATTGTAGTTCTAAACAGGTGTATGCCTACAGCACAGTAGCACCCAGAGAAACAGGGTGCCTGGCCTTCTGTGGTTAGGGAAGACGTCTCCGGAAGGGAAACGTACATAGAACTTAAGGACAAGTCAGGACATAAGCAACTGGGGAGACGTCTGATTGGGGGAAAGAAGCCTGGACCGGGAGTCAGGCCAGGCTGTCGGTTACTGCTTGTCAAGTGCTCCCGTGTGTAGCTCCAAGACCTCTCCAGATTTGAGGTCTTCTATTATAAATTGGGGAGAACATTGAATGCACCTCCCAGAATGTTGTGAATATCAAAAGAGGTCAAAGACCGCACAATGTAAAGAAAAAAATCTTGACTTTTTAACACTCCTTGACATCCCTCTAAAGCAATTCATGGCATTTGTCTCTTCTCCACCTACCATATTCTATTCCATCCCCATGCAAGCCCTGAGTTGCCGAGCGAGCAAAACCCAACAACAACCAACTATTCCCCAGTGACCACAGGACCTAGGCCTTGCAAGGTGCTAACAGGCTCCCCAGTATCCCCGGTAATACCAGGAGCCCCAGAAGCCATGAATATTCACACCTGACTCCTTCCTTATCCCATCCCCTCCACTCCCAGCCAGCAGGCCTCCCCAGCCTGAGTTCTAAGCCACGGGTTGGGAAGCCATCTGGCTGCTGGGAGAGTTAATAATTTATAATGAAGATAATCACCCTTCAAGATCCTTGCCTCGTGGGACCATTAAAAAGGATTCAATTGAGAGCCGGTGAGTTCTTTACATGAGGGGACAGGGAGAAGGGGAGAGAGGAGGGCTGGAGTGAGAGGGAGAGGAAATCAGAGCGGGGGAGGGGGAATCAACTAGGTGCTTAGCCAATCTTCCCCCTAAAAGAGGTAGGGGAGAGGAAAATTATTCAGTACAAGAAGACAATCTTATCCAACTTTCACAACACCAGCCCAGCAAGAGTGCAATTTATGGGTCTTTTCTCCTAGCCAACCCTTTCTACACAAAGAGGAAAAAAAAAAACCAAACCACGCAAGAGGTGGAGGAGAGAGACACAGACAAGAGAAAATAAGCCTGCCCAGCAATCATGTCTGGGGGCGCTGGGATGGCTCTCTCTGTTCTCTTTCCAGGACACAGTAAGGCCCCCACTGTGATAATTATTCCCATTACTCGACAAATTCTCCATTAACGAAGCAAGTGGTGCCAGAGCTAGTAGAGGGAGGGCAGAACGGACTAGCAGACACTCCGGCCAGACTCGAACCATGTAGACCTAAGCCAGGCAGCCCCCTGATTCACCAGGGACTAATGTGAGGTGCGGCATAGCCCCAACTGTAGGGTGCATCTCAGAGATGCGGGGTACAGGTCATGTGGTAGCTGAAGGTGGGGCAGGGGACAGGGAAGTGGCTGGAAATGCCATCTCTAGGGAGGATTCCAGTGAAAGGGAGGGCTGAACCCGAGGTCCAGGGCAGGCTAAGGACAGCTGAGAACTGGACAGAGCTGATCCACATGTTCAGGACCAAGGCCAATGGCAAAGTAGTACTTCTATGAGTTAAGAAAGTCACCAAAAGGGGTGTTTCACTGCTCTTCCAGCATATAAACTTTACAGCAGCAGCAGCAGCCACAGCAAACACACATCACACTTACTTTGTGCAAGGCACCACTGCAAAAATGTTAGTCATTTAATCCTTACCAGAACTCTAATACTAGCACCTACAGCAATGGGTTGTTGTTTCTATTAGAATTAAGTGCAGTGGGGATGTGTACAAAGCTCCCAGCGCATAGAATGACCCACTGTAAGTATTTAATAAATGTCAGCCATTATTATCACCACCATTGCTACTTCTGTGCACCTATTCACACCTTGACTATTGGACTCAGCGTTCAGTAGTAGTTCGCCAGCATCAGTGACCCATATTCTTCACCCCTCTATCTCTATACCCCTTCCCATTTAACATTATCATGTACTCTTGACATGTCTTGCTTTGTCTGAATGGGATATTAGCAAAAATGACACAAGCAGATGCTTGGGAAGTACTTTTCCATTTTCTTCTTATTTAGTCTGGCTCCTTGGCCATGAGAATTGCCCAAGAAATGCCAGTGCCTCCTAGAGGCTATGACACTGATTCATGCCAGGTATCCCACCCAAGGCTTAAACTCTACATGTTCTAGAGCCCTAATCCAGAGGCAACTAAGGAAAGAGAGTCCACAGCCTGAATTCCCAGTTTGCTGTGAGCACTTACATGGAACACTCGGAAGGAGTAGGGCATGAAGGGGAATTCTTCATGAAGGGGACTAATGCTCTGATAAGAAAAGACCAGAGAGCATGTTCCCCACTCTGTTCTCCACTGTGATGAGAGAAGACCCCACCCCACTCTGTGAAAGATCATCCAAATCAGGAGAAGTTCCTCACCAGCTACCAATCTGCCAGCATCTAGATATTAGACTTCCCAGCCTCCAGAACTATGAAAAATAAAATGTTTAAGCTTCTCAGTGGGTAGTATGTTTGTTATAGCAGCCCAAGCTGACTAAGACAGACATCAAACTACTTTCCCTGTTTTACAGATTTGCAATGAAAGATAGAATAATAAAGGCTCTGGAGCTCTGTAGGAAAAAAAATCTGATGGAGCCTCCTCCTTTTGCAGATGGGCAAAGTGAGACTCAAAACATTTTTATATAGCTCTGCAATGCTGGTTGCTATTTCCTAAGCTGCAAGCGAAGATTAACAACCAACCAGCAGGAACTATGTCTCACCCACTTTGAAAGCCCAGAGTCTGGTCACCTGCTTAATGTTCAAGATGTCCCTAAATATTTGTTGACTGAGGTGATCTAAAGTTTGGAGCTCTTTTAAATGAGCACTTTTAAATGTATGTGAGCATTACCTTTTTTATCATTCATTCATCCATCCCCTCAAAGATATGTATTATGTTCTATATGTGCTGTTCATCCTAGAGACCATGAATAAGGCAGACCCAGACTCTACCCTCAGTGAGCTTCTAGCCACGTAGAGGAGGAGAGATCAAGAATAGTGAAAAGATAGTAAGCACTTATCAAAGAGACAAAGTATAGGTTTGAGGTGCTCCACCCCCATCCATCGTTCTCCTAGAGACTCTCTTTCCAAGGATGGATGTTATTTCTATTACTGTATCTCCATTAAAATAGTTTCCTTCCCACACCCACCCTCTAGCTTCCTTATTTGTAGTGCAAAAGAAAAAAGTTCCCAACACCCTGTCAGAGTAAAAGCAATTGTGAAATCCCAAGTATAGTATGGAGCTGTGACTGCCTCTCCCTGGAAGCATCTCCCAGGAAGCATCTGCTTTCCTCAGTTAGTCAGAAAGAGCCAGCACGCAAAGCCCCACTCAAGGCAATGTGGGGGCTGGTCTGTACAACACCTTCCCAAAATAATAAGGCTCCGGGAGAGTTTACCTTGGGTCAGCCCAAGCTCTTCCAGCAGCTTTGTGTGTGCATGTGCTCTGCCTGTTTCAACCCTAAAGCTAGGACTTCCATCCCGGTGGTTACCTCCTGACTTGGGATAGCACGCTGCCTCCCGGTGCCTCTATAGAACTCTCATGTCTTCGGTCTCAGGAGTTCCTGCTATTCATATTCCTCTCTTCACAATACAGAAACCTGTATCCTCTGTAATCAAATGATTTCCTTTCCAAACACTCGCAGTTGGGGCCACTTGCCTAGCTCAGGATGAGAACAGAACAGAAGGCATCCTTTCTCCCTGCCTTTGCACCTCTGTCATCAGTCAAGGTTCCTCTGCCTTCAGCAACCTGCTCCTCCCTACATCTCCAAATCTTTTTCACCACCTGTGGTCAGTTAGGTTCTTGTTCAAAAAGATTTACTCACCACCCCCTTCCCCATCCTTTGACTTTCGACAAAGAAATGTTAGGAGGCTTGACAATGCCACAGGTTGGAAAAGCACTTGCTCATTTGCTCTTCTGCCATCGTGATGAGAAGAGTAACTTGGGTTGCTCTAGCAGTCCCAAGAGATGAATGATCTTGTTATGGGAGAAAGGTGTCCTAAATGAACTCTACAAGTAGGTTTTATGGACTCCACCCCCCACTCCAGTCCAAAGATATCCAAGACACAAAGGACTGCAAATTCCATGTCCTCATCAATGAAGGGAGGATTGCTGGGTGGAGTCAAGCAGCCAGGTTTGGTATAAAGCCAGACATGTGGGCCTTGGTGGTCTCTTTGGTTCTCAGTGTGCTGCTGGGTTCCAGCTCAGCAGAACTGGAGGGACACATTCACGAACTCATCTCCCTCTCTTTGCCCTGAGTTACTCATGTCTTCATTCCTCCTTCTTCTGTAAATAAACACTTTATTAAACTTTTTGTGTGTGCCTGCAATTGGATCTTATTTTAAGAGCCTTTTAAGTTCACGGATGAGGACCCACAGCCAGGCAACCCATTTTATATCAGGGTTGCCCTGTAACAATCATTCCACAGGCTACCCTGATAATGACCTAAAGCAATCAAATTCCATCCAACTTGCAGACACAAGATCAATGGAATTACACCATTCAGTCTGGCCTAGCTGGGCCATTTCCAGATGGAAGCTAAATCAATTCTTCTTGTTGCATGCCACAGATTTTTCGTGATCTTTGTTATACAGCATCAGCCAATTAATACATGACTCTGTGATGAGTCTGCCACAGTCACAAAAACATTTAACTGACTCACGGTTCCCTTACTCCTCACTTTACAAAAAGTCCAGTTACACAGGACTCTGGTTTCATAGCCCTTTGCTCTCCCTGCCCCACTTACCTCCATCCTCACTTCCTTCACATCCACCTGGGCTTTGACCTCACCCAAAACTATTTCTCCAACAAATACTATCTCATAAAAACTTTATTTCTATTTATCATTTCTTCCACATACTCTCTTTAGCCTTGTAAAGCCACAACACCCCAATATCTGTAGTCTCATAGTTGATCACCCCTTCCAAATCCCTTCTCTTAACTTCTTACCTATATGGGACTTCGTGGTTAACCACCCCTCATCCTCTGGATTCCCAATATTATGACCCTGACATTCCTTCACTTTGAAGGAAATCAAAGTGCCCACTTCCCTTGCCTTCAAGCAACTGATCAGTTTCAGAAACACACAGCCACCAGTATGAAAGAGTTCAACGATAATCCTGCCCCTCTTAACCTCCATAGCCCAGTAAGTCTTCAACTTTTCCCAATCTGCTCTCTTCTTCAGCTCTTCCAAACCCCTTCTACCTTCTTCACATAGTAAGTGTTGTATTTTACTGAGATATTTAGGTTTTTATGCATGAAGTCCTGTACTTCTCTGCCCTTCAACAACTCACTTTTCCTTCTATTCACCCTCATTCCTTCTCTTCACAATTGAAAATGGTCCTTTCAAGGCTGGCTCCTCCCCAGCTCTTTTTCAGAGCCCCATTTCCCTGGGGGCCTTGTTTCATCAACACTTCCCTGAACTTCCCTTTATCCCTTCTCCACTCACTCTGTGCCCAACTTCTCACCACAGAACAGCATGCCAATAACCTTAAAATAGAACAATATCTTCCCCCACCTTTGAGAATGTCTTTGTAATTCTTTTCCCCATCAAAACTACAAATTTCCATCCTTCCCTTTCTGTCCTCATCCTCCTCATTATGTCTTTGGTCCCCCACATGTCCCTGAGTCCAGAGCTCTCCACAAGGGTACCAGTGGCTTTCAAAAGGATCCCAAGCCAGAGCCTCTTCTTAGTCCCTCCAGGCCTGTCTATTGCTTTGACCCTGTTGGTCTTCTGCGAATCTCCTGCTGCTGTTCATTTTAGAAACACTTTTTAAAAATCACTCTTTCAAAGCCACTTTGCCTTTGAAAATCACTCTCAGTTGCTGCTCTTCTTTGCCTACCCTTTGACAGTCTGTGTCCCCTGGAGCTCTGTCCCCAGATTCCTTTACACACAGCCTACTCCTAGACCTGGATGCCCTCTGACAACTGTGATATCCTTGGACTAAAACCAAATTCTTTGTTTTCCTCCCCCACACCTTCCCCTTCCTTCTGGCTTGTTATCCTCCTTAATATCATCATCCATTCAGAGGTCCAGGTAGCAACTTGGCCATTATCCATTAGTCTCCCTCTCAACCCCACAGCCAATCGATCTCCATGTGTTCCCATGCCATCTCCTAAATATTCCTCATTCCCTTCTCTCTCCCTTTCTACATCCCTCGCCCTCCTTCCCTTCCCACCCCACCCACCCACTACCTCAGTTCAGACAGACTTCTCTCATTTGGATGATTTCAAAAGCCTCTTAACTGATCTTTGTACTTCCAACTTCTTCCTCCATATATACTGCTTCCAAGTCAGAATTAACTTTCTAAAACTCACATTTAAACATATCACTCCCTTGCTTCTAAAGAAACTCCAGAGGCTTCCTTGTTGCCAAGAGGAAAGAGTCCAATCTCCTCAGATTCAGACTCTGAATCAAATAACATTTTCGAGAACTTACCAGATAGATACCAAGCACTGTTCTCATTTTATCCCCGCAGAAATTCATTACCGCATCTTTACCTCCATTTTAGGGAAGGGAGAAATTGAGCTTCTAATGCTAAGTAGTTTGTACAAGGTCTAGAAAGTAGCTAATGTCAAACCCAAGCCTTCTAATCAAATTGAGGAGCTTTCCGGGGGACTCTTTAATGATTAGTCTTCGAGCTGAGTCACTTGGACTTCGGCTTTATGAAAGTCCACGTATAGCTGACGGAGATTCTCAAAAGTGGCTTCCCTTTTCCACATTTGTCCCTCTGTACGTCTTCTTCTGTGAAGCAAGATCTCAATTGCTCTCACCTTAATCTGGATTTTCTAGTCCTAGTAGCCTTGGTACTGTGATTCAATTCCTTTCTCCCCACAGTTGATCAAGGCCTCCTGGGGCCTTAATATTACTTGCATTCTAGGACAATTAAGTTCTTAGAGAGAATTAACATCCCAGAAAATGGGCCTGCCTTCCAACTAGAACTGGGCATCTCTTCTTGAATTTCCAGACTTATAGGTGACATGGGGAAGTAAAGCTTGATCATCCCAGAAAGAGCAAGTCTAACAATAGACATCAGGTCAGCAATGTGCTAGTCCATCCAGTAAAGTTACCTTTAAAAATAGCAGACTATAGATCAGCTAGAAATTCTACTTAGACACACACATATATATGTATATTATAAATATAATATACATATGTGTGTGTGTATATATATATCAAAGTAGATATTTCTAAAAAATGTTGAAGCTCAGGACAACAAAATGAGATACAGAATATATTATGAGGTTATTTATATAACTTTAAAGAATACTCATGCACAAAAACACAATACCACATATTTTTTATTTAAATATGTAAATGTATGCGAAAGTATGAAAAATAGTTATAGAAGGATATCTGACAAGATGAAGGCAGAGCTTCTCCCTAAAAGAGTTGCTCAAGGGGGTGAGGGTGAGGGGGAGAAGGGGCAGGGCTGGTACCATGCTGGTTTGAGTTTTATAGGTTTTGCCAACTTGGACCTCAGTTTGTTTATCTGGGAAACAGAAACAAAAACTACCATCAACCCCAACCCCAAGGACATCTGGAGGACAACTGTGGTCCTATGTATGCAAAACACTGACAAAAGCTTAAGCACTTAGTGGCCCCAGGCAGTCATTTCACACTTGGACCAAGGAAAAGACAATTAGCCCCAGAAAAGACAATTAAGGATACCTTTAGGAAAAAAATCTCTCTTTGAAAATAATTACTTCTACGCTTGCTTTGGAAAATCTCTATCCAGTCTCAAGAGGGTTAAAATGAGGAAGGGAGACAGAAACACACTGGAAATAGCAGCAAAAATAAAACCCATTATAATTTTTACATCTTACTCCCCTAAAAAACTGTAATCAAACTTCCTCATCTGTTTTCTCTTTAGTTGGTCATTTTGGCCAAAATCAATCAATCAATCAATCAGTCAATCTCCACATAACCCTTAAGCCAGAATAATCAATTTCTTAAAAGAATGTGCTGAAAGAAGCTAGATCAAGTCCAGAACCCAGGATGGACAGAGGTAGGAGGTGGAACCTTCAACCAGGTATAGCAGCCCTGGGCACACATGGGGCTGCAGGATGCAGGGGATGGAAAGGGCATCTTCACCTGAAGCCTCATTCCCTTTATCCAGTTAGTTATCTGCAGGGTGCTTAGCACTTCAAAAGCCACTTGGCCTATTGAGTTTTTCTTTTTGTTGTAAAGACCTCCAGAAAGTAATTTCCACCAACTATGATGCCTTCTCCACTTCCAGCATTTAACTATCCTCAGTGCCAGAAAGTTCTTTCCAGATCTAACAAGTTGCTCTAGCAGAAGCCTTGCCAGTCTCTTCCTGCGGTGAGCCCTGCATTTGGAGGCCTGTGGGAACAGCCTCCTGCCTCCCTACTGGAGTCACCCCTCACCAGGAGGCTGTGCGGCTTCCTACTGGAAGGAGGTGCTGAAGGGCAGGTTCCACAGCCCCCTCTCTCCATGAAGAGCCCCGGAAGGCTAAGTCACTGACTTCTCTCATAGAGTTAATGCTCCAAACACTTACTTTTTGAGCTATTTTGAAGAAAAGCATAAACGTATTCTGTCCTCAAGAGGGGAAAGGCCAGAGCAGGACTTGAAGTGACAGGCCTGAGGGGAACCCCACCCAGGCCCCTCACTTCCCACTTCTGCTACCTGTTATCAGACATGACACTGTGATCACCTTAGTATTCACAAAAGTCACACTTGCACATATTATCTCACTTCATCTTCCAAAATTTGTTTGTTTTTTCCCATAATTACAAGTCCAAATTTTTAGTTGCGTTTCTACCAATTATAAGTCAATATGGATAGGGGTATTTCAAATAGCTTAGGAACACATTTTATATGGTTTCAAGTTTACATGTTTTTGTAACTATCATTTTTTATTAAAATAACATCAGTAAATGTTACTTTAGTATTTACAGTACTGTATATGATTTAGGCACACAGGCTCACACCTCTTCAGGTGTGTTTGCACACTATACCCACCACCAAAGCACCCGCAATTCTCCACCAGGGTCCACTGGCCCCCTTCACCCTTTGCTCCCCACCTCCCCCTCCTGTTCTGGGCGCTTCACTTCTACAGTCAGATCTCCAGGGACTTTTTCTGATAACAGTTTACTTTTGTCTGTTCGTTTATTTTGTTTCTCTAAATTCCACACATGAGCTAAAGTGCACATTATCATGCCCACTCTACAGATGATAAGCGGTGTCAAAAGGTTCACAATATGCTCAAGTTCAGACCAACAGCAAGAGCAGCGCCTACAGGGAAGCATCTACTGCAAACCAGCCATGACCCACGCAGCGTCCCTAGGCAAAGAGACACTGCACTGCACTCACTCCAAGCTGAGTGACTAAGGAATCACCCCAGCCCCGAAGCCCATGAGCCACGTGAGCACAGAGAGGTGTCCACCCTCCAAGCTCAGGCTGTTCCAAGAGGAACAAGGAGATTGGGCAATGAGGACTCTTAAAAGTCACTCCCAGACCAGGGGGAAAGTGTCTCACCCTGCTTTTCTTTTGTTTCCGTGCATATTTTACTTTTACTTATTGGTCTCCAAGCACTGTCTTCACCTCCTCCTGGGTGGATTACTCCTTAGAACAAAATGTGTGCTGGAGCATCTGCAGTGTGCCAAGTACAGGCTACGATGGTCAGTCAGGACAGAGCAGCCTGCCCTGATGCAGCCTCTAGATTAACGGGAGAACCAGGGGTTGAGAGATAATCAGCCAGAATAGAAGCACAAGTGTACTTGTGATGCCACCGAGGGAGAGAGCAAGGTGTCAGAATGTCACAGGAGGCGACTGGAGGCAGGGAGCCTTGAGTCAAGATACAAGGGAGAGAGGCAGGAGGGAAGAACTGACCAGGCAGAGGGAGCAACAAGGACAAAGGCCCTGGGGTAGAAACAAGCAGATGAGGAATTGAAAGACCAGCATGGCTGGAACAGGGGAGTGGGTGGGGTGGGGAGTATGTTGTCCAAAGAGGATGGTGGGATAGGCAGGGCCCGGGCCAGGCTAAGGAGCCAAGATGGAGAGCAACCAACAACCACTGGGAGGCTTAGGAAGCTAGTGGTGGAGGGCTGGTAGTACGACCGGCCGTGTCAGCATAACTTCAGTAACGCAGAAGGGTCTCTATTGCAAGCCTGTCCTAAACACAGAACACACACTCTAGTGAGCTGAGCAGAATCTCACGTCAGTACTCGTTCCTGGGAATAAGTGGGCAACAGTTCCCCGTGACGGTCCCACTGATCCGAAAAAGTCTGCCTTACCCTCCCTCCCGCCCGTTGTCTCAGCAAATGCTTCCTTCTCTCAGGACGGCCTTCCCCTTGGGAGTGGCCCTGGAGGTACAACACACAGATCTCGGGGAGCAGAGCTGACAGACAACCAGAGCTGCCACCCCTTCAGCGTCCTGCCACTATGTTCACACCAAGACCATGTGCCACCCAGGCCTGCCCCAGCCAACGGCTAAGCATGTGCAAGCCCTGGCGCAGGCCCCTCCTGAGCAGTGCCGGGATCCTCTAACAAGCAAAATGTTTACTGAGGGACTTCCCATCGGCCTGCTGGAGACTATTCAGAGCTGTGTGCAATGAGGTTCATTCTCCCCAATCTTCCTGTCTCAGATGTGCATCGAGGTCTAAATGCTCCCCCTGGACTCCTACTTCTCTCCCCCTTGATCCTTCAAAAGCACTGCCTCCAAAAGAGTGTTCCGTGCCTACTCCCACCCTGATCTGTGTCCTGGAAAACCAAAACTCATACGACCATCCAGGCCCCTGAGAGTAACGGGGACTGAGAAGGTCTCCGCAAAGCCAGTCTTCTTTCTCAGGGCTTTCTAGGACAGACAGCACACACTGTCATTTCCTATAGTGCTCTGCCCAATATCTAGGCTTCCAGCCATCCTAAAATGTCAAGAACCATTTGTTTCCAGGGAAAGCACGAGATGAGCTTTGTCAAAGCTGTGATTTCTCAGAGTCAGTCAAACCAAGAGCCTCCTTAAAGCAGTTTTTCAAGCTATTCCCATTAAACACGGCTACTTACAGACACTGTATTTCCAACAAAGGGGGAAGGCCTTGGGGCCTCAGAACCCACTTTCAGCAGAACAACTGTATTTGTGCCAATTTTTATTTAGTTTTGGTTTTAATATTGAGGACCTATGTAATATATCTTTTGACACCCCCCCCCCCAAAAAAATGCTATACCCAAAGTAAAAATATATGTAACTTTAAAGCCAGTGTCAGGAATTTTCTGACCATGACGGACCATCACCATTCAGACAACTAGAAATCCAAATGCATCATTTCAAAACATCAAAATACTGATCAAACAGCAGAGAAATACCAGCTTAATGATGAAGGGAAACGGGAACCCAGGGAAGTAAGGTCATCACTTTGGCCCGAAAGGCAAACTTGAACTCTTTTTTGACAGCCTGGAAGAGTTAGGAAGAGAAACAAAAGCCCAGAATCTGCATAAGATGAGAAAACCAAAAGGAGATCTTCCTCACAATAAGCTGGGACCTTCATGCTGAAGATGAATCAGAAATTGACTAGTCCCAAAGGCTATGTTGTTGAGAGAAATTTTTAATGGTTTTGGAGGGGAGGGGTCCTGCCCCCCAAAATACATAAATTAATATGGTTTCTCTCTGGAGGGAGTTCTCTTCTTCCTCTCAGCTCTTAATTTATATTTGCAAATAATTTTCATGTACAATGACCAACATGCAATCAAAGATAACCAAGCAGATGATAAAACCATGAGTGAGAACCCGTGGAACTAACAGATATGAGTGAGCTCCTCTTTCCCTCAGTTCTAAGACCCTGTAGAGTCTAGAAGTTTCTCCACTGGGTGACAGTAACCTAGTTAGTTCTTCTAGGATTTATGTCCTAGATTTCACCAACCACATCTATAATCTCCTACTTAATGAATCAGGAGTCTCCATTCTTTAACCAAGAAACTCAGCTCCCAAACTTCCAGAAGGGAAAACCCCTAAACCTGAGAATGTAATCCCAGGTTCAGTCTTGTGCTTTGACCACAGAGAAGAACCTTCACAGGTCCATCCCAATAGGAGGATGGAACCACTTCACCAGAAGACAACAATGATTTTCCTGTAAGTTATGACCAACACATCCTAGCCCTCCTTTCTATTTCCTCCCTCCTTCCCCAAAGTTCTGACCCTGCCTGCCCTCCCTCTTGATCAAGACTGCTCTTCTAATTAAAATAAACAAATGTCAGGAAGCAATTACTGCAGAGAGAGAGGCAGATGGTAGAATAGAGGCACTCTGGTATTGCATTAAGCAGTAAGTTGCTATCTCTTCAAAGTTTCTGCACTTTAATTAAACATCTTTATAGACAGGTTCAATGAGCATTGGAGTAGGGTTTATCAAATTAGCTTCTCACAGGGCTGATGCTCTGTGATTGCAAGAGGTGTTCCTGATGCAAAGCTCAACTGCCTGAGAGAGCCTGGGCGGAGAGCAAAAGACAAGAAACTTCAGCCCTATGTCCCCGGTTCACCAAAGGAAGGGGGTGAAACTACCCACAGGGAGAGGGATGGTGAAATAGGCAGGGGTAGTCTAAGTGAACACTGAGGCAGGGCAGCAGGTTGTGCCCTGAGCTGAGTGCCAGCTCTTCCCTTTCCTTCACCTTCTCCAGCCCATGCTACACACAGGTCCCTGACCCTCAGGGAGGATGGAAATCTAGGAAATGGGAGGACACAGAAGCTGAATCAACAGATTGAGTTCCAGTCTTTCCTGTGATCCTCATGGCACTGGGCAAATTACTTTTCTGTGTCAGGTTTTTTTTTCCCTTCATTTGCAAAACGGAAATAAAAATAACAATTACTGAAATACATACTATGCCCTAAGTATTATATGTGTTTAATTTTCTTCGTTTAATCCCCCTCAACAGTCCTGTGAAGTAGGTATGATAGTCCCCACCTGACAGATGAGAAGCACAGAGAAGATAAACTTGCCCGAGGTCACAAAGCCAATGAGTGGAAGAACCAGAATTCTTACCAGACATCCAGGAGCCAAAGCCCATGGTCATTCATAGTCAGAAAACTCCACAAAGCAAAACAAGAAACTATTTTCTATCACTCAGCAAGAAAATCGAATGAACCGCTGCCATATGCGACATGGATAAATCTTAAAAATGTTACACTGAGCAAAACAGGATGTGAGTATGAGTCCATTTATATGAAATTCTAGAAAAAGCAAAGCCAATAAATAATGACAAAAACTACATCAGCAGTTGCTTGGGGCCAGAGTTGGGGACAGAGATTGACCACAGAGAAATAGAAAACCGTGTGTGTGTGTGTGTGTGTGTGCAGTGGGTCGGAGTGTGAGGGGGAGGTGTGTAATACAAACTCTTTTCTGAATTTTGATTGCAGCATTGGTTGCATGGGTATTTGCCAATATCCACTGAACTACACACTTCAAATGAATAGCTTATTATATGTACTTTATACCTCTAGCAATTTTTTAAACCTATGTATTGAATGACTGGATGCAAAAAAAAAAATGAATGGCAGTTATCCTTGTGCGGTGGGATTCATTCATTCAACAGATATTTGTGAAGCACTTATTCTGTGTCAGGAAATGTTCCAGGTGTTGGTGACACACCAGTGTAAACAGATTAAGAAACCTGTCTTTGTGGATAATAAATCCTATTGGGGAGGGATAGATAATAAGCAAATACGTATAGCAAATAATACATTCAATGGAGATAAGTACTCTGGAAGAAAACAGAGCAGAGAAGGAGGAATTAGGAGAGCCAGAGGGGCCTGCAGTTTACAAAAAGGGATTCAGGTCCCCTTCCCAGCATGAAGGGTATGAGCAGAAAGAGGAAGGTTTATGAGCTGATCGCACCCACCTGAGACCAGGCCACATGGCCTCCATGCCCCACCTCACCCATCACCCCCCACCCACCCACACACCCACCCTTCTCCATGGCCTCCTCCCCAGAGCTACCTCCAAGGCACACACTCATCCTGGCTACAACCTCCTTTCGCGGGCTCTCCAGACTCCCTGCCTGTCTGCCTCTCCTCCCCACAGCTGCACAGTCCTGCCTGCCTGTCCCTCCTCTCCTGTCCCTCCTCTCCCTCCCCCTGCTCACGCCCCACACACATACACAAACCTCCCAGGCAAGCCTTCACACCTTACTTCACACCACCTGCTCAGTTTAGAACATCTTGCCACCTCCCAGGTGCAGAGTTGCCTCCTTCAAACAGACTCCTTCAAGAAAACAAACCTGACCTCCTGGGGCAAGGCTTAGGAGTTCTGCAAGACCAGAGTGCCAACATCATCCCAAGTGAGATGGCCAAAGGCCGGGTGCAGGGCTTCAGATAACCATCAGGATTTGCAACATTCTACTAGGGGAGAAACTGGCATTATAAAGCTGTGTGCACAGGTCCCCACTCTCCATTCATTTTATAATTGTGTAACTGTAAGTAATGGAAGTGCATTGTAAATACAGTACTTACTATGAGCTTATCATGTCTAGGAGTTGGACCCAACCTTTGGAATGCATGGTGACATATAATTTTTGTAATAGCACTAAGAGGTATCTAATTTATTACCCCCATTTTACAGGTGAGCTTCAGAGAGGTTAAGAAATTTGCCCAAGATCAGACAGTTTGCAGATAACTGAATCAGAATTAGAATCATATTCATCCTACTCCAGAGCTTCCAGACTAACCAAAAGGGTGAAAAGTGCCCAGGTATGGTAGAAACCAGGGGAAGAAGTACTCTCTCTGTGCAGTAGTAGAGGGATGATTTCACACAAGTGCCATTTGTTCTGGATTTTGAGGTAAATAATTGAAGATTCACCAGGAGCAAGAGCGATTGAAAGGAAGAGGGAAGAAGAATTATAGGGATAGAAGGGAACATGGAAAAGCAGAATGTTATAAAATGGCAAACTGTTAACAATTGTTGGACATGCAGGAGAACAATTGGGTTGTTGGAAAAGTCATGACACATTTTTGCATGAAAAACATAGAAAAAATACATCATGACTTTTCCAACAACCCAATACATTATAAGAGTATTGAGTAAGAGCTTGAGCTTGGAGAGGTCAGTGGGGTCCAGTTGGAAAGAACTCTATGTCAAACTGAAGGACTATATGTTTATTTTATTTAACAAGTCCCTATGTAGTATTTACTATGTGCAAAGGCATTATTTTAAGAACTTCACCAATATTAACTCATTTAACCCTTATAATCTTATAAGAAAGTAGAGAACAAGTACCCTATGAATAGTTATTATTATTGTCATCCCCAGCTGTAGATGAAGAAATTGTGGAACAGAAAGATTACATGACCTGCCCAAGATAAATAATAAATAAAATTCAAGCCCAACTAGTCTGACTCCAGAGTGCAGGTTCTTAACCACACAGGAAGCTGTATTTTATGTGAAGAATATCATTATCCGACGAAGGGATGATAAATGGAGAAAAGAATGATGACAGGAAGATCACATGAGAAGTCATCAGAATATTCTAGTTGAAAGCTTATGGCAGCCATTGACAAGAAAGACACAGATGAACAACTGGACACCACAGATATTGAAAAGGTATGACCATAAAGGAGTAGTGACTGATGGGGTGTGGAGAGAGCAGTGTTGAAGCTGGCTCCCTCCCGTCCCACTCAGGCTCTTATGTAGAATAGAGACAGGATGCCACCCCCTCAGATATGCAGAAAATGACAAAAAGCAGGCTTGGTTGTATTAAGTAGATTCTCAACTGCAAGAACTAGTAGGCAGTTTTATAGGTGTGTCTGAAGCCAACATCTTAGTTTTATAGCTGTCAGTTTTGATAGGCCCGTGGAAGGAGAGAGCCAGGATGTGAGTGATCTAAGGCGTGTGAAGTGTTCAAGGCTGGAGTGCCAATGTGGGAGGCACTTGTCCTTGAATAGCAGTGAAAACCACAAGTGGAGGAAGTCACATAGAAAGAGAAGGCTGAATACAAGGGAAGAGAGTGAGCATCAGGGTTCTAGAGAACTCAGACTTGTAAGATCACATCAAAGAAATGAATGAAAAAGAAGAGATGAGTCTCTAGAGCCTTTAATTAAAAAAACACTCCACGTAAATCTGTGTTCCAGTAAGATTTTTTTAAGTACAACATGGTAAAATAAGACGTCAGGAAACCAGCTCATCACGGGACCTTGGAAAAGCAGCTTTCAATCCCTTTGAGCCACAATTTGAACTTAATGATCTTTAATGTCCCTTCAATGTCCCTGCTAATTATGAACAGATCAACAGCAAGAGCATAGGTGAGCGCCCAGTGAGGGGTATTTAACCAGCCGGGTCTTGTCAGCTGCCCAACCAACCGCAGTAGCCGCCATCAGGACAGGCAAGCAATCCCACCTAGACCTTTATTGGCTGTTGCTGTTTGCTCCCTTTCTTAGCCTCCCTGGGTTTCTGTTCCTCTCTACTTAGAGAAAGAGCATCATTCTTCATGGCACACACTGAGTCCCTGGTCAGATGAGAGAAGGGGGAGCAGAGCATCCCTGGGACATGCAACCAACAAAGAGCAAACATGGTTGGGAAACTGTGTCCTCAGAACACACTGACACCGCCTGATGGCGCCGAGTCTGAGCACCAACACTCGGGGAGTTTCCTGGCCCCACTTTGAAAGCTTGAGGATCTGTGAGAAGTGGTCATGAGAAGTGTCATGAGAAATGGGAAGAAAAGTCCCATTTTATATAGAGGAACTGCTCCCTGGTACCAGGAGACATTAATGAACCTCCCTTGGGTAGTTTACAAAGTAGGAGAAGGGGCATACTCGCTTCTGCATCCCACAGACACTGCAGACACATCATGTCCCAGACTGCAGGGAGCATGCCACCAGCACCAGCCACCTTCTGAATCTGCTGCCTGGCCCAATTTCTCAGGCTCAATTACTCAATGTGAATTCTCCCCTCCCAGGGCCCACCTCTCCCTAGCCTCACTGCCACCAGGGTTAACTCCACGGCCATCCCTTACCTACACTGCTGAAATAGACTATGCGCATGGTCCCCTTCAACTCTCTGGAATCTCAGCGGCTTCTCCAAAAGTCTAGATCACGCAACTCCTGTCCTGAATGCTCTTCAGTGAGTCCCTTCAGTGAGTTGTTCTTACTGTGAGTCCTAAGTGCTGGCAGACAAGATCTCTCATCATCTGCCTACCTCATCAGCCTCCTCCCTCTCCTTGCCTGCCTTGCCCCAGCAACTGGGGTCTCTGATGCACTCATGCTGTTCCTTGGTCTTTACACAGGCTAGACCCTATACCCAGAATACTCCTCTTCACCCTCTTGATTTGGCCAAGTCATTGTCATGGTTTAGATCTTTTATCTCATTTTTTCCAAGAAGACTATATGATTCACCCCAAATTAAGCTGGATGCCCTTCCTAGGTGGACTCATAGCAGCCTATACTTGGCTAGGTGGGATTTGTATTTTGGAATATAAAGAAACTATTTTTTTAATATTTATTTTATTTATTTATGCATACAACTAGGGTATAGGTCAGAGGTGTTTGGGGATGAAAGGATTCACCAGAGACTGAGTGGGAAGCAGAACAGGTGGATCTACTGAAATATACTGTTGAGGAGAGCAGCAGGTGAGACAGGAGAGGTCTGCTGTGCCATGGGGGTCAGCTCCCTGGCCGGGATCGAACTCATGCTTCAGTGGCTGGTGATAGCTTTATAGTGCTGAGACTTTAACTGCCGCACCACCAGTGAGGCCCAACTTCTTCACCATTTATCTCCTTCCATGAACTGAAGCTTATGTTTTGTGCACCAATACATTTCCAACATCTGGAAGAATATACAATACACATAATAAGTGCTGAATAAATATTGAATGTGAATGGATAATATCCTCAGTGAGTAGAGACAAAACATGGGGCTTTAGAACCACATTCTTGGGATGGCCTTTAGTTGTCATCTCAAACAACCTCTCACCCAGTGCAGAAATCTCCTTTGACACACATCTAGAGTTACTGCTAGATACTGTCTTTATTTCACTAACCACTACTGGAAGGCTCTAGCTTCCAGAAAGATTTTTCTTATATTAAATTGAATGAGTCGCCCCACAACATCCCCTTCATCTGTCATTGCTCTGGCCTCAGGAGTCACATAGAACAAGTAGATTGTTTCTTATGAGAGTCCTTCAGATATATGGAGGCAGCTTTCATACCCTGCTCATTTTCTTCCATTATACTCTTCGCTTATTTTAAGAACTCCTTGCTGACCATAAATTCCAGTCCTCTCCCACTAACCACTGCCCCCTCTGAACAGACTCTCCCACTTTAACAGGAAAGCCCAAAGTGAACTCAATGCCTTGATACTCAGGCCAACGATAGCCAAAAACAATCAAGGTGGCGTGGCCCGGGACTTAATATCATAAAGGCGAATGAATCTCCTGCACCCAATTCATCCAGGATAAAAGACACACAGAAGAAAAACCCACGCCGTCAACGACCTGCAAATGAGAAAATAAGAGGCTTTCTGCAGGCAAACCCAAGTCTGGGGACAGTAAGTCCAAATCCATCATAGATTCATCTCACTGTCAACCACTTAGTTTACCTCCCTTTATTTTAAAGTTCCATATTTCCTCTTCATAGAACATCCCCATAATATAATGAGAAAAGACCACACACATACACGATGGAATACTACTCAGCAATCAGAACGCATTCATGGGAACATGGATGGATCTGGAGGGGATGATGCTTAGCGAAGCAAGTCAGAAAGCAAAAGAAAAATACCAGATGGTTCCTCCCTTAGGAGGAA
>JAGFMF010011747.1:3271423-3332376 GCA_019455555.1 Galemys pyrenaicus | reverse complement strand
AGATGGGAGCATGAGGGACTGAGGTGATGGTGCACTGGTGAGATGGTGATGGGGAATACATGGGGATTACAATTAATGCAAGTATATGTAAATTTTAAAGTATTTTAATAAAAAAATTTAAAAAAAAAAAGACCACACACCCTGTGGTCCAGGGCAGCAGGCATCATGAAAAAGCTCCCTTACCCGGGGGCCTCCCTGGTGGCGCAGTGGGTTAAGCAATGCACTATGAAGCAAACTGCACTCACTGCAGCACCAGTTCAATCCCTGCTGCTGGCCAGGGAGGGGACCCACATGGCGCAGCAGACCTCTCCTGCCTCGCCCGCTGCTCCCCTCAGCAGTGTACTTCAGTTGATCTGCCTATTCTGCTCCCCGTTCTCTGTGGTGAATCCTCTCACCCTCCCACACCTCTGGCCTGTACCCCAGTTCTTGTATGCATAAATAAAATAAATCTTTAAAAAAAACGAAAAAGAAAAAGCTCCCTTACCCACCACCTATGGCCCTAAGTCTACACAAAGGACAGAAGAACCCATAGAAGCTGCTCTTGATCTTCCTTTGACTCCCACTTCATGGACAACCCCTGCTGTGCAGTGATCCTGCGAACCTCAGAAGAGCTCCCCAAGCCTCAAAGAATGTGGGAAGCCGAGATGACCCAGAAGGTCCTTGGGAGAATCCAAGTGGCTCAGAGCTCTGCTTCCAAGTACAATATTCTAGGGTTTACTTGTACTTGCCAACATCTGCTGTGTATGATTACAACAGAAATAGACGCACCTGTTAAAAACTTTTGAAAACACAGGGGGAAAGTACAATTATATCACTCAGAAATGGTTAACTTAACCTTTATAGCCTTCTTTCAATGCACATAATATTTAATTGATATCATAATGTATGTAGTATTTTATAGCCTGATTTCCCCTATGTTCTTAAATTAATTTAATGACTACATGGTATTCCATTATCACACTAATTTCACATTGTAAGAATTAGGTTACTTCAACTTTTAGCTCTTACAACCATGAAACACACCTTTAAAGATATTTTTATGTACCTCTTTCCTTAGGATAGCTATCTAGTATTTTTGCAGTACATTGACAAAGGGAAAATCAAAGGAGGCAAATAAATAAAAACAAACTGAGGTGGTTCATATTTTTTTCTTAGTTTCAATAAACCCATTCACACATGCTCATATACTTCTTACTACTGCTTAAGATGGAAACAGTTAAATTGTTAGGTTTTGGTTTTGGTTTTTTGGTTCTATCAAATAAGTAAGATTAGCAAAAATATTTTGTAAGGGTACTGGAAAATGTTTATTCTTATACACTGCAGGTGGAATGGTGATATGGCCCAAGCTTTGGAGAGAGAAACAGTAATATTTCTCATTGTAGAAAATGTTAGAGCTAAATACCCAGCAATAGGGAATGAATTGTTACAACTACGTGATAAAATATCTTGTATTCGTACAACCTTTTAAGTAAATGTTTAGAGAATATTTATTGACACAGTAATAAAAGTCATAGCACTAAAATCAGAAAAAGATTATAGAGAATGCATTTCATTTCTATAAAAAGAAAAAAATAAGCACGCACATCTCACACTCTGAGAGACTCTACACCAAATACACCAGTATGTTTCTTTGGTGGAAAAAATAGTGATTTTTGCTTTGACCTCTGTGCTTTTCTGAATATTTAAAGTTTTCAGTATTCATTGTGTATTATTTATATTACATAAAATGCTGCATGTTAATAGTAGTAAGATGTAAAGGATGAAATTAGTGAAGAAAACAAAACAAAGTCATTTTCCAAATTCTGGGGTCAGTCCAATTCCTTCTTCAACCACTCTGCCTTTGGTCCCACACAAGAAGGAAAAGAAGAAAAACGACAACCAGACAGCAGGCCTCTGACAATTCCCACCCAGTTCTGAAACTGAGCCGAGTCACCCCCAAAGCTCAGATTCAAAGAAATACATCAGACTTGGGCACCAGAGCCCCCAGACTACAAGTG
The DNA here is from genome assembly GCA_019455555.1 of Galemys pyrenaicus. NCBI lineage: Eukaryota > Metazoa > Chordata > Mammalia > Eulipotyphla > Talpidae > Galemys > Galemys pyrenaicus. The sequence continues at coordinate 3,330,379 of JAGFMF010011747.1, read as the reverse complement.
ACTGATGTCTAACCCCAAAACAGTAACACAGGAGGAACACTCTATCCAGTTCCAAATGCCAACTCTGAGTCACTCATACTCCCCCCAGGCAGCCTCAATTCACACAGGGAGAGGCGGAAGCAAAGAGGAGGGGCCTCTCTCATAAATGAGCCGCCCTCAGCACACCTGATGCCTTGTACCTGTCCCCAGACACCCTTGGGCGTCTCCACTCAGGAAAGCCCTGTCCCAAGAGCCCTCTGTCTAGACACAGATAAGAAACATCAAAATGTGTCAAGAGAAAAGTCACCCAGATATGGACCTCTGCGTGTCTGCATCGCCTTCCTCCCGAGCGTCTTCAGACACGAGGCCCCAACCCAGCTGGGAGGTAGAATGGGGGGTCACATGCCCCCACTGCAGGCAGAGCGAGCACCTTGACTGTACTCAAGTGTTCCAGCATCTCTGTACCTCCCTGTCCTCTTCTGCAGCATGGAGAGGAGTCGCCTTACATACCCAGTGGATTATTGTAGTAAGCGAATAATACGCATCAAGGTTCTCACCCCATGTTATGTTTGGAAATTAGTTCCGTTTCCCTCTCTTGCCCCGAGAGGCCAGCACCTTCGCCATCAGGGGTGCACACCCTGCCCTCAGCAACCAAGCTCCCCCTCTCTGGGTGTTAGTGGGGGATGGGCTTGATAGGAGGGATCTGTTCAACCGGCATTCCATAAGGTCTGCCACCACCATTTATTTGTCCATGTAACGGGCTCTCCTCACAAGTCAATGGAGATTTGGAGGGGCTACCAGGTTGCCTCACTGGACCTCCAACCACCACCGCCCTGACAGGCGACCCCCCCAGGGAACACCCAGCACACCTGCTCACAGTCAGCCCAGCAGCGATTACTCTAGACCTCCGCAGAAACAGAACCGAGACCGCGGCAGCCTCTTTAACCCACAGCGGGGCCAGGGAGTCCTTTCTTGGCGGCTGATTGAAATCTCCTTCACTACATATGTGTTGTATTTGAAAAGTTCCTCCAAGTCTTCCTGGCTGTAGAGACAAACAGGTTCCCTTCCCCTCAGGCAGGCAATGAACTGGTGCCAGTCTCAAACCACCTAGCCCTTCGTTTCTCCTCCTACTTCACCCAGAAGGGCACCCTGCTCTTGGAGCCTGGAACACTGCTGAAACTCACCATCGGAGCACCATGCTCCCAGAGTTAAAGGGAGTAAAGGGGGCCGGAAGAGCTAAAGGGGGGCTGATGGGCATTTCCCGCACCCCCACTCCTCCTGTGTTCAGCGTTGCTTCTGAATCAGACGCCAATTTTTCCTCCGGCAGAGGCCCTGGCCTCAGTGGACCTTACATTCAATGGCTCTGGTTTGCTATACCCCTGGCAACCTGATTGACACAGATTTTAATGGTGCAATTTCATGATGCCCTAAGTTGTTTAAAAGTGCATCCTCCAAGAGATAGAAGAACAGTGTGTCAGAGTGTGTGACACCGTCACAGTCGCCCTGCACCAACCAGTGAGCGCCCTTCCAGAGGAATTATTTCTCCTTTCTCCTCCACCTTCTGCCTCCAGCCTGAGATTGTCAGCAGTCCCTTCTTGTAATGAACGTACAAGTGGGTTTGGCTTAAAAGGTCAATTGACGCAGATTTGTACGTGTTCCCTGCTTGTGACGCCAAAGTCCCATGGAAGCAAAGGGAGTACAAGTCGTCCTCGCTGCAGGCTCCCCTGCTCCCACCCCCGGTTTCGCATGCCTTTGCCACCCCCCATGCCTGAACAGTGTCTTCAGCCAAGGCAGGACGAGCGTTCGCTTACAGGCTGGGCACTTCTCCACTGCCTCTCCTGCTGCAGCGCCAAAGCTCAGCACACACACCCGGTCCAGTCACCCAGCAAAAGCCACAGATCCACGAGCCCCAGAGGGGTCAGACAGAGGGACCCAGGCTGGGGTCTGACCCTTTTGTATAGAGAGACCTGTGTGCTCCAAAGGCCTGGCAGTGTGGACAGACTGGTAGAAAGTTAGGGAGCCTATTTGACCACATTCTCTGCAAGTCATTTCTATTAATGAGGCACCTGTCCTAAGACACAGCTCTCAAATCAGGGTCCAGGGCCTTTGGTGTCCTGGGAGATTCTCCAGATGGTCAGCAGCTGTTGCTTCCAATATTAATGCTTAAGATAAGACAGCATCAACACTTTGCTTTCCAGCAGGATATAACCATGGTTTTTTCTTGGGAAATCTGAAAACTGGGATGTCAGTGCAAGAAGGGGACTTAAAGAGTCCAAGTTCACCCACATTTCACAGATAAAGAATCAGAGTTGGGAGGCCAGGAAAAAGGATGCCATGGCCCGTGAGGCTCACACAGGACAGGACCAGGACCCCAGGCCAGGGTCTCATTCAACTACACCGTACCTCCTTAAGGAAACACCAGCCAAACCCTACTAGCAAACCAGATGTCCTCTAACCCAGGTCCAATGTGAAGGTTTTTAGTGTGGCAAAGGTGGGTGGGCTCACCAGACCTTGGAACTTTGGCTAAGTGTTTGGAGAACTCAGCGATTGTCATTTGGATTAAACCCCAAAACTAAGCCTACTTTTCTTTGCACAAGATGAAGCCAGCAACTTCAGGATCTTCTCACCCTGACTGAGACCTGTAGAATCTATCTAGGACACTATACCACCATGTACCCTAGTTTATGCCACAGCTCTGGTCTTAACAGTTAGCATGCATCAGAATCACCTTGGAAGGCTTTGGCAATGCACTTGGAGGGCCCCATCCCTACAGTTCAAATCCAGCATTGGAGGCACTAGGAATTAGCATCTCACATGAGTTCCCAAGTAACACTGGGAACTCAGAGAACCATGCACTCAGAGAACCATGCACTTGAGTGTCACTGAGACTGACACCTCGTCCACCATGTCCCCAAATGATGCACACTTGTCCAGCCTCCTCCCACAGCTGCAACCTTATCTGATGGTTCTGCCCATCAAGGCGACTGGTTTGTGCTACAATGCAATCCATTGCCCCATTAACAGATGGCTGAAGGTGCAGGTTGGCCCCTTCCCAAGATTGCCGGCCAATGTGCTATACTGTGCACCCCAATCCAGAGCAGATGAACCAGCGATAAGTTTCCAACCACCACAGTGACAGTAAGTCATTCCTGAAATGCTCATCAGCTATGCCAGGGATGGCTGAACCCCATTCTCTAGGGGAAACCCTCCCAGAGTAGACAGCAGACACACCCTTGGTCTCTTTCATTTATCCCCACCTTCCAGGATTTACATCAACTCCAGAGCATCTGATGCCCTCCTCCCCCAGGCACACATATCTACAGCATCCATCCAGGGCCAGCCCCTCCAGCAGAACATAATGAGTGCCCCCTTTTGTGGCTGGCAGCCACACTCGGGAAAAGCAAAGTGGCTGCTCACGTCCACTACTGTGTCCTCTGGCATGGCAGCTACCACAGCTCAGAAAACCTCCAGGAATACTGGGCTGTTCACCGGGAAATGGGGCACAGGTCCCTGAGGTTCCAGGTCCAGGGTCACATTACCCTATAAAGTTGCAGTAACCATCTCCTTGGGGGTCAGAGTTATCAGAACCCCAGCCACTTGCCTATCCAGTCATGTGGCCTTCAGAAAGTTAACATTTCTACTCCCCAGGCTTTTCATATGTAATCTGAGGAAATAGCTCTGTCCACAGGAATTTTTTTCAATACCTATGGAATGCTTAGCAGAGCACCTGCTTGTGTCTTCTTCTCTGACCAGCATGTCAAGCAACAGTGCCCAGAAGGCTGACACCTGACTCAATCTGCCCCACTTCAAAGGCTTCGGTGAGGGGAGCCTCAGATTCAACAGTGCTCCTGGGAACAAACTGGCTGGACACCCCATAGCAACATAGGTACCCAGTCACCCCTCATCAACTGCAGCAGCTCTGGCCAAGATCCAGCCCTGGTTATTGTGCTTGCTGATTGCTCCACTTACATGAGGTATCTCTTGTTGTTTTCTAGATAGTTCATCTTGGCCTTTTGTCAATGTCCATTTTAAGCTACAATGCAAGCTCAGATAACATGCTTCTGCTGACCTCAATGCTTTTCCTATTTCTGGCATCTCTAGAACTTTCATTGGAGCCAGAGCCCTGTCTCACAGTCAGTGATCAGCTGGAGATTTTCACTCTACCAACATACACTGGAGACATACCCATCAGCTGTCCCTGACAGCAATTTGCCAGCTATAAACAAGGTTAAAGAATCATTCAGGAGTTTTTCCCAAACTGCAGGAAATTGGACTAGAGGTTACTGGCAAAGAAACCAACTCCCAGGCATCCATTTGAGAAAACTCTCTTCTGTCGCCATCACCTCCAATGCTGGGCAACTCTGAGAGGACTTGAACTGCTAGATAAACCTAGATTTGCAAGAAGCAAAGGCCCCTCCAATGAACTTAGGATAAGGACTCATTGAGAGTATCTGAAGAACAGACCAGCCAGAACCACAAAACGATCGGCAAAGAAGGGAGCTGCACTCTCCTTTCTCTTTTTCTTTCCCACCTGGCTCTGCTGTTCTGATCTCCACATAATGCTCCATTCCCCTTTTGCTGACTTCACCATCCTCTAACCTCACTTAGGGCTAAATCATGAACTTTGAGCTCAGGAACCAATTCCAAACCTCCAAGGGAGCAGATCCATCAGCCTGACTCATTATTTTTAAGCACTAGATGTCAGACCAGGATGAAGCTGCACCACATGGGAACTCACCCAGCATAACAGCCCTGGCTATGAGGTAGCGAAGGCAGTGGTAGGATACAGAGCAGGCTGCTACACACTTAGCAGGTATGGGAAGAGCAGCTTCTTTCTGGAAAGGATGCGGCTGAGCGGGGAGGACAGTGAAATTCAGCTGCCAGGCAAAAACCAGCCCAGCTGAGCACTTCCTCACCCAGAGCTTGCCAAGACCTTAGCGTTGTGAGCAACAAAATAGCAGCCAAAGGATGAGTGTGAAGAGTAAATCCTGGTCCCAGGAGTTTCCCAAGTTGGGCATGGATTCCCTCTGAGTCATGTTCATATCTCAGCTGAAAACATTTTCAAATGCCCGTTGCTCTGGGTTGGAGGAACAATGGTGGTTTGTGTCTTTTTAAATATACATGCAGAAAACTGAATCAATGTTTGGAATAGAAAATAGGATAGGATGGAGGAGGGAAGGTATCAGATGAGACAACAGCATCCCCTACACATTGGAGGTATTTTACATGCCATCCTCTCTCCTCCCTGATCTGGTCAGGAATGGAGGAGGCAATGGAAAGAAATTGATCCCAGCAATGTCTCAGAGGAATAATTCTTGGTCATGGATACCTCAGAGAGGATCTGGAATGGCTAATCTAGCTCCTCTCACCAAGAGGAGGGAGGTAAGACCTTCCGACCCCATAAATACCCAACCCAGAAGGACACTAGAGAATTCACACCCTCTCTTGCCAGTCTGTCTATCAAACTTTGGATACTTTAGAAATAGTCAAAGTCCTTTCAGTGCTAAGAGCAGAAAGCAGAAGGAAGAGTGATCAGTCCAGCATCCTGGTGGCCTGGGGATTCCCCATGTTGAGTTAAGTCACTTAAGTACCTTCCTGGCCACTAAACATAGTGTTTGAGGCAGTCACAGACCTGTGTCTCCCACCTGTAAGATCCTACCACGCAGCCTTACAGGGTGAGGCGAGAGCCAGTAGGAGCTAGAAGGAGGGGTGTGGGGAGAATAAACACCAGAGAAAGGTCCTCTCCATGCCCCAGCTAAAAGCAGTGGCAGCACCTCCTGTATTGATTATACAGACCCCTGAGCAAGCAGGCTGGCCTGGCCATGGCCAAGGACTGCTGGATAATTTATATGCTGGTGTTGGCATTCACAGATCCGTGGGCAGGTTCAGAGAAAGAACTGGACGAGCAAACTGCCACACCTCTGAAGCTTGGGGGAGCGGGCTTGGAGAAGGAGGAGGGGGAAGAAAGTTCTCCTAAGTGGATCACACATAGAGGGACCAAAATGTGTGAGTGTGTGACACCCTCCACTTTGACTCCCAGTCTCCCCGTCCCTGGAGATTCAACCTTTCCTGCAAGACAAAGGTGTCCCCACCGGGTAGAAAGCTGACCTATATTCCAAGTTGGGTGAGGGACCTCCTCAATGCTCTCCCAGTAACCTCTAGCAACCGCTGTCAGCTCAGAGCGTTTCTTCCAGAGGGAAGCCTTCCCCAGGGCACTCAACTAAGACAGGTCTTCCATTAGATTCAAGCAGCTCCACAGCTTTATCCTGGTCTGTGCTCAGATTTTCAGTACTTCCTTGCTCATTCCCCTCCACACCCCCTAAATGTAAGCCCCATGAGGAAATAATACCCTGCACTTGCCACAGTACCTGCCTGAGTAGAAACTCAATAGCTAGTGAAATAAATGAGTCTTACCATAACATATGACAGTCGTATTTAGTGTTCTTTCTTTCCAACTAGGCTGTCCTTTAGGGCAACGACAGTCTAATTAATTGGTATTTTCTCCCAAGCACAACAAGAAAGGTGTTGGGGGCCAAGCGTTTCTGGCACCCCCAGGTGATGATTTCTCATCACCAAAAGGAACCATATAATGCACCCCATTTTGTTCTTACAGGACTTAACGTAATTTCTAACCCATAACATGTGCTCAGTGGCTGTTTTCAGCTGATTTCCCTTTTAAGATGCCCACACCTGAGATGAGGAGTGTGTTCTCTATGCCAAACAGTGGCAAGGAGGTCCCACGAGTGGTAGTGGCCCTGCCCAGCCATCCCTCATGACCGTCAGACACAGGCAAAGGCGATATTATAGCAGAAGGAGCCCAACCCAGAGGCGGGAGGCCCCGACACTTCTAGCGGAATGGCACCCACCTCCCTGGAGTGTCTCCCCTCTAAAATTGACAGAATGATCCCCAAGGGCATCAAATCTACCACCCATATTTGTGGGGACTAGACCTACTGGTTGTCAGAGGAGCCTGAGTTTGAATCCCATCTCCTCTAATTTCTAGCTGCATGACCTTGGATACAGTACTTCACATGGCCTTAATTCTCAGTTTCCTCCTCAGCAAAGTAGGGCTGACGATGGTCTACAGCGATGGAATTAGAGGGCATGTGAAAAGCACTGTGTTACAAATGAGTTAGGCTAGCAGCTATCGACAACAGCAGGTTACAGTGGATATTGTTACAGTGGAAAGATGACGGTTTTGGGCCAAGAAGGTCTCCTCCAGTACCTGGGTGACAATGGGCACGCTGGGTTCCAGGGCCCAGTGCCTGCTCTGTCCTCACTTTGGCCAAGTCCACTCCCATCCACAGAACTGCACTGGCTGCTCCTTGTGGGTGACCCCTCCCCCCCTCTTCTGTGGCTCTCTGATCATTCAGGTCTCAGGACCTATGTCATCCCCCCAAGTGGGCTTTCCCTGCACCTCTCTTTTACCTTATTTTATTTCCTTCCTGGAAGTCAGTTCTGTATGGCACTGTCTAGTCTGTGCGCGTTGACCCTCTCCTGCCCCCTCCCACAATCTGAGCTCTGTGAAATCAGAAAACAGGACTCCACAGCATCTCCAGAGCCTGGAAGGCACCTTGCACATGCTCAGTGCTCAACCAGCACTGGCTGGCCGGCTGGATGAAGGAACGAACAAATGAGCATGTCTGAGGACCACAGCAAGGAAATACGTGCATATTTCAACCGAAACTGCCCAGCACCGTGCCTGGCTCGAGGAGCATTTCGTGTGGATTTTCTTTGCTTTCTCCAGCAAGGAAAATGTTTCAACAACTATAGTCCTTAAACATTCTCAGCTTGAGATGTAAAATTTCCTTAGCTTGAGCCAAGGTTCAGAAGGGAAAAAAAAAAAGAAAAGTGAGGGGGAAGGGGCGGGATGGGGACACTCATAATTAACCTCCCCAAGCAGATGTTCACCAAGAGCTTCTTCACACCTCTGAATTGTCCCAGCATCTGAGCCTGCCAGGCTCCCCCGAGGGCTCCGGAAGACAGGTCATCAGTTGAGCCACTTCTGCCTCTGCACACATTGTAGATCAGACACAAAGACTAATATCCCCACGCCAAAGGGCAGGGCCAGGCGGGGCAGACTGCAGGTTTTGCCCAAGGGCAAAAAGCAGCCCCAACGAGGCACCAACTGGAATGGGGACTGGGATATGCACTTCAGGACACCCAGGTATCCTGCTCTCTCTGCAACTGCTGAGCCATCACTTTTGGGAGCCCCTCTGCTCATCCTGACACATGCCACTTTACCCTCTAGGCCCAGTCACTCAACCCACTCAGCTCGGGTGGCTCTCCTACTCTGCCTGGGGTCCCAGGCTAACGTGGTGGATGAGTCTGTCTTCCTTTCTCTTGCTAGATGCAGCCAGGTAAATTTCCCAGGTAAAGTTAGCAATGACTTCATCTAGTCCACACACTCCAGACATCTTCATTATGAGCTGCTAAGCCCCAGCACTCAGAGGCAGCACATCAGAGAGCAAGAAGTTCTCACAGGTGGCTGCCAGGGCTGCGTGCAGGTGGGTTGAATCTAAACTCTCAATGCTGGCCAGAACTCACAGCCCTGACCCAACTCTGCTGGGCAAGACATGAGGAATGCCAGATGTGAACCTCCATTTTAAATGTCAAAGGCAAACTGCAGTTCTCTACACTCAAACACCACATTAGCTATCAAAATGCCAAAGCAAGGCCACAATGGGATTAATCTGTGGTTTCCAACCATTGCACTTGACCTATTACACCCAGAAAGCCCTCATTTACCACGTGGAAGGAAAGGACTGATGTGGGTTGCACATCACGTCCCTACCCCAAACTCTGCTGACATTATAGCCACTGGACTCGAGCATGCGCAGTCTCCTCTCCACCCCAGAGGCCAAATTCCAGAGGCAGAGGGGGTGAGTTAGCTTAGTGGTGATTATAGAAAGTGGGTACTATGATGGCCTTCTGGCATATAGGTTGGGTGAAGACTGATAGACGGGAGACAAAAAGCAGAAGAGCCTCAAACCACACACACCGATGCCTCCAGTGACTGGAAGAGGTTTCCCAAGAATTAAAGTTAACAAAAGACCTTGAACTCTGCCTCCTAACCAGTTCAACTGTGATCTTGACCCCTTCAGCCCTTACCTTCCACTCCAAGGGAGTCCTGGGCTAGTCTGCACTTCCCAAATGGCACCGCTTGATTTTCTGTATCTCCTTTATTTGGCGCCTCTCCAGACTCCCGCCCCATCTCCAGTCATCAGCCCTATATGATTTTATGCAATTCCTTAACCTCTTTGAACCTCAGTCTGCGTATTTCCAAAGCAAGGGGTTAAATTAGATGAGCTCCAAAGTTTCATTTAAACACTTTCAATGTATTTTATAGAAAGCAGTTTTAGCATTTTATAGACAAATCCATAATTCCAGAATTGTTCGAAAGAAGATTTTCAGTATCTATCAGAATTGGCCTGCCTGGGTCCCAAGCTGAACAGATTTTTCTGAAGTTCCCCTCAGCTTCATAAAAGTTCTAAGTCCATTGCTTTGCCCCATATTCTTGTTCTGTACAGAGATAGAGGCTCGAGAAGTTATGAAGCAGTGAGGATGGCAGGGAGAAATCAAGGGAAAGTCAGCATCTTACAAGGAAAAGAAAAATGCACATGTTCAGTCTCGGTGGCTGGCACATCTCAGGGCCTCTCCTACCCCTCCCCTTTTTGGAATATGTGAGATCTGCCTAGTGATCTGGAGCAGGGCCGCCTTCCTCCCTGTGCGAGGGGCTCTGGGCCAGGGTTCTGAGGACTACTCACAACACGGTAGAGCTCCTCTCCACAGTCTCCTTCATCCCTCCTCCCTCCCGGGCCAGCTGATCACCAGCTCTGGTCAACACTGCCACCCAAATGTGGCTCAGCTCCGCCAGCTGTCACCCATGCCATGGTCCCCTCTGTCTCAGGCACCCAGCAGTGTCTGGACCCAGCAGGTGCTCCATAAAGAGGTGTTCAGTGAATGGAATTCAAGAAATCATCTTTTTCCCTAAGAACAGAATTGAGAGGGGCCATTTTTGCAGGACAATGGCAAAATTTACTTCTCCCCAGGGAACGGAGAAATCAGCACCCTCGCCTCAAACACCACACCAACACACCCCCACTTGAAGTGACAAGCCCCTTCCCTCCTTCCTGCTCAGGTCTCAAGACTCAGGAGTGACACAGAAACCACCGTGTGGATAAGATATGAGCGCAAGTATCAGTTTAACATATGAGCAGCGTTAGTACCCAGGCAGGGTAACACGAAACTACAACACACACCCTGCCTTCACACATGTGCACACCTGTGTGTATACACACACACACACACAGCCCCATCACGGGACCAGGGCCTGAGGGTTTTCACACAGCTCAAAGATGGGGAAGGGGTGACTAAACACCCCTTCTCACCCCCAGTTTCTGGAACTCTACATCCATCTACAGGGAGTTGCTTGCCAAAAAAGCCCTAAGCTGGAGAGCAATATGTGTGGCTGCCTCAGGATTCTCCTTACTTCACACTGGTGACTCTAGCTCCAAGTCTACATGTGACTGCACATGTCTGGGAGATGCCCCCCAGCCAGAGACAACCAGCCAAGCTCTCTGGCCACGGAGCAGAGCAACTCTGGGGTGTGGAAGCAGGGGGAGTTGCGAGGGGGGTCCCCATAGGACCTGGCACTTTCTGCAGGTCACCAATTCTGCAGGCGCTCCGCAGGAAGGTGCCAGCCTCTGCACTGGGTTTCCTCTTGGCCCACCTGGCCCTGTGTCCTGACTTCTGGAAGCATGCTTCATTGGCGTTATAAACTCAGGCTCCACCGTCAGACATCCTGCGCTCACATCACTACCTGAAGGGGTGTATCTGGGGAAGCTACACCCCTGTCTAGTCCCCAGGCTGTCCCCCGTAAACCCAGAACCACAGCAGCTCCCGCACACAAGACTGGCACGAGAATTAAGTAAGGTGTCCCTGGTGAGGGAAGCTCCCGCCACAGATAAGAAGTACCTCGTCCCCCCGGCCCGCCCCACTCACCCTCAGTTATGAATTTGCTTGCCTTGAAACAATTCTCAAAGAAAGTTCCACCCAGGTAGATCCTTTGAAAAATAAGCAAAGGGAGGAAAAAACACATTTCCCTTGTCCCTTTCCTGAGGTGTCTATTTCCTTTCTGGCTGTGAAACCCTCCTCTAGTTAGAAACTGTCAACATCAGAATTAGGGACGGAGCTGGATTCTCCCATCCCAGTCACACTGCTTTCCAGCAGCCAGCTGCTGCTGTCACTGCGTCACTGTCGGTTTGGACTCCAGTTACCCTAATGATCCCCTTCATTTGCAGGAGGCACCTCCCAATTCATCCCTCTCCCCCAGAAGGGAATCTGGGACTTAGCGGGAAGCCTGGAGGCTGCGCCCCTACCTGGCCACAGTGGGGTCCAGACAATTTTTATTTTCTTCATCCATTTTCATTTACTGCATTTCTTTGGTTTCCCCCCTCCTGTCGGTACCTGCATCCCTCTTTGAAATGAGAAAAAAATGGAAAGCTATTTCAAAAAGTCCCAGATCTTGTCTCTTGAAGGCAATTCATGAAAGAGATTTAAGGATGGTGATACATTCTCATTTGACCCTCAAGGACTAGGCAGGAGGCGGCTGGGGTAACAGAGGCCTGCGCTGTGGAGGAGGCACCTGTGGGTCCAGCAGGTGCTCACTGAGGGCTCCCCTGTGCGAGGTGCCTCTTGGGAACAAAACAGAGTCCCAGCCAGCCCTGGGGGGAGAGAGCCTATTCAGACAGACAGACAATGAGCAAAGTAAACACCTATGTGACATGTCAGCTGGTGAAAGGTGCTGTGAAATTGAAATAAGGTGAGGGGGAGGAGAGGGCTGGGCAGGGACGTGCTGTTCTGGAAAGGCAGCTGGGAAGGTCTCCCCTCTGGGTTCAGCTGTACAGAGACCTGAGGAAGGGAATCAGCCCAGGAAAAGACTTGGAGGCTAGACTGGGCTTAGTGAGTTCAAGGGCAGAGCGGAGGCCAGTGAGAGCAGAGCAGTGTGAGCGAGAAGGACAGTGGAAGGGTGGAGGGTGGAAAGGCACTGGGACCAGGTCCGGTGGGACCAGACTTGGGACACTGCACTCACTCTGAGTGGCACAGAAAGCCATGGAGAGTGTGGAAGAGAGAAATGTCTCACTCATTTTAAAGCCCCACCCAGGCCTCCCTGGTGGCGCAGGGGTTAAAGACATAGCATTATCAAGCGATCCAAGCCACTGCAGCACAAGTTCGATCCCTGGCCAGGGAGAGGACCCACAGGCACAGCAGACCTCTTCTGTGGCACCCGCTGCTCCCCTCAGCAGTGTGTTTCAGCCAATCTGCCTGTTCTGCTCCCCACTCTGTCTCTGGTGACTCCTCTCATCTACCCCCACACCCCTGGCCTGTACCTCAGCTCTTGCATGCATAAATAAATACATCTTTAAAGCTTCATCCACCTGCTGTGTGAAGGAGAAATGTACAGAGCCCAAGGTGGAGGGCACACGAGGCAGTCACCACGATCACCCAGCGGTAGTCGTTGGTGGTGGCCTGGGCACAGGAGTAAGAAGCGTAATCACGTTCTGGATCTAGTACAAACCTATAGGCTTGGCTGATTCATGGTGGGTGGAAGTGAGAGCAAGAAAGGAGTCAGGAACAGTTCTAAGTGTGTTAGGTATGAGAACTAGGACAGTGAAGCAGCTGGCTGAAATAGGGAAGATGAGGTGGGAGCAGGAGGTAAAATCAAAAGATGTCAAAGCACGTAAGATGAGTTGAATTGGTATTAAACAAATGCACAAAGATGATCATCAAGCAGGCGGATATACTAATTTCAGGCCAAGTGAGAGATGTGAGCTAGCCGTTTAATTCTGAAAGCAGTGACCTAGGTGGTTTGCCCACAATCCCTCAGTCACTATTCCCAACCCGTCTGTGGGGTGGCTGTGACTTGATTCTTATTTTGTAAGATGACATGTCTAAGAAGGGAAGCAACTTGCCTGAAGTTCACCCACATTCAGATCTGAGTGTCTGATTCCACAGGCCCTGTCTCAGGCCCTAACAAATGCATATGATCGTGACCAGTCAATAACTCAATGAACATGGCCTCCTGCACCTGCCTGTTCCGTAAGCTGAGCCCACTTCCCTGCGAGATCTGCGGTTGTTCTGGTGGCCGGAGCATCAGTGTCATCCAGACCCCAAAGTGACTGTCTGGCTCTTCTGTACTGGTTTCCTGATTTGTCCCCAATTTGCGCCCTTCACAGGACCTGAAATCAAGCTCTAAACAAGCCAAATGACTGTATCCCTGGTGCACCATCAGTTATTGTCAGTCCGCTGCCTGGGCAGACACTCCAGGTGTCTGCTCTACTTTTAAGAAGGTAACCTTGAACTTGGAGAACCCATGATCTTGACCCTCAAATGGCTCCTCCCACTAGGGGATCTTGGTCAAGTCATTTCATCTCTAAGCTCATTTCCTCAATTGTCAGAGGATGGGAGGGAGGTAGAATATTTTATAAGCCTGTGAAATATGTAGAAAGAGCAAGTTTTTCTCTAAACACGTACTTTGTACAGTGGAAAATTCTGCAATCTCATTTGAATCCCATTTCTAAAACTCACTGACTGGGGAGCCAGAAGCAATTTAATCCTTCCCACCCCCATCCTGGTCCTCAATCTCTACAGCAAGGCTGAAAACCTTGCAGAGTGTGGGGGCACATATGGCCCAGGGTGCTCCCTACACCTGGTATATTGAATACTCATTTCAGAGAAGTCCAAGAGTACAGGGTGAACCCAAGTTCCCAATTCCGCCAAGGGACTCCCCTTCCTCCAAAGCAGGCATGAAAGATTCCAGCATTTTCCATGCCACCCTCTGATGATTTCTCTCACCTTCTTTTTTTTTTTTTTAAGATTTATTTATTTATGCATACAAGCACTGGGGTACAGGCCAGAGGTGTGGGGGGGATGAGAGGATTCACCACATAGAGCGGGGAGCAGAACAGGCAGATCAACGGAAGTACACTGCTGAGGGGAGCAGCGGGCACAGCAGGAGAGGTCTGCCACACCATGTGGATCCCCTCCCTGGCCGGCAGCAGGGTTCGAACTTGTGCTGCAGTGGCTGCAGTTTGCTTCATAGTGCGTTGCTTAACCCACTGCGCCACCAGGGAAGCCCGATTTCTCTCACCTTCTACCTCAACATACCCACGTCCCCAAAGCCCTGAGATCCTGACAACTCACCTTTCCACTTAGTTGTACTCTCATTTCTTCATTTCCTACCCCCAAAAACACTGGTATTAGGACAGAAAGACGAAAGTAAAAATCTCTTTATCAGCTCTCACCGGAAACTTCCACTCAGCAGCATCTGACCAACACAATACAATGATCATCACCATCATTATCACCGTCAGCACAGCTCTATATACCAGGCTGAGCCACAAGCGGTGTGGAAGGCACTGACCAGGCGCCAGACCACGTGAGTTCCAATCCCGACTGTACCAACAACTAGTTAGATGACCTTGGAAAGTCCTTGATGCTGAGCCATCCTCAACGACATGATGTGTGGCCTCTGATTAGTTGATAGCCACGCTTAGGCTCAGGAGGTGCAATAACCACTGAGCTGGTAACAAGCAGGAAGTGACCCAAAGTCTTCATGTGTGACCCCAAAACTTCCTACCTCATCTTGACACCTACAGCACTGTATGCTTTGAAACCACTGGGTCTACATCTCAGTGAGTTACTGAGATGCCTTGGACAGGTTCCTTAACCTCTCTGAGCTCCCACTGATCTCATCACTGCTCCTGGCCTCATCAGCTGCCATGAGGCCCTGAACAGGCCACAAGGAGCTGGATCGGGTGCCGTATGTGCACGAAGCAGCCCTTCAAGGGCTTCGTGTTCCACCAGTCCTGCCACCTCCCAGCTGCTTCCCCTGTCTGAGATCGCACGGGACACAGTCCTCCCTAGCCGCTCTCTGAAATTTAAGAGCCAGTGTCCAAGGCCATGTAGCTATGATGGCAAAGGTGGCATTCAAACAGCTCTTTCACCCCAAGTCTAGGGCTCACCCAAAAACCAGCACAGAATAGTTTGGTCACCCTGAAACCTGGGGGTACATTGCTCTACCTCCAGCCTGCTCCTCTCATGCTCCCCACCCCCCTACTACTTTAGCTTAATTTTCAGTTACTTAAAGAAAATCACAAAAGGTCCCTTTGCCAGTCCAGGATGGGATTCCCTAGTAAAAACATATTTACCTCCATTTCAGGGAAGAGAAACAGAAAGCACCCTACAGACGCCAAGGCATAAAGCAAGTTAATTCTTCAAACACAGTCCACAGCCCACAAGGGCCCGGGGAGGGTCAGCTAAAGACACGGGGAAAGCGGCACAGCCATCCTGAAGCTACCAGGTCCCTGAGGAAACAGTGATGTCGGGAAGGCGCCTATCAATCAACGCGGATGCTGGAGGACTCGCACGTGGACGTACTGC
Source organism: Galemys pyrenaicus (assembly GCA_019455555.1). Taxonomy (NCBI): domain Eukaryota; kingdom Metazoa; phylum Chordata; class Mammalia; order Eulipotyphla; family Talpidae; genus Galemys; species Galemys pyrenaicus. The sequence goes on along the minus strand of JAGFMF010011747.1, from coordinate 3,314,956 downwards.
ACAAAGAATACAGAATTCACACCGCAGAGCACAACTCAGGCGCCTGCGCCTCGGGCTGGGCCTGGGAAACCATAGGCCCTTGCAAGGATTTTGCAGGAAGCACTGGTCCTCTGACTTTTCTGAGACTTCTGGCCTCTCTTCTCTGGAGGACAAAGCCAGAACAATGTTGACAGATGAAGATGCTCCATCCTCATTTGTATCTGCTCAACTGATCTCCCTTTCCTCCTTCCTGGCCCTGTGCAGGAAGGGTCAGGTACACCCACGGGGGCCACATTCTCACCTCCACCCAAAGGTCCAGGTTGGTGGTTCTGCTGAAAGAACAGAGCCAGTGAACAAGCCACCTGCAGCCCATTCTCCCTGGAACACAGACTCGAAACCCAAAGGCCTTTTCTCACTTTCCTGCAGCCCCTGACCCACCCCAGGCCCCACCTGCAGTGAAGTAGCCTTGTGGTTAGTGCTTGGCTCCTCCCCCGGTTCCAGGGTCATCCTGTTTGGAATGGCTCAGAGTGGAGACTTGACCTAAATCTGTCCAACCAGAAGTCCAAAATGAAGCTCAGTCAAGGCTTTTGTTCAATGAAGAAGGGAGGAGAGAAATTCTCTTTGACTCAAGGGTGAGATGTGCGTAGGTTCTAGAGCTGCAAAGTCATTTTATGACTGTGGTTGACTCAGCGAAGCCCTGATAAGATTGGACACTTCTAGCCTGAATCACCTCTGAGTCCATTCTCCAGAACCCCCTCACGTCTCCTCCAGGGTTAAGCCAGATTGAGCCTGGATTCCCATGCAGCCTCACTGAAATACCTACCATTCCAGGTTCTTCAAAAACTTGCCTCCACCTCTCTCTGCAGCCCCATCTCAGTCCTCCCACCCAGGTGCTGTGCAGGTCAGTCCACTGTGATTTCAAGAAATTCCTCATCTCCTTTCCTTTCCTTATGCTGTTTCCTTGACTCTTGGTTCTTAGTCCTCCCCTGTGTGCAGATGCCATTCCTTCAATGTCACCTCCCCGGTGAACCTGTCTCGCGCTCCCTTCCCTGGCAAGAACAGCCATCGCCTCATGGAAACTCCAGTGTTCTCTTGATCCTGGGCCTCCACCTCCTGCTGTGGGGAACTCTGATGTCCTTCACTGGAGACTGTCAATCGCTACTCCCCTGACTCCCCAACACTGATGGGAAGTGCCCAGTGGGTGTTTGCAGAATTGAATGTGTGGAAGTCCATACTAGGCCAATGTGGCCTGTGACTATCTCCTCATTCCCCAGGTCTCCGTGGAACCACAGGTGCACAAATGAGAGATGATGGCATGGGGTACATTGTGGACAGTGAACGGGGGGTAGGGGGGCTCAGCAGGGGATCCAGGCCATCCACCCTGCAAGGGTCTCTCTGCACCATTTCAATCAAATCCACCTCAGCACCATCAAGCTACTCTCCCTGGCCCAGCTCCCCAGGTTCTAGTCCCAATCTACCTTCAGCCATGTGTGCGCTCTTGGTTAAGTCAATGAACCTCCCCGGCCCTCAGCTCTGCATTGAAGAGGGAACCCCAGCTCTCTCAGCAGCTAGGATTCTGTACAGTAGAAGGGAATCTCTCCTTCCAAACCTCTCATTTGGACAACCCCCTCACACAAACACAAAATAAAGGGTTAGTGTTTTCCTCACCCGCCAAACCTTCTTCTGTCCCTTCTTTATTTCCTGGGTAGAGAGACACATTTTTCCCAAGGAATCTAACACGATGGCTGCTCAGGTGCCAGGGAGAGAGACGCTCAGCGGCCCTCCTTCCTTCCTACAAGACCTAAGATGCCAACATTTGCCAACTGCCTCATTGCACCTAATGTCTAAATTTGGAAGTTCAACCGCACAGTGGCTGTTGTAGAAAAGTGCTCGTGATGCTTCCTTAACGGAAAAATCAAGCTAGTGCGACAGCTTCTAGAATGTAACTTCAGCGCCTGGCGCAGAGTGGGTGCTCAGTTAGCATTGGCTAAATGAGTGAATGAACTCCCTTAAACTACAGCAGCGCACCTTGGACTGGGGCTGCTCAGGAATGAAACTGCAAAGATAGATAACGAAATTTTCCCACTGGTTATTTCTGGAGGAGGACCCTTTATTTTTGGTGTTTTCTAGATGTTCTACACAAGCATATTACTTTGTAATAAGAACACCACTGTTACTTTTAGGAAGATCTTATAGCTGGGGGAAAAAAATAACCACATGCATACAAAAATAAAAAAAAATGATTGTCAGCCAAACTCCACCACCCACACCTGAACCAATCTCCATGCCTCCCACACACGCCTCCCGGAGAAAGCCCATCGCTTCCCTGTTCTACCTGCTTCCAGGGGTTAACCTCAGAGTCAGAGCCCAGGCAGACCCGTTACTCCAAGACCTGAAGAATGGCAGATGAGAGCTGACTTGCCTGCTTCTGGCTCCCCCAGCTCCCTGGCCTGCCCCACACTGTCCCAAGACCTGGAAGAGAATTCACTAAGGACAAGGAGAAGCTGCATCTCATAAGGTGCTTCTCTATAAGCATAGATTCATCCTCCAGCCCAGGTCCCGGCAAACTTTTCACGACATTCTTTTATCACTGCTCCCATAACGTCTCTCTCTCACGCCATGTCTTCCTGCCTCTCTCCTGTGCAGTCTAGACTGAGTTCATGACCTGAGTCCCTGTACATCCTCCCACCTGGACTTGATCTAGCCAGTGCAGGTCAGCTCAAGGTGGGCTGAAGGCAGATGCCGCCGCAGGTGAGCGTGCAGGGAGGGTGTTCGGGAGGCCCCATGCAGAGAAGCATGGAAGGGCAGTTGACAAGCATCATACTCATTAGCAACAAGTGGGGGTGGGGTGGCCCCCTGGGCGAGTTTGCTGGCCAGCCCGTCTGGTAAGCAAGTGCTGGGGGCTCCTGAGCCAATGGGCCTAGAAGAAGGCTGGTCTGGTAGCTCCAGGCAGAGGAGAAAAAGGGGAGGCTGCTCACCGCACAGAGGGACAGCTGCACCCCAAGAGGCCCTTTGTTCACCCCACCTCTGGCTTTCCCTGCAGCAAAACAAGCAGCTCTGTGGGCCCTGAGGAAGCCCCGTGCTACCCACTCTGTGTTGGCACAAGCCAGCTGGGGAGGTGCCGCGGCCTGGACACAGGGCAGGACCCAGCGTCCACGCTCTGTGAGTGTGACCTCAACACACCTCCACTTCCACACCTGCAGAAGGGACAGGAATTCCTACTTTTCCCTGTTGTTGCGGGGATGCAGCGTGATAATTTTAGTAAAGCATTTCACACGGTACTTGGCATCGAAGAGCTCCCTGCACGGCCAGGATTATCAGCAGTCTCGTCTCTGGTTTTCCTGCCGCCACCACTGCATCCTCCCGCTCTCAGAGCACTTACCAGGGCCCGAGCCTCCTTCCCCTCGGAGGCGGGATGTCAGTGCGGGAGGCAGGCAGGCCTCAGTCTCAGCACCAGTCTGGGGCCCTCTCTGGGCTTCAGTTTCCTCGTCTGTAACCAGGCAACCAACGACAATAGCAGTAACTCCCCGCAAGACTCACTGACTATTAAATGAGGTGATACAGGCAGCCCTGACAGCAAGCTCTGCACAGAGAGCACACTCCATAACTTTCGTGGTTATTTTCCCTCTGATCCCGTCATTCTAACTTAGGGCACCTTCATTCCCAATCCCCAGTATTTTTCCTTTTCCAGAGCAGGCATCATAATTTGTCATTAGCTATTTTTGTGTAATTTAGTATTTGCCCCTTTGCCCCAACTTAATCTCCCTGAGGCATAGACCACAGTCTCAACTGCAGCTGCCTTCCCAGCGCCTGGTACAGAGCCTGGACATAGTAGGTGTTTAATAAGTATCTGCTGCATGAAAAAGTGAGTAGAACATGAGCATTGGCATGGATGATGGCCTGGGCCCCTTCCAGCTGAGAGTCTCCGATTATTCTCTATTTTTTGACAGCTTTGGAAGAAAAGTTGAAAGTGAGCCCTAGAGAAGCTGCTTCACCGCCCCTGGGGACACTCGGTGGTGGCTGCTGACAGGCTTCTGGACACTCAAGTTGCACAGAGATTTACCAGAGGCTTTCAAACCTGAGACAGGAGCCTGCGCACCTCCAGGTGGGGCGCTCCCACCCCTCCCTCTGGGCTGCCAGCACGTAGGGGTAAGCGAGGCTGTGCAGGGGCAGCAGGGCCCCAGGCCTGTGGGGGACAGCCGGTCCTCAGCAAAGAGCACCCGCCCTCACAGTGCAACAGGTGACAAAGCAGTCCTGTCCAGCCGCCCGCGACAGGGAGGGGCCTCACAGGTATGCACGTGGGGGATCTGGGCGGGGGGGGGGGGGGTTGCTGTCACCTCAAGCACGGAAAGTACTGGCTTTCAATGTGGGTCCCAGGCCTCACCCCAGATCTCAGGCAGCTCTGCAGTGGGGCACGAGGAGATGCATTTTTGTCAAAGCTCCCCCTACAGCTTGGCGGATACCAAACTCTCAACGCTGCTGTTGCAACAAGAGGAAACCAGATCAATAGAAGCATTGCCCGCTGGACACTGGGTGCACATGACCCATCACCCTGCACTTCTAACCAAACTCCTGGAGCAGAAGCTGACCTGGCCTGACAATATCTGCTTTGCAGCACAGGCCGTTCTGAACCCCGGGTTTGCAAGTCCGATGGAATCACCTGGGAGCTTTAAAATGCACTGGAGCCAGGGTCTCATCACTCAAGATTCTGGTTTCATCAGCGCAAGGCACAGTGTGGGCTTGGCATTTTAATTTGGTGATTCCAACATGCAACCAAGTATGAGATGTACGACTTTCACTTCCCCTCATCACCCTGCTCCTGGCTCACTAGTGCAGGCTCCCACCACCGCAACCCCCCCAGGGTCGACCACCACAAGCACCCCAGAACAGCCTTTGCCCAGCGAGAGGCCTGACCTGAACAGCCGTGGACTCAGAAAGCACAGGACAGTAGAATTCCCACTGCAAGTCCTTGCAGTTTCTGGGACACAGGACTGGGTCAGAAGGTGCAGCTTGAAAGCCTGAGTCTTCATCTAGAAGTGACGAATGACTGGCTGAGCAGCCACCCAAGTCCCCAGGGAAGGAGCCCACAGAACACAGTTGTAAAGAAGTCTCCAAGTTCTCGGCACTGAAGTTTGCAGCCTCAGGTGAGTTAATCTCCACAAGCTCCACGTCCCTCCTCTGCAGCGTGGGGAGTCGCACCTGACACTTACTCTCTAAACCCTCACTTGACATGCAAACTGCAATAAGGCAGCTGTGGGCACACAGAGAAAAGCTCAGTCCATCTTGGCCAGTGACACAATATCGCAGGTTTCTTTTTGCTGCTTATTAGATGCCTCACTCGAACCATTCTTAGGAGTGGCCTGCACCCCTCAGTGGTCTTCTACCGACCTCGGGTACTCTCTGCATCTCCGGGGCCCCTTTTCTCACCAAGCTTCTTTAGCTCTTTGCTCCTGAACTTGCATCTTCACCTCTTTTAACTGCTTAAGAGCTTTGGAGTTTTAGCTTTGGAGTTTCCTCACCTCCAAAGAGGCATAAAAGTGCTACCTCCATGTTTCTTCGCAAGAGCGAGCTTCTCTCTGAGGTAGAGGGCCTGGCACAAGACCACACCATAAAACAGAGATGAGGGACAATTCTTCTTCGCCCTTCAACTCAAGTTCAGCAAAGTCCTCCCCCTCTGCAGGGCAGTCAACGGGTAGGAGCAATTTCCCCTGAGGGCTTGTGGGGTGTTAGCAACTCCAAGTTTGGAGCCTGGGGATCAGGTTGCTCCAGCTCCCCCACCCCTGCTGGGGTGATCCTAAAGAGTGCTGACTCCAGCATGGAGCCCCTCACCAGCTCCCCATCCTCCTCACTCCATTTAGCTCTGGCAATCCAATTCCCTTTCCTCCACCCGGAAATCGATGTTTAATTAACACATTATTGGAAAAATAAACACAGTCTTCAATGGGACTGCAATGAAGCTAATGCAGCTCAGCTAGGGGGCCGCAGCCCATCCCCTCAGCCAGAAAAATGCTCTTCTCTTGCCTACCTCTCAGCCAAGAAAAAGTTCTCTTTCTCCCTGGAGTCCTGCAGCCCGGGAGATCCCAGCTCATCACGCTGTGCCTTCTCCCTCCCTGTCTCCAGTTGGAGAGACCATCTCTCCCTTCTTACATGACCCTGTCACCTGGACAGAGGGGAGGAGGAGCTGGCGTCCGTGCACATACCGCTACTCCACAGGAGAAAGGGGGGCCTCTTCTGTGTGCCCCGAAGCTCCACTGAGCCTCTAGCCTCCCCCCAGCCCAGAACCAGCATTCACCCTGGCTGGAGAAGGGGCAGAGCCTATGGGAAGAAGCTGACCAGGATGATGAGCCCCAGACCACAGAGCAGGAGAGCTGATCTGAAGATCTCCCTGACATCCTCAGAGGAGAATTTCTTCCTCTAGTGCCCATTTTGCAAGATGCCATTCCCATCCCTCATCTCCAAGGCTCAGAGTGCAGGGCAGTGTGAGATCTCAGAACAGCATGAATTCTGGAGACAGACTCACGATGGACCCAAGGACTCTTACTTCTCACTGTGTGATCCTAGACATCTCTTTGATCACTCTGCCCATGGAGTCCCCATCAGAAGGAAACACACAGCACAGGACACTGCAAACAGCAGGTCCCCAGACTTCCTCCCTGAGGGCCAAGCTCTGCTGCAGGGGCCATGGGGAGTATGGGCCCATCACGGTGCAGGGCCCAGAGCGAAGTGGAGGGACAGGAGTCAGGTTCTCTGCCTTCTGCCACTCACCACCATCCCAAACAGCCTAAACCACATCCTCAGACGGGACGCTTGAAGCAGGGAAGAGAGGAACTGAGACACTCTGGGAAACAGTAGCCAAAGCGCCATCAAAAAGACATGCAGCGGCCACTGCTCGGCCAGCAGTTCCTCACCCTAAGCTTACAGTGCCCCAACGGGCAGCGACAGCTTCAACAGGCCCTGAGTTGTGTGACCAGCAAATGGGTCAGCACTCAGAATCAAGTCTCCAGACTTGGGGGACCAGAGGACAGATCCATGGAGCTGATGGGACCAGAGCACACAGAGCCGGGGCCTGAGCATGAGTCACGGCCTCACTGCTTCCTACCTGTGCGACCTTGGATGTGTACCTGGACCCCCTTCTGCCTCCTTTCCTCCATTTTAATACAGAGATAACAGTACGTACATATAGGAGTGTGGGAAGACGAAGTGCGATAATGCACGCCAAGTGCTTAGCAAGGTATTTGGCACATAGCCAGGGCTCAAATGTGGGCTAACAGAAGTCGTAAGAAATTAGTTAGTGGTAGTTGCCAAGTCAGAAGTCAAAAGACTCAAGTCTAAATCCTGTAGAAACAGGGAACAAGTCAAGGGGTCTCTGGGGAAAGACTCGACCCAGCTACCTTCTTGTACTAGAACTGGATTTTTCTCATCTCTGGAGCTTCCCTTCCAGAGGGGGAGACAGACAAGCCTACCTTAATGACACCATGTATAAACTGGTGCTAAGTATGGACTGACTGATTAGGATGTGAGTCAAAGTAATGGACTGGAAAGTGGCCCAGGATTGGGGTAAGGGAAGATTTTAGAAAACTAGGCTGGAGAGGCCCCTTTGAGAAGGTATCGTTTGAACAGAGCCCTGCAAAAGCTCAAATCCTTGATCTTCCATTTTCACCAGGCATATTTCTTTGCTCTGTACCCCATTAACAGAAGGCAGTGATGTCACCCACAAGAAAGATGACCATATATTTTATCTTCCAAACCAGGACACTTTTGAGAGTTAATAATTACAGTAGGACAAAGGCCTAAATGGGAGCTGCCACTACAAACCAGGGCATCGGGTCGCCCCATTTCAAGGTCACACAGAAATGGCTCTGTGCCCTGTCTCAAGGTCCTGGCAAAAGGCAAGTCCTCCAAGGGTCTCAGAATTCACTTTACTCTAGTCCTTCCTTCCACACCACCCTAACCACACACACATACACACACACACAGGCTAGGACATTTAAGCCTGCCCTGATTCAAGACCAAGGCCAGTCCTAGGGCTAGAACAGCTGGCAGAGGTCCTTCACCCACATTTCATGACATCACACTACCCAGTCAACCTCCGCTAACAATGAAATACACTGAGACACATAATCAGGGCCGATACCTCCCTTTTGTTTTTCTGTTTGTTTTTAGAAACAAGGACTGCGCAGCCTTGGAAAAGCCTAAGCACGTGCGCTCCCAGGTATTCAGGATCCCGACACCACTCGCTGGCCTTGCTGAATGGAGCCCCCCGCTGCATCTGAGAGTGGCTTTGATGGGCAGAGCTACATGGGGTTAGAGCCTGGCAACCCCACTGAGGTCTGTTCCTCCAGCATATTCAGAGATGACCTTGACCAGCACCCAGTGTCTTCAGTGACCTTGGAGTACAGCCTCCCAGTCTTCCCTCAGTCTCCCTCCTGTCCACAGGAGTGGAGTCTGCCCTCTCTGTAGGTTCTCCTGCTCCTACCCTCTCTCCCAAGACTCGCCACCCTCGAGGAAGGAGAAGTAACTGGCTCCTCAGGCAGCCACCAGCACACACTTTAAAAGAGGCCCATACCCCACAAGGTTGTGTGATGGTGGAGAAAGAGCCAGGACTTCTGCCTTCCAGCTGTGCTTCTCGATCTCACTTGACATGTGACTTTGGACAGGCCATTCATTCTCTCTACACATCAGTGTTTTCATCTGTATTTGAGAGGAATGCATGAGATATTGGCTTGTTCTCTTTTACCTCTACCGCATGGTATGAGGAGCATGGACTTGTGCTCAGGAATAAGACAGATTTGGGCTCAAATCCTTGACCTGCCATTTGAGTCTTCTTTTGAGTCTTGGTCCTCTCCTGTGTCAAAGGCAGGTAAGAATAGTATATTAAATTGAGTTGCTTGGTGAGTTAAATTAGATAATGTGTGTGTGTGTGTGTATACATAAACTTGGTATATAACTTAATATGAAGGGCCCCAGAAATGGCAGTGACGTCACTACCATCACTACCATGATGCTACTACAATGATGATGACAGCTGATGTCAGAGTGACCATGAAGGAGGCAGAGTCCTCCAAGCCAGACATGAGTTCTAACGAACTCAGAAGTTTAGCACTTTGCACTTCCTCCAGCACATCTGGGACTTGCAGGCAGGGCTAAGACAGAGGCAAAGTTCAGCTTTCCCAGAAGACAGGCCCCAAGTTTCCCAAGAAGAACAGAGAACCGCAACACTAAACCCAAATGGTTCTTTCCTCCAATCAACACAGACAAGCTGAGTCCCTACTGCCTGCCAGCAAATATCCTGGCCACTGAGGACACTGCAATGAACAAGAAGTCCCTGGCCTCACAGAGCTTGCCTTCCAGAGGGGGAGACAGACAAGCCTGCCTATCACTCTCATATATAATACTAAGTGGGGTTTAGCCTGTTAGAATGCAAGGCAAGGTAATGGGCTGGAAAGTGGCCAGGGTGGGGGGCTACTCCAGAAAACCAGGATGGAGAGGCCTTTAGAGGAGATATCATGTGAACAGCGATCTGCAGGCAGGGCTGGAAGCAGCCCCACGCACAGCCTGTCCCAGCCTGCCACCTGTGGCTGGCCCAGCCACACTGCGCACTTGGCATCTGCAAAGCAGCCAGGGTGCCCTCAAGGGTCAGAGCTGCAGCATGGCTGGCTGTTCTTCCCCCAGCAGGTGCGAGCTTGAGGGAGCGAGGCCTGACCACGGCATGGGCGGATGGGTGCGGACAGATGCACCAGACCAGCGCGCTCCTGGGCGGCGAGCTTTGGAGGACGCTTTTTTTTTGCATGTCTCCCATCCACACAGGAGGGTCATGTAAGGAGACAGAAGTTGGGGGTCTCAAGGGCTTTCTCTTCTCTGTGTTGGCGCAATAATTCACCCCTCCAGGCCTCCTACTCCCCTGGTCTCCCCTTTCTCTGGCTATGACGTAACCCTTTCTCCCTAACCCTTCAAGGTCAGCCCAGGAAGGGAAAGGGACGTCAGAAACATAGGACAAACAGCATTTTGCCCTGAGGATGATTTTTTTTTCCCCTTTACACCAAATGTTTCCCAATTTCATTTATAATTGCTAATACGGAGGGACACACCTTTAGCCAAAGGAGAAGGGAAAATGGCGTCTGCTAGTCCAGGCAGCCAGGAGAGCGCCGGTGCTCAGGCTCACCCTGGCCGAAGGCAATTTCAGCTCCTGGAGATGCAGCCTCTGACTGGGCTGAGCTGCCCATGGGTGCTCCCTGCCGATGCCCGGAGAGCAGGGCCATCCTCCCGCGCTCTGCCCAGGGCTACGAGGTGGCGGGGAACACCCTCCAATTTCACCCACCTCGTCCCTTCTCCCCCTTCCGTCTGCATCCGCCCACCGTCATCCCCGAGCACACCCGCCCACGGGCTTGCTTGGGGTACTCGGGGATCTCGGATGAGTTTCCTGCTGGAGACAGAGCAGCTTCTTCCCCTCCACCCTCTTCTCAACTTCTTGAACACCCCACCGCCCTGTCGCCCCCTCTAATCTCCTCCGCTTTTCGCCTTCTCCCCCGAGCGAGGGAGGGTAAACACTGCACGGCTCCCAGCCCCTCGCACACACTTGTCCCCCCCACACTCACACGCACAAGCGGGCAGGCAGCCCCCTGCCTGCACCTCCTGCGCGGTGTTGACAATCCTGTGTTGTCCAATCGGAGGTACAGCGGCATTTGACAAAACATAAACACCCCTCTAACCCCCACCCCAAAGGCCACCAAGAATCGCAATAGCAGACATCATCATCCAGGCGGGAGCTGCTTGGGACAAAGACATCACTCCATCCTCCCCGCGAACCACAAGTCTGGGATATTCTGCAGTGCCCTCTGGCTTGACACAGCCCACTGAGCGGAGCGGGGAGGGGGGTGGGCACATATGTGTGGGTGTGGAGAGAAAGGGTCTCCACTGTCCAGGCACCAAGTCTCCCCGGAGGTAACCCAGGCCAGAATGCTTCCCTGGGTAACCTTCCTCCCATGTGCTGCAAACATACATTACACGGATGGTTAAATTGGATCATTATCATTCGGTGCTTATTTGGCAAAAAAAAAAAAAGAAAAATCATTAATGTCATCTACCCCCATTCCAATCCCTTTGTCATGAGGTTCCCTCCCCCAAAGACGATCCAACATGCTAATCCCATGAACTGCGACACACCACAGCTTTCAGGAAAGAATAATGGCGAGAAAGAAGAAGAGAGTGGTGTGGGGAGAAGATGGGGATAGCGTTACTGTGTCCCCGTATGAAGACGGGTGGAAAGGAGCCATGGTGGAGGTAGGGGTGGGGAGAGCCGGGCAGGGGAAGGAAAGCGAAGGCGATCCAGCCCCTGGCCGCCTGTGTCTGTGTGAGAGCCGTGTGTGCAAGAGCCTGTGCAAGAGCGTGCAGATGTGCCGACCTAGCCCTCCTATCAGAAGGCTGCGCCCGTGTGGCATGGAGGCAAGGCCATCGCACCACTGTTGTGTTGCAAAAAAAAAGGAAGAGAGAGAAAGAAAGAAAAAGCAAAAAAAGAGCCGCAGAGCCATCAGAATTTTCTCACTGAGATGGAAAGGGATAGAGAAAAGGAGAAGGGGGGTGGACGGGGTAGAGGAAATCGGTATGTGGAAATAGGAGGCTAGAGCATGGCAGAACCAGGGAGGACCGAGGGGAAATGGGTGGTGGGGTGGAAAAAATTACACGCACACAGAGACACAAACACACACAATACCCAAACGCCAACCCCACCGCTCCACAGTTCGCCCAAGACTGACTACCCGGCCCCCATCTCTCTGCTGCCTCTCTGTGCCCCCAAAGCTGGTGCCGCTGGATTTCTGTATCTCAGTTTTGCAGCAGTGGGCTAATTACAACCAAGCCCCCTCACCAAATTAACCCCTCCCCTCCCTCTCTTTTTCTCTCTAAAAGGCCAATTGAAGAATAATGTGTTTTTAGAGATAATGGATTTTTTTTTCCCAAGGAGCGAGAGAAAGGGGGATGCAGAACAGAAAATCTGCAAACGGTGACTTCCGACCTCACCTCCGTCTCCCCTCATGCCCCCATTCGCTATATAGCATCTCATCTACCGTTTTCCAACCCTTGTCCCCCACCACCCAAAAGAAAAGACCTTCCTACCATGCACATCGACAAACACACCAACCGCCACCCAATCTCAGTAGCCGATCTCAAACCCCAAGCATCAATCCACCTCGATACATCCTTTCCCTTATATAAGCAGCAAATCATCAACATATTCAGTAGAAACGCAGCATTCAAAAGAGATCAACAAAAAAGGAGACCAGACCCCCTTCAAACCCCCAAGAATTAATAATAGGGAACTACCAGAGAAGCAAAGACGTAGTTGTCTCTCAAAATCTAGAATCCCTTTGATATCTGGCCCCCTCATCTTAAGAAGCAATTTTTTTAATTATTACTTCATTAGAAAGGGCTGGAAAGCTCCAGAAAAGGGCATTCGTACAGTCCAGCTGCTTTAAAAAAATTAACCCAGTCCTGTTGCTCACTTTAATAGCGAACTTCCAGCGTCCAGCCTTTTTCCCTTCTTCCAGAAGGAAGACTGGCTCTCAGGATAAAGCCCGGGCTGCAGAAAATGGGCCAAGAGACCTTACTCTCCACGCCCCAACCAAAATCATCATCATCATCATCAAACAATGGGAATATCTTTATACGACCTGCACCCGTCTGAAATATCGTTTGCCCCAATATGACTTAGGCAGATTAAGCCAGGAGATTAAAATAAAATACCAGCCAGGCTCTATCTCTCCCCCGTCCATCCTTCTGTCACGTACCCAATAGCCCTTAGGTAAACTTGCCCATCAGAACCAGCGGGACCATTTTAACTTGAAAGGCGATGCAGAAGCCCTTGAACGATGAAGGGGTGAAGGGAGGCTCTACCAGCACAGCAAATTCATAAAGGGCTGGTTCTTCAGGCTCCCCAGACCTAACCTCCAGATGCCCCCAGATAGACTATCCTGGATACGAAGTCACCCAGCGCGCTGGGAGTTCAAATTTCCATTGGAACCTTTATCACAAAGGCAAACGGTCATCTGAGCCCGAAATGACACCGTCCTCCAGGTGTGACAAGGAGTGCCTCTACCCTCCAGGGCCAGCCACAGGACCCAGGGCAGAGAAAGGATGAAGGATATCGGGGTGGATCATCGTGCTGGTAAAAGAAAACTATCTCCCCACGCGGGAATGGCCGGAGGAAGCGGCGAAACAACAGCTTGGGTGCCCCCAGCCCTCTCCTTTGGTGTGACTGTGTCTTGTTCCATCCTAGGCTACCTCTGGATGATCTCTGACCTTTGCATTTCAAATAAATAAATAAAAATAATGATCAGGGTAGAGAAATCCTACTTTACCTACATCTCCACAATGGTTAGCAAAAATATAATCTTTTCACTGCATGATGGTATTTCTATATCCAAATCAAAGGAGGAAGGCATTTCATGGAGGAAGGGAGAAATTTATTTTTTTTAACAAGTAATCACAGGGTAAGTCACCTGCAAAGCAGCCGAGCCCATAGGTTGGTATTACATCACTGGCCTAGGGAGGGGTGGGGGTGGGGGGACAGATTTTTTTTTTCCTTGTCATCAGGGTGATGTTTCTAAAGCAGTTAAGTTTTGTGGTTAAAAAAGAGAGAGGGAAAGAGCCAAAACTCTGGGTGCAACACAACGCCTTGAAAAAAAATCCATCGAACCAGTCTTTAAGGTCGCTGAGAGCTTGCAAAAACCCACAGTGCTTACACAGAGTGGAAGTTTTCAGGCAAGCCTGCTACTAAATCATTAATATAAACAAATGGAAGGCAGGGGAGGAAGATTTCCTTGTAACTGATCCAAACAGGAGCGCACACGCGCCCACACGCACACTTGCACACACACTCACACACACTCCCTGTTCACCTTTTCTGAGTCTGCCCATGTTCACAACAAGAGCACAGGGGCCAACCTGTGATCAGACTCAACAGCCACCTCCTCACACCCCCTTCAAAAACCCACACTCACACTCACACGCACCCGTGCACACACGCCTCGATTCCTCAACAGCCGGGGGATCCCTGTCTCCATCCAATTTTGGCTTCTTGTCTTCTTGTGATTCTCAGAGCCGCCCTCCTCTTCTTTTTGATTTGAACCAGCCCCTTTTCCAGGAAAAAAAAAATAATGTGGAGAAAGTGGCCACAAATGCCAAAGAAAAAAGTCTCTGCCCAAAATGAAGTGATGGGGACACATCGTTTCAGACTAACAAGCCAAGCAAATAGGAAAAAAGACTAAAGATTTTTTCTTTTTAAATCAGGAAACATTCTCTGACTTTTCCAACATCTGGAGCAAAAGGACCCAACTTCCAAGAGAAACTGAAGGGGAAAAAAGGTAGTGGAGAAACCATTTCCATGGTCAGCCGAGGCGCTCAGATCCAGCATTTTAAAAAAATCTAGGTTGGTCGCTCCCAACTGAAAACTTCTACCCTCTCAGGAGCAACCTCTCCCCAGAACGAACCACCTCGAGTTGTTTCGCATCCTGCCGGCCCTTCTCTGCCCCCAAATCTTACCTTTCCCGCTGAGCAGGTTTGGGATCTGTCTATTTATTTGATGTTTAATCAACTGAGTTTGCAGGATATGTTTCCTCTTTGGGAAGGTTCAAATTCCAGAATCTTTCTGTTTCCTTTTCTTTTTCTCTCTCTGGGAGGGAGTGGCGGGGAAGCCACGAAGGGTTGTTGGAGGTGCGAAAAGCAGGTCCTTGGTGGCTCGAGATGCTGGCGGCTGGATAGGGGAGAACTCGCTGGCCTCTCCCTCTCAGTGAGTTGCATGCGAGAGGAGATGTGTAGGGCTGAGCTCGGAGCCTGAGACTGCCAGAGGAGCCCAGGAATTTCACGCACTCCAGAGCCGGCCCCTCCCTCTCCCACACAGACCCCGGCATTTAAAGAGACAGCCAGGCAGCCTGGCGCAAGGCTTCACCTCCTCCCTGGCTGTTTTGCAAACAGCTGAGAAGAGATTCCTTGGGAGAGCAGCAGTCTGCAGCCCCCAGCAACTCTCAGGCAGTGTCAGGCGCTTGGTTCTCTCCTCACTCCAACCTGAAGACGGTTCTGTCCTAGAACTTAAGCAGGAATTAAAAAAAAAGACAAAACCTCTACTTACAGGTTCAGCCCACTAAGTCACTTTCCAGGTGCTGAAGGTGTAGAGGCTCATGGCAGACTGTGGGGACCCAGAGCACCCTAGCCTAGATGTGTGCCTCAGTTTCCCTGGGCAGGAGCTCCTCTTTGCAAAATCAGGGCAATCCCGTGCATCTGCCGAGGGTAGGGCTGTAACTAGGACTCAACGCCATTCCTCCAACAGGCACTTTGATGCCAGAGTGTGACGCAGGAGGTGCAGTCCAAGGGGCAGGGACACAGAAGGGAAGGTGACAAATGGGGCTTTCTTTCAAAGAGCTCCTGGCAGAAAATCCAGAAAGGCACAGCCAACCTTGGCCCAGGGGGTTGCCAGCTAAGGGACAGAGGCCACAATCAAGTGCTGTGGAAGGGCCCAAGGATGACTCCCTTCTGTGGCTTGACCCCTGAGCTCAAGGCCGAGGCATGTCCACTGCACCCGCTCCCCAAACCCTTCAAACCCCAGTGCAGTTTTGCCAAACTTACTCGTGTCTATGGGATACTTACTTCCCCAGGAAAGCCTAAGTAAGTGACCATGGTGGGTGGCACTAAGGGAAACATTTTGTTCCCACAATTGAGGTCCATTTCCAGTGCAATCAAAGTATGAGGGAGGGCCCCCAAGGTCATCCAGCTGGAAACTACCAAGAATGAACTTGAACTTGAACTCAGACCTCTCCCACTCTGGAGTCGGCCTGCTTGGCCACAGAGCCATTTCGCCTCCCCTGAGACAGCAGTTCTTACATTTCAACTCGTTACTCCACGTTCTTCCAGGCACCGCAGCACTTGCCTGAGCCAGCCAACTGTGACTGTGTGCACCTCACCGGCGCTGTGTCCCCAAGATACAGAGTAAGTCGAGGTGTGCGCCCCCAAGGAACCACTGTGCGCCAGCAGATGTGCCCCTGCGAAGCAGTAGGACAGTCACAGGCACGCAGAGCGATGTGACGGAAGCTCTGCGATGTCAAGAAGCCAGTGCTGCCCCTGATCTGGAGACGTGGGAGACCAAGGAAAGTCTGATGGCTAACGGGCATTTGGGCCGGACTCTGATGCACGGGCAATCCCACATCACTGACTACCCTGCCGTCCGTTTCGTCTTTCAGTCATTATCTTCATGGTGTTTGTGTCAGTGCTAGTCTTCCACACCTCCGTGGTACCCCAGCACACAATGGAAGCACAAACAAACGTGACTTGATGGACTCATTTATGCCCGGTCCTGAACTGCCCTGCTGCCTGACCTACCGCCTCCTTACCTGGCCTTCTTTGAAGCCCATAAACCTCACTTGTCTCAGTTCGGAGGGAACAGCACATGGGGGAGAAGAGTTGTGTAAAGGAACTGCTACCATTCGGCAGGACACTGGAAAAAGCCGGGATACTGCAGACTCGCCTTTGGGAGCAACAAGAAGAGACCTAAGGTGCCCAGTAGATATGAGACAACCCACAGGGAGAGCGGAGGACTCACCGCCCTGAGATGCCAGCTCCCTTGGGACGCCCCTGGCCGCCTCGCCTTGGAAGGATGCCCCCCAGGAGTCCACTGCGTCTGAGGACAGCCGAGCCTTGGACCACACGTCCGGATTCCAATCTGGACTTGCCACCTAAACTCCATGTGATTTGAAGTTTTCTCTCCCTCTCAAAGTTACATCTTCACCTATGCAAGGGAAATACTTGCACTGATTTCATAGGATTGTTGCGAGAATTAAGTGATAAGATAGATGCAGAACACCTGCCCGACGGAAGTGCTGAACAAATGCCCCCAGTCTGAGAGAGAGGCCGCCTTTGCCCCTGCGAGGGATTATTAACTTTGGACTGCCCCCTATAGTTAGCATTCCCTTATGTCATCATTTCACTTTGAATCTTTCAGCTTACTCGGGTACCACGGTAGTTACTATCATTTACTTGTTGTTAGTACTCTTGCTTTCTAGCCTACTTTACCTGGTATATTTTGAATATACTTGTTATTAACATTTTATTTCATTTAGCAGTTTCTCGGGCTTCTTAAGTATTATTTATCTTTCAATGACTGTGCTGTATCCTTTCAGTCTGCCTTTTATCGTGATATCTTGGGCTAATTTTATCCGATTTCTCCCTATCATTTCAGCTAACGACCACTCTGCTCATTCTCAGTGATCCAGCAGCCACCACCCTCCTAGCTCCGGACTGATGAGAGTGGATAGGCACTAAATAGCAGAGAAATACAGTGTCGCAGAAAAGTCTCGCTGCAGATATGCGAGGCAGCCGTAAGCAGAAAGCGCTATCTATCAGGTGTATGCCCACAGGATGGTGCCTCATGAACAATGGCACTGAGGCAATGCACATAGGGAGGCCCCAGTGGGGCCAACCAAGGCCTCAGGAACTGCTCTTCGTTCGCGCTCTGTTCGGGGCTGAGAGGGCCGCACTCAGAGGCCATCAGGTTGGAGAGTTCCCTTGTGGACCAACCTTCCCTAGGCTGAGTGGCTGCCACCTTCACTCAGCTGAAGACAGGACAGGGATTGTTTCAGTTTTTCTCAAACGTGCCAGGTGCATTCAGCACAGAGTGAGGGACTATTTCATTGCCAATCAAAAGGATAAGTTATCCATGACCTTCTGGGTGGAAAGGGTGGGGGCAAAAACAAATATGATGAGGAGGAGCACAATAATAAAAATAATAACCACAACTTGCCCTGCTGGCACCTGGCTGGCACCATCGTGGTTAAGATCCTGAGGTTTGAATTCCAACACCACCATTTGCTGGTCACAGACCTTGGCCAAGTTACTAACGCCTCAAGCCTCGGTTTTCCCATCTACAAAATGGGAATGATAATGATATCATCCTCAAACATTCCCTGTGATGATTATATCAAAAATAGCTACAGCTGTAAATGACCCTGGAGTGTCCCCAGGAGCATCGGTTATGATTAGAATAGAAGTTAAAGTATTTAGTATC
Source organism: Galemys pyrenaicus (assembly GCA_019455555.1). NCBI lineage: Eukaryota > Metazoa > Chordata > Mammalia > Eulipotyphla > Talpidae > Galemys > Galemys pyrenaicus. The sequence continues at coordinate 3,296,931 of JAGFMF010011747.1, read as the reverse complement.
TGAGATGGTATAGGTAACAACCAATGAGACTGGAAACTGGCCATAAAAAACTGGTTTGACCCTACCAGGCCATACCAGCTATCATCTCTGATCATTAACATTATCACCAGCTGCCAGATATCTTGGCAGGGACTAATGTTATCTCCTTTGGTGTTCACAACAAGATGCTATGTTGATACTCATTAAGCTACATACAATGGCATGCTTCTAAATAAGATTATGCCTATAAAATCAGGGTTATAGATGAACTAAGCTAAGCTATGTGATTACACACACACACACATACACACTTAAAAAAACAACATATATATTCCTATCGCCCTAATGATTTTTGCTGGGGATTTTTAGTTTCATTACATAGGTTCTTGAGTTTACTTACCGATTCTTTTGATAATCTTTTTAAAACAATGATAATGGTCAGTGAGCTCAGCTTTTTAACCATTAAGTTGGTGTGTCCCCTGTCCCCTTCTTTCTTAGTTTCAACTAGTCTACCCTAACCAACTCTGGGTAGAGCAAAGGCTTCTTAAGCCAAGACTAAGTCACTAGAAACTGGGCTTTAGACAGTTCTGTTAATCCCTGGAGAGCAGTTCCATCAAGAGAAATTCTCAGGTGCCCACATGCCTTAGTTCTGAGCAAATCTCAAATTCAGTCTCAAATGCCTCAAGCTTGTAGCTGCTCAGCACATCCCTTGCATTCTCTTTCCTTTCTCTCGCCTCCTGCAAGAGCTGCGCTGCACCGCTGGCCTGCTGGAGTTTGACTTTCTGTCACCTATGTGACGATGCTTCCAGTGTTATTAATAAGTGAGCACGTACTAATGGGGATTATTAGCCATGCACGGTGCAGCACAGACAGCACCACAGAGGACTGGTATACAGAAAGAGTTATCACTGCAGCCCAGTAAGGTGGCACAGGCAGCAATGAGTCCCAGGGAGCCAAGAGCAGCACTCCCCCACCTGAGGAAGTCAGAGAGCTGTGTTCTGCCATCAGATGGAAGGAGAAGTGAATGTGACACATGCAGCTATGTTAAGCATAAGCCCAAAGGGGAGCCTGCACATTCAGGTCTTGATGAAGTTAGCTCCTAAGGAAACTTTCTAATTCTAGGCATCCCTTCTAAGGCATATTAACCACTCCCAAGAGGCTACAAGAAAGGCTAGTTCCTGGGAAGGCTAAAAGGCTCCAACTTGCATTTCCAGTGGGGAACACCTCCTTATCTTCACTTTCCCTTCCTGCTTGCTCCATGGAAATAAAATATCCTTAGGAACTTGCAACCAGTACAAATTTCTCAGTCACCCCCACGAGTTCAGCAGGATTTTGCCAGCTGAGAGGAACCAGCCCTGGGACAGGACTTCTGCCTCCAGTCTTGGGACCTCCAGGCTAGAATATAGAACAGTGTCCCCCCCGCATCCTTCATCCCAAGCACCCGGGATTGAAAGCCTCACCCAGAAAACTCCACAAAAAATACTCAGAAAGAAACTATTTCCTCCCACTCTGCTCACCTTCAGAGCAATTCTATAATTTCCTGCTTGGGGATCAAATTTTAACAGGGTCCAGGTACATTTGGAGTGTTTAATGGGTTTGAGTGACAGGGAGTTACCTATTAATACTTGATAGCTGCTTTCAAAAAATCATCATTTTCTCCATTTAGGATAGAAGTTCTTACCTGCTTTAAATGCCATTCCTCCTACAGATAGGTAGAGCAAACTGGGTGGGCATAGCCACTCTGTGGTTGAGTGTCAAGAGGCAAGGCCCACATCTCTGGGAGAAGCAACACAGGGTAGAGACAAGGGCATGAGCTCCAGCTCCAGAGAGCGCAAGCTGGAGTCTAGCTCTGCTGTGACAAGCTTGGGGTCCTGGCCAAGTTGTTTGGCCAATCTTGTACCTCAGTTTCCCCTCTATACAACGGGCATTGTGATAGGCACTACCTCGATGGGTTGCTCTGAGGAAGGTACCCAAATAGTGGCTGCCACTGTGTAAATGCTACATGAGCGTTCGCTAGGTACAAAAATACAACTTTCCATGGACACTAGTCCTAGGTGGCGCTTCCTAAAAGCTTCATAATAACAATGGTAACGTCTCTCTCTGGAATATCAGGACCGTGGCAGGAAGTCGGCGACCCTGCTGTCATTCCCACACCCTTGTGGAGGTTCAGCCAGGCCCAGGTTGCTGCCTATTGCCCCAAGCCTCTCGCCAGTACCCTTTCCCATGGTCTCTCTCGCTCCCTCTGCTGGACAGTTCTCATACTGTCCCTGCCCCTGCCAGCTCAGCCTCAGGGGCAGTGGGAAAGTCAACACCAGCCCTGGATGATTTCCAGAGTCTTAAGCACGCCCCACCTCCATCCCCATCCCCAGCAGCCGCTCTCCCTGACCCACGCACTAGCACTATTTTTAAATGATTTACTTTTGCCCAGTGGTGGGGGCAGGGTGGGGGGAGAAACGCCCTCCCCAGAATTCAAGCTGAAGATGGAATGATTGCCAATGCTAACAGCTTTTTGAACAGGACGCAGTTAAAAATATGTCTGAAATGGTTCTAACTCAAATTCAAAAAATAACTTAATTGACTGGGGAGCTGTAGGGAGTGGGGGTGGGGAAGCGGAAGAGGAAGAGGGATTCCCTTCAGCGGGACCACAGGGACACAGGAGAGATGTCCGCCTTATTCTCCCACACGAATACCTTTCAAAACCACAGACGGGATCTCCAGGGAAAGTAGTGATACCAACCAGCGGGAGAGGCTCCTAATAAAGGCCACACTGTGTGTCTTGCTGGGCCTCCCTACGAAGTGTGGCCACAGCATTATGCGCATTGAGAGGGGCATGTCAGGTGTCAGTGGTGCAGAATCCCGGCCCCACCCCCACCCCATGGAGCTACTGCCTCAGCAGCTGTCACCTTCCATAGACTAGTCAGTCTGCTCTGTCCTCTATGGTCCAGACCTTCAACTGTTTCTCAGAATCATAGACTTTAGAGCTTACAAGTGTAATATTTCAAGTATCCCCTAGCCCAACCCTTTCATTTTACAAATAAGAAAACCATGTCCTAAAGGAACCAAATTATTTACCCAAAGCCAAACAGGCAGTGGAAACTTAAACTGGGGGATTAGATTTTAATTTAGCAGGGTTCTTGTGTTCTTTTCTTGGTTAGAGAGCTTTTTCCTTCTCTGGAATCTCTGGATGCTTGAGGTCCATGTCTAACCATCAAGGAAGAACCATGTAGACTCCCACATCCTTCCCCCTGGTATCCCTGTCAGATGCCACAGGGGGACAGATGAGTCACAGAGCTCACCCAATGCAGGGGACTGCGTTCCAGCCTCATCCCTCCTGGAGTGGCCATGCTGGGACTGTTCTTCGCCCCACGCTGCCTCCTCGCTACCAATGCCATCTGCACCTCCTTCTCAAGGATCACCATCTGCTTCCCCGCTACCACTCAGCCGCCTCCAGCACTTTGCTCAGTCTCCTAACCCACAGCTTGAGCCACTCTCTCTTTTCTCTTCCCTCTTTCTTTTCTTCCTTTTCTTTTCTTCTCTTTCCCTCTTCCATCTCCACAGTCTTCATCCACTCCATCTTCACCTCCTCAGTCCACAGCTTCAAGAGTCTGTGTGTTTGCCACTTCCTGCTTTCTCACTGTTTCGTGCCAAGCATCCACCACCCTGAAAGCCCCACCAGAGCCCACTAGTTGGGCTGATTTTGAGACTAAGATATGTTTGCTGAGCAAATGAGACTCTCTCTTTCTGGCTCCCTTCTATCCCAGTCTGGCCTCGCATATTCTGAAACACCATTACTTAAGCCTGCTTGCCCCCTTCTTAAAATATACTCCCTTCCTACAAAGAAGGCAAGAACTGGGTACGCAGTTGGTGTTGGGCAAATAGAGACTAATGGTTCTGGATCACTAAGAAACATTCCTAAAGATGACTGCTACTTCTTTTCTCACCAGAAACATCTCAAATGCAGGAGAGGAATGATCACATCTATATAGTCATATTTAGCACTTAAAATTTCTCAATAAATATGTGAGAAATGACTAAAAAGGGTTTGGGCTCTTATGAAGCCCATAATGATATCAAGTCTTTGGCATCTATTCTTCAAATTTTTACATATATTATCTTATTTAATACTTGGAAGAATTCTGTAAGGCTGTGGGCAGGAAGATCATGGAAGGGGTTCATATCTATTAGGGGATTTTGGGTTTCCATGCTTGTACACTTTCATCTTCCTCTCTTCATCCCCAAAAGAGTCCAACCCAGATCTTGATTTCTTTTAACAGAGATTAGTTCCAACTCCACTTTTCAATTTTCTCCACCTTGCAATTAAGTAGTTCTCTTCTATGACCCCCTCTCTTCCATGTCTCCACCCCTTTAAGAAGCCCTTCCATTGGATGTGTGGCAAATGGAGACATCAGCAAGCAGCAGTTTTGTACCAAAGGCTGTTCTGGAAGAAAACCAGAGTCCTATGCAAAGGGTAACTGAGAGAAACAGATTTCAGTGATTAATGCCCTATACACACTGGTGGTGAAAATAGACTTTAGGCAATTGTTGACTAAGAAAGTCTCAAAATATTAAAATCTGGCATGTAACTATGGGGACCAGGGAATCAACCTCTTCCCCCACTAAATGCTCTGATGCATCTGCTTCCAAACTCTGAATTAACTGGTTCAAGTCTTCTCTCTACTTTGCAATCTTTGATAAGAAAGTGGACACTATCATTAAAAAAAAACTGAGAAGAGATTATCTAGCAGTCTATGAAATCATGAACTATAAATAAATCATTTATGAAGAATACCAATAGACCAGTGGCTTCACATTCTTAGTTTAAATTTTAACTCTGCTTTGCTCTTCCATGTGCCACCACTTTTTCGCCAATTTATCTTTCAATCACGTAACACTTGTGATCACTTTAAAAATTCATGATTCCAACCCTTCTTTCTGTATTTGTGCTTAGGTGTGAAGCATATGAGGGTCACATTGCTGAGGATGAGCAAGTTTGCCAAAAAGGCATTTGAGGGTAAAAGACATCATGCCCATTTACTTCCTGAAAAAGTGAGTGAAAATAAACGACAAGTTCATGGGTCAGGCTAACTGCTTCACCCCTAAAACACACCTCATCTTCCTACGTGTCGATCTCCATTGTGAGTTAACTTGCAGAACAGCTGGGGGAAGGGTGAGCATAGAAGGCTCAAAATACAAGTATGAGGACCTCCTTGCTCTGACACTCAAGAGCTGATGGTTCTCATTAATTAGAAGTGATCTCCCATCCAGATCCCTTCTAACAAGTCATCATCTGAGTAATTCCCCTTTTGTAATTGTTCTTACAAATCTTTCTTCAGCAAAAGGACTTTATTAACTCTCACTTTCTCTCTGGATTTCCCGCCAAGAATCTACCACAGTATTCTTGACTATGGATTCATTTATTTATTGCATCATGTTCCATGTTGAGGGGATAAAACTGTAAACAGTACAACTCTCCTGTCCTCTGGTACCTTATATTTGAGTAGGGATATAAAATAATAGAGTACAAAAATAAATAAGTTACTTCCACATAGCGATAACTACTGTGAAGGTATAATTAAACATAGAATGTGAAGGATTGTGGCTTGAGGAAAAACAGCCATTTTAGACTGGTTGGTTGGGGAAGGTTTCACTGAAAAAAATTTTTGACCCAATCTTAACCAACACAAACCCATCATGAATAATTTTTTTCAGGATAACTATCGCCGGATCAAATTCTACCTAATAAATAAAATTTAAGGTAGGTTATTCTTAGTGTATGAGATGAGAGACATTTGTTATTGGAAAAACATGAGAGCAAGGGAGAATTAAGCCATTCAATATATTTTTTTACTGGAATATGTAACCACTTCCCAGGAAGCTTAAATTTGCTGGGTCTTTTAATAGCATAGTGATTAAGAGAATGGACTCTAGAAGTAAATAAACTGTGTGGTATAAAATCCCGGCTCCATCATTTACTGATGGACCTCATTGACAACTGGCCATTGACAAGTTATACAACCACTCTATACCTCAACTTCCTGATCTAAAACATAGTTGTAATAATAATACTTACCTCAGAAGGTTTTGTGAGAAATAAATATGTTAATTGCTCTCAAGAAATCAAAGAACATAGTATGTGCTGTATAAGTATTTCCATCATATTCCCACATGCATCCCTCCATGAACACCTATGCATTCACTCATCATCATCAGGCATTCTCCCAGCCCTCTCCTCAGGACAATCAGTGCAGAGACCTTTATGCAACTGAGGGATCCATATTCCAGTGAGAAGCTGATTCAAACCTAAGTGCGAAGGTATTTTTTCAGTCAGTCAGAGATGGATATTCAGTGAATTATAGAGGTCTCTGCTTCCTTTAGAATCCTTTCCCTTGGTAACACTGTGGTGTTTGGCTGGAACACTTACAGTTGGTAAAAGTCACAGAGGAAGATCCAGCCTCCCTAGGACTTTCCCCCAGGGATCTTCTTGGTTACAACCGCTACCTGAATTCCAGGGTTGTTGGTAACCAGGTATCAGTACTTTCCAAAGAAGGAATCAAATTTCCTGGAGTCACAGACCATCTGATTACTGTCTGAGCTATAAGTTTGCCAAAGGCTCAATTACTAACACATTGCCTCACATATTAAAGGTGCCCAACAATCGTTTGTGGAATTAATGAATAGTGACTCTTTCATCATGTTTGTGGTTCAAGTGGACAACAGTACACTCCCTTTGATAAAGATAACCATCTACTTTTCCCCTTAACCACCAGGAAGAAATCGAAATAAAAGGAACATTCTAAAACAATCATGTAGGCGACATGGAACAAGAGCAAATGTGAAGTGGTCATTAGCTTTTAGGGTGAACATTCATCCAACAAGTCAACAGCTTGATACTTTGGTTTATTCTCAACCCTCCTGTGGAGATATAATGATCCTTAGAGCTGTCTGTGGACAATTTCCCTTGAAATTCCCTAAAGAAATGTATTACTTCCAGTACCACGGAGAGTTCTTAACAGATGCCCATCTCGGCGGAGTTGCCTAAGATTTATCAGCACCACGGAGAGCTCCCAAGCAGCTCAGGAGTCTTTCACTGTGAGACTCTCCATAGGAATTGCAGAAAGGAAGATCCCTAGTGAAACCACCTCTGCTGTACTTCAACCATGAGAAGAGGGGGTGGACTGAAGAACAGGGCAAAGGGTGATTGGGGATAAACAGAAGTCTAAAATTCAAGTACCCTAAAATTCAAGAACTACCCAACGAATCTGCTATCCTGAGGTAGTGCTATAGGGAATGGACCTGGTTAATAAATGCAACTATTTTTGTGCAAGATCAGCAGTTTTACTCTCCCCCCAAACCCCAAAGTTCAATGCCCAAGGTGAATTCAAAAACTGCAGTCCAAACTGTGATCTGATCAACGTGGCTGCTCTAGATAAAACTGATGTTCTCTAAATGGTGACTTTATCCATTTTGGAGAGCAGAAGTCATTACAATAATAAGGAGTGACATATATGGGAGGAAGAGCAATCACAGCAGAGGCAGGAAAGCATTCACTTTACTATCATTTTGGAGGATTAATTCTAAGCTTCCCTCCCATAAACGTCATCTTTCACTTCAGCATGAGGTCTGAGGTCTAAATTATTCTAACCAACTCACAGAACCCATCCCTTTGCCCCTGATTTGCCATCCATTTCTGCTTTCTCCTACCAAGCTCAATGATACGCACTGGTTGCCTGGTCCTCTGCATACTCCACTGTGGTGGTATGAGGAGGAGCCTCCACTGGAGGTCAGGTCGTGGGATACAGGTGTTTGGGAAGGTCTGAGGATGTATGTACAGAAAGCCAGGTGTGAGTTTATAAGCACAGAAGAGGTGTCCACAAGCTCACAAAGAATATGGTCATGTGACTGGAAATGCGAAAAAGGGAAAATGTTCTGAAGCAACTGTGTGTCCTTAAGACAATGTATTTATTATTTCTAGACCTGGCCCCTCTTAGGTCCCTTACCTACTACCTAATTTAAGTGAGAGAATTATATCATTACCTGGAGTCTTCTCACTGGAGATGCTATACCCAGTCTCACCTCAGCAGCTGCCTAAATGCTAGCCATACTGGGTTCACTATCTTTCCTTGCTGTATACATTTACACCTCCATGCCCAAAAGTTCCTTTCTGTCTACTTCTTCCTCTCCATCTTCCCACCTATTTAAAATCATATTCATGCACCAAGGCCTAGATTACAGACAATTTCCTCCATGACACCACTCCAGCAATCCTTTCTCCAGTAATGATCCACTTCTTCCCCTTTGTTCTCACTAACGGCTGTTTTAAACTCACATCAGATAATTATTTGTTGGACCATTTCTCTCCACCTCCTAGACCATAAACTTCTTGAGAGCAAGAGTATATAATTTTTGTGTGTGCATATCAGCTCATCACACAGTTTCTTGTTCACCAAAGGTACATCATTATACACTTTAAATAAATGAAAAATTGGACATAACTTAACCCCATAGATACCACCCAGAATACCACCTCCCTCACTTCTTGCCTAAGATCTTGTACTGCAAATAACTTGGAAGTAGCCAAGTCTTTCCAGATATTGATTGCTCTCACACACACACCAGTTTAACAATCAGAATAGAGAGTAAGAAGAACTGACCTGAATTCTCTAGCATCCTTGGCTAGGGCTACATTCACAATCCCAGCGATGAACAGGACAGGGCATTTGCCTTAAGATCAGAGCACACGTCAATGACTCTTGTGCCACTGGTAATATCTCTCAACTGATGCTTAGACACCAGACTCTACTTCTGATCCCAAGGTGCTTCTTTGATATTTCCTACCCTAGGAGACCTTTCTGAACTTGACTTCTAGAGTTGCAGTATCTCTCTGATTTTATAAGTCCTAAACTTTCCTCCAAAATTCATACTCTTACCTATCAGTTCTCTATTCCCTGAACCTCTAGTCCTAGGTCTTTCAAAGCACCTTCGTGCCAGGTACCAATACATCATCCCAGAGTTACTACAAGTGTGCACGTGGATATGAACAGGATCAGACACAGCAGCATATGGAGATATATATATATATACAGTTGCCTGCACCCCACGTGCCATATCACAAAAGTCAACGCACATGCCCAGAGGAACACCTGCATTGCTCCCTCAATACCTAAGTGCAAGAAGCAGTCCCCAGCACCTACATACAGCACTCATGATTGAGTCTGAACAGCAGGAGGAGGGTATGAGGCCTGGAGACTATCTCACCTTTTGCCTCATCAGGGAGAGGCTGGTACTAGGGACCGTTTTCCAGCTTCATACAACTCCATCACTGATTTCTTCCTACACCACTGAAAGCATCTTACTCCATCCCTCTTATTTCTTGACTGAATCTTAATGGATGTATTATGACCTTCCCACCTTGCTAGCTCTCTGGAGTCTCTGTCCCTTGACTTTCATATCTGCTCCTTGAGTTTTCAGCTGTAAGCAAGCTCGGTCTACTGGGATAGTCTTAGAATTTTACTTTTCCTCAGCCCATAGTCCTGAGATGATGAATATGCAGGGTATGTGAGATGAGAAGCAAGAAAAGGGGGAAATAACACCATGCTCCAACTGGCATAACCTGAATAACATGCATCCTGCATGAGCAGTCTCATTATAATTATTTCTGAAAATTTAATGGCTAATTTCTACTGCCCCAGATAATTTCCTTCACCAGCAGCCACTATCACTGCTAGAACCAAGGGGGTTAAAGAAGTAGTCAACTTGTAGTGGAAGAAGCATTCCTTTGAGTTTCTCTCTGGCTCTTCTAGCTCTGGGTCCTACTTATCCTGAGCCTCAGTTTCCTCAACTATAACATGGAATCATACTTAACCCAGACAACATATTCAACAGTTTCCAGGATATGAGGCACATCAGAGAGAGTTTGTACCTGAGCCCTGTGGCTAGGCCTTGAGGACTTCCATGATTATTGAGGAACTGTAGCAGGTGGAGGGATTATTGAGGAACTCCTCCCATAAGGCCACTGGGGGAGTAGAGACAGGTATAGGGGTCCAGGACTTTAGAAGTCTTGGCTGCAGTCATCTCAGGTGACATGGTCCTCAAATGAAGAAATAACAGGAGAGAGAGCAGAGAGGCACACAGGCCTACCTGAGCAGCAAGTGGATGGTAAGTGCCATGAGGTCAGATATCACTAATTCACAAGAGAATTGGCACACAGAGTTGCCCACACCAGCTGGGGATTCAGGGCACCAGAGAGGCCCACAAGCTGCAGGTAAAAGGTTTCCTTCTTCAGTGGTTTCCAAAGCTGTGGGAAACAGGTTTTCCTCAGTCCCGTCACAGGCAGCCCAAAACAGCAAAACTATTTTGTTGAGATTAATCTAACTATAAAGACTTAAGGGTTTCTCCTGGTCTATGGTGATGATGATGATGATGATGATGATAACACCCGTCCCAAGTCACTTGCTGGAAGTCCATCCTGACAGTTTCCTTTCATCATATTCTCCGCTTATAAGCAATCCTCAGTGCGCTGTGTGGTAAGTGTCAAATACCCAGTCCCAGAAAGCACAGGAGCTCTGAACCTGGGTTATTTCACATGTAGAAAGAGGGGACTGACTCAGGCCTTTTCCACATCTAAAGCATCTACAATTCTAAGGTAGAAATTTTCAGCAATTCCTGCACTCACCTTGAGCAAAGTTAGCATTTTGCCTCCAGGAACCTCAGGCAGGACACTGGAGCAGGATTTGGCTGTCCCCGACATCAGCCCCTGGGGGTTGGTGGCATTCAGGACTTGAAAGGTTGTACAGTACACATGGGCCTTGTCACTGCCCCCAGACCCCCAAGACCCAAGCCCACGTTACAATCACCTGGGAAGCCCCTTTCTAAGAGCTGTGCGTGCTTAAACCTCTATCACCAGGAATTTTGACTTTATTAATTTGGGGTAGGGCAGGGATAATGATTAAAGTATTTACTGGCTAAGCCCAGCCAATCCGATGGAGGCCAGCTGTGCCCCAGACCTGTGGACACAGCCGTGATCCACTGTGGACCCAGCTGTCTGCCGTGTTGACGGGATGACTCCAACACGCAGCTGGAGCACAGAGCCTCTGAAGTAGACTTGGCTGCTGGGTGAAGGTCCAGAGACCGAAGACTTCATGAAAGAGCCGTTGGTGCATGAACTTCCTTAAGGCGCCCTCCACCCTGGAGCAGAAAGCAAGGCAGAGCGGTGCGGCCACAGGACACAGAGAGAGGACTACGTGGTCCTTGAGCGCAGGGACGATGCCCCATCTTCGTTCCTCTGGTCCTTTCACTGTGCCTGGCCCATAGCCGGGGCCCATGAGGCTTGGCGGATGAATGACCAGCACTGGCCCTTCCATCTGGAGGCAACGAGGCAGACGCAGCTCCACAGGCAGGCGGCCAGTGCCAGCGCCCACCGCACGTGTGCTAAGGCAGGCTGTGTTCGCACCGGGTGACGGAGAGAGGGTGTGGCTATTGTTTCACATCAGGTGTTTTCAGGGTGGCCCCTAAGTAGCTTGGAAGGAAGTGGGGATCTCTTGTCTTTGGGGAACCACCACCCTGGGGCCCGAGAGCTTTCTATGTGGCTGACTTTCCAACGACACCAGGCAGACGCTGTGTTCCTGTCTCGAGAAATTCTGAGGGCTATTTCACACTCCCCTCCGTCCCCTGGCCCGTCCCTGGGTCCGCTGAGCCACGCTGGCCCCTTGCCCCCGCTCCTGCCAGTCTCCCCACCCCCAACGGCATTGACCCACTTCTGCTCTGCACAGTGTTGTTGGTCTCTGGCTGAATTGAAAAAAAAAAAAAAAGGCAAAAACTGACAGCCATTTGGAATCTTAATGAGACCAAGTTCATTTCATTATGTTGTCATTTCATATTTCACCGCTTTGACGGTGAAGGCACAGGAGACCCCAGAGGGCCTTTCTGCTTTGCACAGAGAGTGGAGGTGGAGGAGGAGGAGGAGGAGGAGGAGGAGGAGGAGGAGGAGGGATATAGCTGACAGACAGGAGGTGACCACTCCCCCTCCATCAGCCTCCTACCCACACCCAAGCCCAAGTGGGAGAGGCCTCCTTTCCCTTGAGATGGGCCCCGATGGCCAGGTGCAGGAGGACTATCTCCAGGTTAAAGAGGGGCTCCGATCCAAACAGGGCAGGAAGGGAGGAGCCCCCCTCAGTGCTGTGCGCTCACATGTTCTCAATACAAACAGAACTGGCCTCGGGGCATCGTAGAAATTGCTATTATAAATTCAGATGGTGCACCAGGGGGTGCCTCATTTTCTATTATTGTGGTTGGTCTCGGGAGCCACTCCAGCAATAGGATCTCAAAAGTGCAAGTGCTGCCCCCGGGGCCACCGTTAGAAACACATTATTTTAAAGCACCGCAATAAAGCATGAACTCAAACAACTTCATTGAAATAAAGATTAATATGGAACATGTGTTCCTCAGCCTCCTCCCACTCACACACCCTACAACCCACACCTTCCACCTCCCCCAGCCCCAGACACCTGGCGTCCTCTCCCTGAGACACTGCCCTCCTACAGCTCAAGGCTGACGGGGTAGGGACGTGGAGAGGGACACAAGGAGGCCAGCTGGCACACGACACCATGTGAAAGAGGCAAAAGGACACCTTACTGAGGCTCCAGGCCCGTTAGCCAATGAGGTGCAGCTGCAAGAGACCTGGGTGGGGCCCGGGAGTCCTGCGCTCTCACTCTGGGTCAGCCACTAACTAGAGGCATTAACCTGAGCACATCGTTTAACTTCTCAGAACCCCAATTATGTTGTCTATAAAAGAAAGCAAAATGTCCTCCCTGATATTCCTGTTTCACAGGAATGGTGGAGAGGAAGCAAGTTGGCAGGTGGCAGGAAGCAGCATGAAAACTGCAATGTGCCACCCAGCATAAGATACCTGTACGCTGGTCCAGGTGTGGGCCAGGGCCAAGGCCTCAGCTCTCTCTGGTCACCAAGCCACAGCAAGGCCCGCCACTGTGCTCTAGAGGCAACCCCTTCCTCTGGAGCCCAGCAAAGCTGGGAACTAGGGGAGGGAAGGGAGGGGGCTGAGGGCACAGGGCAGCCAGGACTTGGCCGGGCCTGACCAGTTGGGGCATTCCAGGTGTTTCTGGGCAGGCCCAAGAGGTACAAACAGCAAAACGTAGTGACCAGGGAAACCTGGTGAGCCTCTGTTCACTGGGGCAGGAAGACGAGCTCTAAGAGGATGGCAAAACCAGACCAGACAATCTCACTGCAATTCACGACCCTCCCTCCCCCCAGCTCACACTGAGCTTCCCTTATGGGGCTCATCTCCACAGTGCGGGGGGAATGCAGACTTCACTCAGCACCCCAGTTGGGAACAGAGAGAGCTTTTCCAAATCAGGAGGCAAAAGCAGGGCTAGGAGACCCAGATCCTGACCCCTTTCCAACCTCCTAGGTCCTTGAGATCTCGGTCTTGATGAGGAATATTTAGAGAAAGCTCTCATGGAAGGACAGTGGTGAAACCAGGTAGGTTCCTGCGGTGAGGGAGCAGGCAGGAAAAACGCTGCAGGGTTAGCCTTTTGCCCTCTGAGGTTCACATAGGGCTCAGGATTCTCCAGGAAACTGTGTCCCCAGCTGCAGCTCAGCAGGCCACAGGGGGCCGGCCCTGAGCGCTGGGGAAAGGTGAGGGGCTAGAGCAAGGCAGGTAAAGGCCCTGTCATTACTGCTGTTACAGGTCCAGCCCATCCTGAGCTTGTGCCAGACTCATCACTTCTGCGCGCCCATTGCCCCAGCCACCCTGGGCATGCCATGCTCAACCACCCTGCACTCTGGCCCTGGGAACAGAACCGGGACTCCTACCCCACACAAGACCTGGGCTCAGTGACCTGGGCAGCTCTCCGCCTTAGTCACTGAACGCCGCTGGGTCACACGGAGGAGAGGAGACTGACTGAAAGCGGGAGACAGATACCTCGGTGGGTTTTGTATCTCTTCCGCTTTCTGTTTCCAGAAGGGGGCTGTCATAAAAATAATTGAACTGACATGAAATATTTAAATTTCAGAAATGGAGAAAGAGTGGAAAACATCAAAGCAAGACGATATCGCTATGTCCATGTGTACGTGCTGTAAACAAAGCAGGAAGCCAGCCCAAGACAGGAGGGCCCTTTCCTCCCCGGCTTAGCGGGAGACACCCAGACTCCACGCCCGATTTTCTCCAAGGACAGCGTCTGAGGAAGAGGATTCACTTTGTCTCTGAGGGCTGGAGAGTCTAAGCCGCAGACCTGGGCCACAGACCCACTATGCACTGGGGAGGCCGCTGTTCCGTCAGCCCGGCCCACCCCCTCTGACGCGCACACCCGTGGCCAGAGGAGGCCACACAGAGCGGCGCGGCCAGAGTGCGGGCCAGACACTGCCTCTCTGCCTGCAAACGCCACATGGCTCAGTGTGAAATCTGCTGTGAGCTAAGAGGAAAAGGAACTCAAGAACCACAACCTCAGGACTCGGTTGATAAAGGAGTAAGATATGCGCTCACCAGCCTCCTCCAGGAAATAGAAGGAATTAAATGAGAGTTTGAGGGCATGAGAACTCTTCCAGCCCAGGAGTGGGAAGAAGCAGAGAGGAGAGAGCTAAGTCTCACTTCTGTGACAGGCCCAGGAAAGGCCTGGGGTTCTTGCCGAAGGGCCAAGTGAGCTCCGAAAAAGTAAGCAGGTTGTCAGGCTGGAGCTCAGCTTCCCCAGGGAACTCAGGAGGTGCTTGCACCTGCTTGGAGGAGGCCTGGGCTTGAGATCTGAGCAGCAGACCCAGCACATTAAGGAAGAAGAGGACCGATGGTGCAGGTAGAACTGCAGGTGTCCAGATGCAGGATGAGGGCTGTGGACACGGGAGCGTCTCTTACTTGATGCTCAGAGAGAGGACCACGGGGTAAAAGATGAAAAGCCCGCAGAAAGGCTGCTTTGGGAGGGGCCGAGCTCCCCGTCTGCGCCAGGTCCTAGCGGCATCTCCGTGGACATTCTACATCAAGGGGCGCTAATCCTCCGTGACGTGTTCAGATCCTCTATTTCCACTACACTGTCCTCCTCCAACTCCAACCTCCTCTCCAGCCACACACACTTTTGCCCACAACCACCCACATCATTGAGTTAGTGATAGAAAGTGGTTAGATGATAGAGGAAAAATGCTTCCAAAGTATCCAAGTCCACCACAATGCACGAAGACGTTCTTCCCCACAAACCCCTGCTATCTGCTAGGATTCCACAGGTAGATCCGTAGGCCGCCTCTGCTCCAGTTACAAGCCTCCAGGTGCCAGCACAGTGTTCTTGTGCCCTCCCTGGAGGGCAAGACATACCCCCAGGTCAGTGCCTCCCTAGTTTTAAGGGGCTACCCCTCTAGGACCCAGGAGCAGAGCGACTCCTAGCACAAAGGGGACTGTGGGCTTCCTGTGGGGTACCTGCCCACAGCATTCCCACCCTACTCCTTCCCAAAGTAAACCTAATTCTGTTTCAGTATCTGGCAACCACAGCTTTATGGAAAGCTGACCTCAGCCCCAAGGAATGCATCTTGATCTGCCCAAGGCAGAGTGGTGCATCCATGCTAGTATTCGCAAGTCATTCAAAGGGCAGGGGACAGCATCGAGATCGCGATCGGTGAGACCTGAGGGAAACACCTGCTGTTCCGTGAAGCTTTCTGTCCACAATGGGTGTGTGGAGTCTGGGACACCGTCCTGGGACCCCCTTGAATTCACAAAGAGAAGAGAACCTAGGGGGATAAGCCAAGACACAGGGGTGACAGAGGAATGGAAGACAGAATCTGGAGACATGTGTGAGCCCCAGAAATGGCTAGCTCTGGAATGCTCACATCGAGACTCCTTGTTCTTGGAAGTGACGTATTTTCCTTGCCATTAAAACTACCTTTATTTGGGTCTTATATTTTATAGAAAGTCTTCGAAATGACAGTAATGCCATACTGTTCTCACATTTAGGGTCTTTGCAGGTGCTCTTCTCCTTCATCTGGGCTCTCTTTCTGCCCTAACCCACTGTCATTCTGCAAGCTTCACTGTGGAAATCATCTGCTGTGGGAAGCCAGCCTGACCCTCTCCTTTCTGCCCCCAGCATCATGTACACCCCCTCACAGTCCTTATCCCACTATCCCACCCCCACCCTCCAGTCAGTTGTAAGTGCCATAGCGCTGGGACAGTGAACATATATATTGCTTATGGCTCAGTCTAAGCCTAGCATAGCACAGACACTCAGCTATTTTGTTCACTCAACAGAAAATAGAAATAAAGATTTATTAAGCACTGTTCATGAACCAAGTTTTAGTCTTCCCAACAACCAATGAAATAAGCATTATTATACCTACTACTCAGGTAAGAAAACAGGCAGAGAGATGGTCAGCCACCTTCCCAGCATACACGACTAGGGCATGGCTAAACTATGGTGTTAATACCATAGTAGTTTTTCTCCACTACATAATACGAAACTATTGTTGAGCACCCACACTCTGCAAGAAGTGGGTCTAGGTGCTGGAAACACAGGGTGGCCAAGACAAAGTTCTTGTCTTTGGGTACCTTACATTTATTTAAATGGGAGATCATAAAAAAGAAATCCATAAATGTAGTGAATGGATGAGTGAATGAATGACACGAGAGGAGCAGGATGTAAAGCAATGTGGGATATACACTAACTATGAAATCCCAACACTTAGCTGGAAATCTTGCCTCCTCATTAACTAATGGGATGATCTTGAGTCAGTTACTAACTCCCTCTGAACCTCAGTTTCTTCATCATATACAAAATCAGGTTGATAGGGGGATAAAATTAGAACACTTGTAAAATGTATTTTACCCTCTTTGTACATAATAAAGGTTCTTTGAACCTGGATCCCCACAAAGTATAAGCCCACAAAACAAAGGATTTTTAGAACTAGAGGACTGATTGGAAATTGGATAACTGAACTAGGAAAGGATAATTTATGTACTTGGTCTAGGATTCCTGAAATTAAAGATTCCCATTTTCCCCAGATTGTCATCTCCATCTGAAGACAAAATAGGGACTGGCAAGGTTGGGGGCCAAGATATCAATTTCTAGTATCCAATCACCATTCATGATGTAGAAGAGACTGTCAATGTGTTTGCATTAATAAAGCCTGGTCTGGCCTGTGTGGATCCAAATAATTGTCGAGGAGGCCAGCAAGGAGACCATGAGAGCAGAACAGACCCCGGTGGTAGATGATGACAGGAAAGTAAACCTCAAGATTCTAATGATGTATTCAGAATAGTTTATCTCTGGATTATTAACGCATACTAATACAGCTATCAGAAACTATTCATTATTTCAGAATGCATAACTGGCAATATATTATCGGGTGCTTATTTGAAACCCATAATCTCCTTCACCCATCTTTTTGACTGACCCACGGAAAAGGAAAACTCAATGGTCACCTAAGGCAGAGAGCTGACCCCAGCTCTACCTGTGTAGCACAAAGCATCTAAGCTGTAGACCAATGTCCTGGTCAGGCTGCAGGGGAGTCAGGGTGACTTTCCAAAGAGTAAGTCTGCTACCTGGCCACCATGCTACTCAAAGCCTAGGAGCTCCAAGACAAGGGGGACCCCTCTGCCCTGCTTTGTAGTTCCTCAAATGTAGAACCAGAAGTTTTTTTTAAAGATTTATTTATTTATGCATATAAGAACTGGGGTACAGGCCAGAGATGTGGGGGGTGAGAGGATCCACCAGAGACAGAGTGGGGAGCAGAACAGGCAGATCGACTGAAATGCACTGCTGAGGGGAGCAGCGGGCACAGCAGGAGAGGTCTGCTGTGCCATGTGGGTCAGCTCCCTGACCAGGGATCGAACTCGTGCTGCAGTGGCTGCAGATAGCTTCACAGTGCTGCGCCTTAACCCCTTGTACCACCAGGAAGGCCCAGAATCAGTTTTCTATTTCAAAAGATTTCAAATCACTCACCTTTGAAATCTACACACTTAAGCCCATGATATGTCATGGCTTAAAACTCTCACAGAACTCTGCCTTTGGATAGGATGTTAAGACAGATTTGATCCACCCAAGAAAACCAAATTTATTCTCATAGTCACGTGTATTTGTTGGTTTTTCCAAACATATTAGTGAGTTTGACAATGGAGACACCTAGGCTTGATTCTAATTGATTTTTAAACTGTTTCTGGGGGGAAAAAAACCATCCTCTTAAAAATATTTTGGCCAAACAATAGTCAATAAACACATGTTCCAAACCATGTGAGACAACATAGTTAAGCAGCCTTGACCACAATGGAAAGAATATTGCCTCAATCCAGTGAATATGCAGATGTCAGGGCCTGTGCTTACTCACATCCATGTCAGCAGATGTATCAGACATCACCAAGATGATAGACATTGTTTCGAAAGGGGCCTTTGCATGGTGCCAGATTATGGCTAATATATTTTTTAATGGTAGTTTCCTGTACTTTGCAAACTTTCTGCAATGAACCTATATAACTTTTATAACTAGGAAAAAAGCACGATAAATATTTTATATATGTTTTAACATGCCAAGGACCCTGAAGGCAACATCAGATGAGAAGTTACAACAATGCTTGGCTTGGGAAAGCATCAGTAGATTAAATGCATTGCTTTCCATGCTACAACTTTTGAAGGGCACAACCCTCATTTAGATGTACAACTTCTATTATGTTTGCTCTAAAAAAAATCCCTCTCCATTAACTTAGGACCACATTGTATAATGTCACTCTGTCTGGGCCACTGGCAATGAGGCATTGTAATGAAGACCTTCGGCACACGCAGTCACTAACCCCTGTGGACAGAACCCAAGACAGGCCTGCGTTGTGCCCAACGTGGTTCTGCTACATAGGGTCGCGGTCCAGAGCAAGCCCCCAGTGAATTGTCTTTGAAAAGCCTTGCACCACACTCAAGAAACCTTTCTATAGAAGAAGAAAAGGCATGACCCCATCTGAAATGTAATTGCTTGTGTTCTCTATCACCAGACATCCAAGAATATCGGCAAGAAGCAATAATAATAACTGCAGCTATGAAGACAGGGCCATCCCAGGGGTTTTGGGTACTGTAAGCAAATGGGAACTTCTGCCCTTTGCTCAGGGGCCACTTGGCTCCAGGCCCAAATTGTTTCACATCACAGTTGGTGCTTACCAGAAAATAGGAAATGCAGGGGAAATGCAGCAGGGTAGGGCTTGACTTCACCATATTGGGAAGAAAGAGGGAAGATTCTTGCAATAAAGAAAATAAAGCCCCTTGATTCCTGAAATGAGTTCTTCAAATTTCCACCCAATTATTTTCCCCCACCAGAACCAAATATCCTTGCTCTTGGTGCCTCGTGTTTGCCCAGCTCACGACATCATCTGCTCCAGTCTTTCTGATGTGAAATCACCATGAATGCTCGATAACATGACAAGTTTACATACCGCTGAGCAAAGAGGCAATAAAGGGAGATGATCACCATGTGATGCAGAACGACCTACATGTTGTGATTTGGACTTAGGGGTAACTTAGTCCCATATGACATGGTTAAAGCTCAGATCAGCTATGGCTATGGTCTGTCTCTCAAGGAAACAGACCAGAAATGATTGACATATGCATCTACTTAGCTTTTTTTAATCTATAAAAACTCTTAACAAAAGCCTGAGAGTCCAGAGAAAGCTCTATGGGCAGGGAAATTTGACCAGAAGAGATAGAGGAAGCCCCTGTCATCACAGCACCTCTTATGCTTCAGTGGATCGGTTAAGCCTCCTAGGAAAGCTGCAGTTTCACTGTATGTGAACTACACCTCAATCATCTGAGCTAGTGAAGACACAAATGCAGAGAGTGCAGAATATCTTCCAGAACCTTCCATCTCCCCCTGATGTAACTAACACCTGGTAATGAAGAGGAAGGTCCTGAGGAATCCCAGTCTGGGTGACTTGGGTTTCACATAGATGATGAGTGTCATCGAATAATCTCCAGGTGTTCCCTTTCTAGCTGCCCCAGGTATCAAGATCTTTGATGGCGCCTCAAACTCCCTAACTGTCTTCTATGGCAATGAAAGTCTTCCTACTGCAAGACATCTCTGAACCTCTCTGTACCATTACAAAACAGACTCCTGAAAGGCAAAACTGCATCTGTAATGATGGAAGAGAAATACTCTCCTTGCCAAGTCACTAATAGTCAGTCAACACCTAACCTTTGAGAAGGAACTCCTCCAAGCACCAGTGGGCTCCCTCTTTATCCGAAAAGCAGGAAAACATCATGGACTGTGCCTGGTAATAGTCAAGCAGATGGTAGAACTTTAAATATGGAAAACAGTCAACCAACCAACAGCTTCTGAGCATATGTGTTGTGAAGCACAGTACTAGACTCTAGAGGAGTGTAAAAGAGTCTCTGCCTTTGGGAATTTTTGATCATCTCTGGAGAGATGACTTCATCATTGAAATTGAATACTTCCAAATACAATAGACTTTGTATCTCTACTTTAATAGTTTAACTGCTTATAATCATTACCTCTACATAAATTAATTCAACCCTGCCTACATACCTGTAAAGTTTATGTTAATCACCCTGTCGTATAATTAGGGAATATAAAACAACAGCACGGGAGGTGTCATAACACAGGATACAATGATTGACAAATGTATAGTATAGTAATATACGCCGTGGGCCTGGCTTCGCAAAGGAAATAGGATGCAAGAATAAATCTTTACGAACGTAAAACATTTGCGCACAAGAAAAGGAAACAGGGGCATCTAAGGTAAAAAGAGTGTGAGTAAAGGCATGGCTGCATAATGACCGCAGTGGACCCTCCTCTGAGTTACAGAGACTTTGGTCTTGGAGAGCATGCAAGGTCCATGCCTTGTTCACCCCCTGCAGGGACCCAGAATGTAGGCACCTCCAGTGAGAGTGAGAGAAGGGCCCTCGGTGTGAGTGTTCTTTGGCAAAACAATTCTCCAGTTCTAACTGGAAATAGGAGACAGTCATACAACACAGCGTAGGAAAAAAGATGACCAAAAAGATTTGCACAGGGGCAAGCATGTCTTAGTCTCTTCAGGTGATTGTACTAAAATGCCACACCTGAGGGGCTCACTGCAACAATGACTTCTCACCGTTCTGGAGACTGGGAAGTCCAAGATCAAGTGCTGGCAGATCTGGGGTTTGGTGATTGCCCACTTCCTGCTTTGCAGGCGGCTGCATCTTGTAACATGTTTACAAGGGGGAAGCGCAGGAGAATTTTCTTGTCTTTCTATTAAGTCATCCATCTCATTCATGAAGGCCTATCTTCCAAATACCATGACATTGGGGGTTAGGTTCTCAACATATGAAAAGAAGGGAGGAACATGGCAAGCAAATATCAAAGGGATAATCAGATGTTTAGGGAGAGACACAGAGGGTGGAAGGATCCTAAGTCATCTCTGTTTCCGAGACCATTTACTGATCAAATCGCTTTATAACCTCTATCTTCTTCCATCTGCTTAAAAAAAAGTTTAAGCTTATGTGGATTTTGTGTGATTTAACTCAGTCCTCCAAAAACCTCTCATGGAAAACACTACAGTGTGAAATGATGTCATTACCAAATTCTAGGATATTCTTAGGTTCCTATGGTAAAGAATTTATAGCCTCTTCTCTGACTCTTTTCAAACAGGTGGGTAGACCCAGTTGGAAGGCAAAGAAAAAAATGGCTTAAAATAAATTGTATTATTTTATGGTAATATATCAGTTGCTGAATTTAAGCTTTGTCCAAACTGCACTCACCAGAAAGTATGTCCCTGTCTGATGCTAAATTCTAAGCCACTTGCTTTGAAGCTGTCCCCTTCTCTATGGTCTGACCTTAACAGGCAGACATTTATCAGTATCTTTTCTGTAACCACACAGCACTTTTTCTGCATTATGTGCTGCTTACATCACACCGCAGGGGCAGCCTGGAATGCACAGCTCTTGCATTTCCCTGGAGAAGCTAAGCCTTAAGCAGGTGTCTTATCCAGATTCATCTTCCCCTACCAGGCTGGGTCTTATCACTAGTTCGGTCACCCTTTAACCTCCTTCTGAGAAATGAAGATTGTGGGCCACAAGGTATAATTGAGTGGGCCCTCTTGGGCTCCCGCACAAGCACATCTTTATTCTGCAGTTAAAGTTTCTGAGAGGTTGAACAAGTGGATGTTCCAGACTGAGTGATCCCATTATGGAAGCTTCAGAAGAATAAAATGAACAATATGGTTTCTTATGCAGGATAATTCAAAGTTCAAAATATCATCCCATCTGGAACTGGTAGGACATGGCTGCACCACTTGTGTGTGCATGTGAAGAGTGGTGAGAGGACAGCAGCCCGA
Organism: Galemys pyrenaicus; assembly: GCA_019455555.1. NCBI lineage: Eukaryota > Metazoa > Chordata > Mammalia > Eulipotyphla > Talpidae > Galemys > Galemys pyrenaicus. Next base: position 3,274,667 of record JAGFMF010011747.1, on the reverse strand, counting down.
TGGCTGATGGCCTCCACTTTCTACCACACCGTGGACCCCAACATAAGCTGCTGCTTTCCAGGAGATACACTGCAGAGTCCAGGTGAAGCACCCCATGTGATTTTAAGGAACTCCATTGCTTGGCCCCGTTCATATGACCAGACAGAGAGTTATGAGCACAAGTCCCGCTGCCTTCTGAGCCAAATGACCACCCACTTGGGTGGGTAGAGACGTTTTACATTGCCTAGGAGACAAGATTCATAGTTGGAAAGGTTTATGATTCACAGAAAGCCATCTTGGTCCAGAAGTGAAGACTCTCAACCCCGAGGGACTGAGTTCCAGTGACCTACTTGGGTAGGAGGATGGTGAGGATCAAATGCTTAATATTTATCGAGCACCTGCAATGATCTATGTCCTGTGCAGAACACAGCAGAGGAGGCATAATTTCTCTTTCAATCAGGTTAATGAGGAATCGATTTTTGAAGCTTTTTTAAAAACACCAAGTGCGATATCAATGTTAGACACTGATCACGTGGGAGCAGTGCCCACTTAGCTGCTGCCTACTCTGGGAAGGGAAAGGTGGGCCATCAGCAGTGGGGCTGAAACTCTCCCCCAGAGGGGGGCAGATGAATTTCACCTGCCACAACACAAGCAAAGACTCACAATCTCTTGGCTCAAAACTCTATTCATATCAAAAGGGGACTCGACTTCTGCCTAAAATAAGTGGATTCCCTTTATGATCAGTGGCATAAACAAAATTTAGAAGGGAGACATAGGCCGGGAGCAAGCCAAAGACTGTCACAAGCCTTTGATAAAATGTATGTCATGGTTTCTCAAGACAACTGAGCCACCTGGTGTTGGAAAGTTAATAGCTAAAGCGCCTTTTTCTCTGTCTTCATCAGAGGACCAATAAAGCTTCTGCCATTGGCCTCAGGAAGATGTCAGCCAACATCCTCTACAGTGAAGGTGCACTCAGCACTTAGTTTCTTGACTCCAAACATCCCCAGTTCAGCTCTGGACTGGACCCCGCAGAAGCATGTCCTCTGTTGGTCAGGTTTGGCTTGTACAAACAAACTTGAATCTATTAAGAGAGGTCTGCATCTCTTCAGAGGTATGCATCCACTTTGGCAACAAACCCAAAAATAATACGGTGGTTACCAAAGTGAAGATTTAGTATTGCCAAGCCCTGTGCCAGTCAGACGCCTTGTCCACTGTATCTCGTGTAATCTTCACAACAGCCCCACGAGGTAGGTGTGTTATTACCGTGCTAGAGATGAAAAATGGAAGGTCACAGAGCTCAAATGTTAGCATTGGAATTCCAATCCCAGAGTCAGACCCTAGGTCTTGTGCCCTTCATCACCTTCCACCTGCCCCCTACCAGTGATAGCTACCTCTACTGCACAACCACCTGCACATCATGGTTAGCGATGGGGGTTACCTATGTCATCTTTCAACAGACAAGTTCAGCTGAGGAATACAACAGTTTTTTAATATACTGAGGACTGACTTCACTTGCCATTCTTGATGCCTCATCAAGAGGCTTCTAACTGAGAGGGAAACAAAAGTCACTATCCCCAAGAAGGTCCTCACTCTTCCACCTGGCCTGGAAGTAAATCCTGAGATGGCATCAGATGGGTTTTCCCAAAGGGACAATTATGCTGCAAGAACTCACCAAAATATATAAATAAAAAAGTCTGTCTGAATTCATCAAAAACACTAAATTATAAAACACTTTTAAAGAAATACAATCTTGGCTTCCCTGGTGGCTCAACAGGTTGAGCGCCGCACTGTGAAGCATCCACGGCACAGAAGTGCAAGTTCGATCCCCGGCCAGGAAGTGACCCACATGGTGCAGCAGATCTCTCCTGCCTGGCCCGCTGCTCCCCTGAGCAGTGTATTTCAGTCCATCTGCCTGTTCTGCTCCCCACTCTGTCTCTGGTGACTCCTTTCACCTCCCGCAACCCTGGTCTTTACCCTGCTCTTGTGTGCATAAATAAATAAATCTTTAAAAAAAATACAATCTTTTTTACTACTAAGAAAAAATATAAGTAGACCCAAGGTAAAATATATTGCCAAGCAAAAATCCCAAATAGCTAAGAAAAATTCTATCAGTCCTTTGAGTTTTTGCAAATTAAAAATGTTTCTACAGTGCCTGAAAGTAGTTTATTCTCTTACGATAATAAAGGAATTCCTCTGAAATCTGGCTTCTGCCTGAGTTATGACAAATTCCAAATGAGTGGTCCCCCAATAGGACCTATCGTAATGAACATATATTTTATCTCATATTGCCTTTTTTGAATAGCTCTTTTCCAAGAAATGCAAATGGTTTTAGTCCATCATCTCATTTACTTTTATGTAATAAAGTTGGATAAACTGCAATCCACAGATGAAGTTACATCTCCCAAGTCACACATCGGACTGAAAACAGAATCCAAACCCTGTTCCTTCAGGCCTCTGGTTTTTGCTCCATTTTCTCTCCACGTTTCTTCTCCTCCTTCATGAGGACCACACCAAGTCCTCAGAGTTGGCAGTGAGTCTGGAACTCCTTAGTTCATGCCCCAGTGTATAAATTAATGGCTACTATGTTATTAATAATTTTCTTACTAATAATAAGGCCACATTCACTGACAGAGGTTATAAGGAAGCACTCGAATACCCAGCCAGAATCGAAGCAAATGAGGAGAAAAAGAGTTATTTGTTTTTTAGTCATCTATCTGCTTTCAGTTTAGAAGCAGATAGTCTCTGCTTCCTCCCCAATGACAGAACCCCAATCTTGTTCAGGGCTACAATGTTCTCAGTTGAAAACATCTACCTACATGCACTTCCGCATAGCTGGGAGTCAGGTGACCCAGCTCTGAGTGATGGGACATAAACAGAAACCTACGGGAGATTTTGGAGGAAAGCTTTGATTTTTGTCTTCTTTCCTCCTCCTCCTCCTCCTCCTTCTTTCTCTCAGGAATACGATCACAACTCCTGGAGGCAGAGCAACCTCCTTGCTATCATGAGGATGAAAGACACACGCTGTGAACGACCAAAGAACATGGAAGACACTGTGGAGGCGAGTACACCCATGAGTCTCTGCGCTGGCCATAGACCCTTCCCCTCACCTCTGGGCTTCTCTTGTGTAGAAAAAATTGCTGTCAAGATTTCGATTATCCTCAAGACTACAATGAGGTACCACCTCACACCGGTAAGAATGGCACACATTGAAAAAACCAACAATGTCAAATGCTGGCAAGGATGTGGAGAAAAAGGAACCCTGGTA
>JAGFMF010011747.1:3226765-3271197 GCA_019455555.1 Galemys pyrenaicus | reverse complement strand
AATAAAGAATAAGCTCAAGGAATTGGGCAATTATAACCAAAAGTAAACAACAACAACAACAAAAACTTAATAAGACCAAAAAGCCGGGATAAACCAAAGCGACCATGGGGGGTAAGGGGAAGGGGGGAGGGCAAAGACGGGGAAGAGGCCAGAGGGTGCACAAGGGACTGAGGTGATGGTGCACGGGTGAAATGGTGGAGGGTACCCCCTGGGGACTACAAATGATGTCAAATAAAACTAATAAAAAAATAAAATAAAAAAATAAAAATAAATAAAATAAAATAAAATAAAAAATAAAAAAAAAAGATTTCGATTATCCATTATCCTCCACCAAAGAGATTTTTATAGAACCAGTGTATTTTAGGGGGTAAGTTTTAGAAAGTATTTCGAGCTGAGCAGACCTGTGGAGGTTATCTAACTGAAATGCTGTTTGTTTGTGTTTGTTTAAACAAATTAGGAAACCAAAGAGCAGACTGGAGAAGAGAACTCGTGTCACAAAAAATAGTATTTCAGTCCTCTTTGCCTGCTGCTCTTTCTACAATTCCATGTCACTGCCCTAAAGACCAAAAATTGGACCAAACTAGAAAAAAACATTGCTCAGATAGCCAGATAAAAGTGATTCAGTCCAGTGAGAGAGGAAGATAGACACTATCTGGACAAGAGATATTCAAACACTGTTAAATGAGTCCTTGTTAGAGCAAAAAGCATTTGAAAAACAAATTCATGAGCCTCTATGCCCAGAAGACAGGACAATTGCTTATTACATTATTTCAGTCATCTCCCCAGAGGAAGCTGGAATAGCAATGTTGGTTTTACTTTTCTTTAGAAGAAAGTAGAAAATTATCTTCTTACTTAAGAAAAAAAAGAAATCAAAAGGCAGTTCATTGTCATTGCAATATATTTAGTCTCTGTACAGGGTCTTCTGTATTTCCAGAGGCTTAGAGCATTGAGCCGAACTACATGGGTTCAAATCCCAGCTCCAGCACTTACCAGATAGGTGACCTTCGCAAGTGATAGTTTCCCTCATCTTTTAGTTATCCTAGCTATAAAATGTTTATAATAATAATACCAGTAAAGTTGTGAACATTAGGTCATATATGTGAAGTGCTTAGAAAGGTGTTTGTACATATATGGTGTATGTACGTATATACATATACAAACACATACAAAAGATAACACTTACACATATATGTTTCATATGCACATACATATGTTGATAGATGTTCCAAATAAAGCTTATTTAAAAGGTGGGAAATGTCCCTTCCTCCCCTTTGCCTCTGTGATCTTCATCCTTAGCGTGGAAATGTTTTTCCTGGCAGTCTTCTCCTTGAATCTCCATCTTCAGTGTCACTCATTTATTCATTTACTCAGAAAGTCTGCTCTGAGCTTTGGTAATAGTGTTAGACTAGGCACTGGAGTTACAAGTGAACCAAAGATAAAAGCTCCTTCTTCCATAAGGTATATAGTGATAAATAAAGGTAATAAATAAGGAAATAAACAAAGTCAGGCCAATGCAGACAATGGTAAGTGCTATAAGAAAAATGAAGCATGGCAGTAGGATAGAGCATAACTATGGGAGAGGGAGCTGCTTGGGCGAGAGGGGCACGAGGCACACTTTGTGTTTAAACCTAGAGAAGGTAGCAATTCCAACAGATAATTGAGGTAAGAGGGAATTAAGGACAAGCAAGTCCAAAGGCCTAAGGGTAGGATTTGTTTGGTGTTTTCCAGAAGCTGAAAGGAGGCTAGTGTGGCTGTAGCATAATGGGCAAGGGAACTCTGATAGGAAAGTAGGTAAGAGAAAGGACGGGCTGGTCTGGGAGGATTGGAATCCATAGTTAGGAATTAAGACAGCAACCATTTAATGAAGTGCGAAAGGACTTTAAGTGTGGCATTTCTTGACTGAAGTTTTAAAAGATCATTCCTGAATGGTTAATGAACTACCAGAGACAGTGTGGAACTTGAGGAAAAATCAGAAGGCTGATGCAGGACTCCGTGCAAGAGACTGAGTGACTTCTGGAGTAAGGGTGGTGGTGGACTAGGAGAGAAGAGGAAAAATTCTCCCTGGGAGTTCTTGGCACCTTGAAATAGTTTTAGTTCCTTCTTTACTGATGCATCAAATAATAATAACAACAACAGCTCCCGTCAGTAGCTGCAGGCTGGGCACTATTACTCTAAAAGGTGCTTTTCACATGTAATCTCATTTTGCAACGTAACAAATCCATGAGGAGGGTTTTTATAGCTTGAACACTCATCCTTCCTCCTCCAGCTTTACATGCTGAAGCTCTAACTCCTCCCCCCCCCCCCCCCCCCCCCCCCGNTCCTCCAGCTTTACATGCTGAAGCTCTAACTCCTCCCCCCCCCCCCCCAGCCCATGTGATTGCATTTGGAGACTGAGCCTTTAAAAGATAATTAAGGTCAAATGAAGTCACAAGGCCGGGGCCCTAGACCAGCTGGACTAAGTGTCTAGTTCAAGTACCAAGTACGAAGAGGGAGAGGCCTCAGGCAGCCCCTGCACAGAGGAAAGGCCCTGTGAAGACACAGCACGAGGCAGCCATCTCCAGGCCAGGGAGAGGAGTTTCACCAAACAAGAGGCCAGGAAAGTCAAAGTGGCAAGCTGACCATGGAACTTAGCCACACAGGAAAGGCAGGCGTCGAGAGGGCAAAACAGGGGGAAGAAGAACAAAAGGAAATATGGCGATGGTTCACGGGTGATAAGGTGGTGGGAGAACTCTCACAATGATGTAAGAAAAAAAAGATGGATAAAAAAAGAGGACGCAATCCTGAGGACACTCTGATCTTGAACTTCCAGCCTCCAGGCCTCATGGCATTTTGTCATAGCAACCTGAACTAATACTGGCATCTGGAGTGTGTAGACAGGGCTTCAGGTTAGTCTTCCTGGGTGCAGTGCCTGACCTCACACTAACTCCCCTGCTCCTTTGGCCTCTGCACCATGCTGTTCGGTTCTGCTAAGCATCGAGAAACAGCAGTGACACCAGAAAACGTTAGCTGACTCCATGAGTGCAAATGCACTTCGAAATGACAGCAACCCCATGTATCTCCCCATGGAAGGTGAAGATAAGATATCCATAGCCGGGGGCCTCCCTGGTGGTGCAAGTGGTTAAGCACCATCCTATGAAGCATCCACAGTCACTGCAGTACGAGTTCGATCCCTGGCTAGGGAGGTGACCCACATGGTGCAGCAGACCTCTCCTGCCTCACCCACTGCTCCCCTCAGCAGTGTATTTCAGTCAGTCCACATGTTCTGCTCCCTGCTCTGTCTTTGGTGAATCCTCTCACCCACCCCCTCCATACACACCACTGCCTATACCCCAGTTCTTGTATGAATAAATAAATCTTAAAATATATATATAGGGCCTCCCTGGTGGCGCAGCGGGTTGAGCGCCACACTGTGAAGCATCCACAACACAGCAGTGCGAGTTCGACCCCCAGCCAGGGAGGGGACCCACATGGCACGGCAGACCTCTCCTGCCTCACCCGCTGCTCCCCTCAGCAGTGTATTTCAGTCGATCTGCCTGTTCTGCTCCCCGCTCTGTCTCTGTTTCTGGTGAATCCTCTCACCTCCCATGACTCTGGCCTGTACCCCAGCTCTTGTGTGCAGAAATAAGTAAATCTTAAAATATATATATATATATATATATATATATACATATATCCATGTCCTAAAAAGGAGGCAGCGTGCCAGTGAGTGACTGAGTAGTGGAGAGGTAATGGGGGTTTTGGGGAAGGAAATATTATTTGACACCAGAGCTCAGGGGGGAGAAAAGACGTCTCCCTGAAAGCTTTGACTCCAGACTTTTGACACCTAAATAAAAAATGTAAGATGATCCCCACTGCTTAAAGGCACCCTCAACAGATTCCACTGGGCTGAAAGGTGAGCTCAGAAAGACACAATAGTCTCCTTCTCATCCTGACCCATGTTTACAAGTACAGCTATTGAGGTCCAAACGACCAAATGACTTACAGAAGTTCACACAGTTAATGAATCCCCTACTATGAAACTGACCAACTCTACCTTGAGTAGACCTGTTGTTCTTAAATTTCCTGAAAGCCTATATATTTTAGTAGGACAGCATGTTCCATCTGAGACACGGCTGCAGTTCAGATTGACCCAAGGACCAAACAAGCTAGAAGAAACTCTCCTGGGACTGCTGCTTCCCATTATCTTAATCCTCTTCTAAGGACAGGAAGCCCCCACAGCAGCCAGGTGGGCAGGAGCAAATTCCTCCAGAGCAATTCAGTTCCTGAAAGGGATGGGGCACCATGTTCCAGGCAGATTTTTTTTTTAAATAAATGCTCACTTCTTTCTGCATTTTGCAATAGGATCACTTATAGAAACACAATTTTCCCCCATTCACATTCAGCTGCCAATACTTCATTACTTGCTACAAGTGCTTCCAGACTCAGATCACACCAGCTCTTTGTCACTGATACACTCCTGCCATTGAGCTGAAGTTAGCAGGAGGAAGGAGGTGGCATTTTCCCCTTGAATGGCTGAGAAATTCCCTCGCCCCCACATCCAATCAGCCACCAAAGTCTGTCATTTCTTCCTCCCAATGTTTCTCGCATCTGTTTCTCCCTCTCTACTCCCACTGTCGCCACTCCAGTTCAGGCCCCCGCCACCTCATTGCCTCCTGTAAAGCCTCCTGCTCTCCTGCCCCTGGCTTCTCCCTCTCCACCCACTCAGGGCAGCAGGTGGGGGCCCTGCTGTTTTGACGCTGCCCTGCTCAGGAGCGCCAGGGGCTCCCCCAGCCTAGGGAATGGAGACCAACCAGAGCTCAGGACTCACACCCTGTGCTGGTTCATCCACCCTCCGACTCCACCTCCCTCTGCATCCCTACACCTGCCCTCACGCTGCCAACAGATTCACCCGAAACATCCCAAAGATTTCGCACATCCTTTCCCTCCTGTTATTTCCCTTGTCTTTTATGAGTTCCTGCACTGCCATCCACCAGAACCCTGTTGACTGTCTAAAACAGTTCACTTCTTCATCTTTTGCTTATTCAATAGGGAATTACTGAGATGCGCAGCACCTTCCCCAAGGCACTGGGTGAACAAGCAGAAATGCTTATTCCTTTATTTACTGGCTACTAGGAAGAAAGCTAAGTAAATACAGGAATAATATAACTAAAGCAATAGCCACAGATGTGATAGGGCCGGAAGGGTTCTGCAGGATACGAGTAGGAGAGGATTACTAGGCTCCCTCTTTAGAGTGGGAGGTCGGGAAGTCATCTCAGGAGCAGTAAAACCAGAGCTGAGAGCTAAGGAATGAGTCTCCCTGCACCAGTTGAGACAGTGAATCAGGAAGTCTCCAGAGAGGCGAGAGGGGTAGAAAGGAGAACAGAGGTAGATCTGCTGTCCTGAGAAATCAGAGTTCAGAAAAACAAAGTAGGAGCATTCAAGCAAAATGAAGGTGGCACTTACTTGGAGTCTTCCTTTACCTGTCCCCTCTGCAATGACTGTCATGTGAAAATGGACTGTCTGTCCATGACAGATCTGGCAGGGCCAAAGGAGGGTGCAGCCATTGGACAAATACCTAGAGCCAGCCCATCAGCAGTGGCCATGAGAATGCATCTCTCGCAGTCCTACGGATTGACTCACCCAGGATCACCAGATGCTTGTTGCATGCAGATCCCAGGACACCCTCTTGAGGTGGGGCCTAGGCATCTGCATTTCTAACAAGCTTTCCAGAGTGTTCCCTGGACACTCAAGTTTGAGAGCTGATTTTCCACACCTTGGAAGCTTGACAATCTGAACACTGGTTGGATCCCTTTCCCCAACGCAATCTTGCCTCACTCTCTTCTTCCTGACGAACACTCCCTGAATGCTGGGGAGCCCAGACCATGTCCACCCAAGTGAGTGGTGTGGACATGGCTGACACAAATATGCTCAAAATCATTGTGGACGGGCTGGGTCTAGGTCACAGCCGGCTTGCGTGTTTCTGTGTACCATGCCACATGGGTGCGGCCCATCATTTTGGCCCAGCTACTACATAAAACCAGGCAGCAACCTGCATGTCCTTGCCAGCTGCCCGTCTCTTCTGCCAAGATAAGCAGAATCCTCGAAGCTCAGCAGGTCCCCTGGGCTTTCCATGGCAGGTTTCCTGCCTGTCTCTGATGCTGATTAGTGTTAAGTAGCTCAGAAGTCAGCGTAACCTTACGCTTTGTGCAAGTAACTTGAAGCAGAGTCACTCTGCGCTTCACAAGCCCTCCAAGAGCACAAGCAGCCCTGCCACATCCTCCCTGTGGCTATCACAGGCCTGGTGCAGGTAGCATCAGGAGAACTCTGGCCTGCAGCACCCTAATTCCATAGAGCAGAAAAACACCCCCTCTTTCTCTCTACTCCTACAGGCTCCTCCTCTCCAGAGGAGTGACTATCAGACCAGTGAATGTGGGAGAAGGAACTGAACATGCTTCTTTCTGCCCACTCTCTCCTTCATTTGCAGACAGCCTTGACCTCTAGCGAAGTTTTTCTCTGCAGGCCCATGCAGCTCAACCTCAGCAGTGAACAAGGATGATAGCAAACAATGCCTACTGAGCACTCACAACCTGCCAGGCACTGTTTAATGTTTTACAGGCATGAAGTCATTTAAGCGTCGCAATGTCCTATAAAGTACAGGAGAATTACTAGGTCTCTTTAACAGATAAGGAAACCAGGCTTCATAGATGTGGGATATTGTCTTGGTGCCCAGAGTTCCTGCTTGTCAGCCAGGTGTCGGGTCCAGCAGGGGGCCTCTCACCAAGGCAAAGCTCCCTGTATGAGGAACATACTGGGAAACCAGTGTCTGCTGAAAACACCAAGCAGATATTAGAATAGAGACAATATGCTTAACTGGCAGGAACAATGGAGCCCTCCAGGCAATAGTCTGTGGGCACGCCACCCTCGCTAATATCCCCAATAACTGCTACTTACTTGCCCCACCTTTTGTACTCCATGCTAATAAATAAAGACTGCCTTTCAGGAGGGCTGCACATCACTTTCGGTGTGGCCCCTCTAGGCTTCTCATCCCTCCAATGGACTTGGGTGATCTTTCCCTTATCCCATGCAGCTTCCAACACTGCCATGCAGCAAAGCAACACAGAGATTAGAGAACTTGCTCAACGTCAGAGTTACCAAGTGGCAGAGTTGGGATTCAAATCCAGGCTGGTTCCAGTGCTGTAAGGACCACCATGCTCCTGCTTCTTGTTATCTTGCAGGGGAGGAGTAGTGTCAATGTGGGGGGTAGTTTAGTTCTGGGGCATTTATAGAGTCTCTGGGGTTTGGGAAACCATGATCTCAGAACCAGCCATGGCCTCCTAGAACTTGTAAGTAATGATTCTCAATGGTCTTCAGAAACCCAGAGACAAAAGGCCCCAAGTGAATATCACATGAGCGTGCACCAAAGTCCCCTGGCAGATCCACCAGGAAGGAGAGTCCAGACACACTCCACTGTCACCTGTGTTCATTCGTTCAACACAGAAGCAGCAGGAAGTGGAAGAACAATATGGGCAGGTACATGTGCTGTGACCAGCAATTCCACGGCTTGGTATTTATCCAAAGAATGTGAAAAATAAAAAAGAATCTGACAATACATGCCACTCCTATGTTCATTGCTGTACTGTTTACAGTGGCCAAGTTATGGAAACAACCTAAGTGCCCAACGACACAGGACTGGATTAAGAAGATGTACACACACGTGTGCATGCACATGCACACACATACACACGTGCAATGGAACACATTGTTATATAAAACAAAGATGATTGCCTGATATTTACAACAACAAAGATGGAACTAGAGGATTGCCATAAGTGAAATAAACAGGTAGGAAAATGACAAATACTGGATGATTTCGCTCATGTGGAGTACATGGGGAAAGAACTGATAAAGAACTGATGAAGTTAAACCAAAACAAAGCCTAGAACAATGACTGAGGGAGAAAGGGTGGTTGAGAACAAAGGGAGGAGGGGGCCCAAGGGTCTATGACAAAAGAATGTGGGTGCTCTGGTGGGGGGTATGGTGTGGTGGTGCACCTCTGACTTGGTGGGAACCTATTCCCTTGAATCTTACATAGTGTTGTAAGTCAATGTTACTACAAACAAGACAAAAAAGGAGGAAGAAAGGAAGTAGAATCATAATGAAGACACTGGGCGGTGGGGTAGAGGAGTGAATACATGTGACATGACTTGGGAAAGGAGGAAGGAAAATCATTGTAGCAAATATTTACATACTACCAGATACTGGCCTCAGGTCTTTATAGTATCTCATTTTATCCACACCACAATGCATTAAGTATATTGTTACTCAATTTACAGATGAATAATCCAAGACAGAGAGAAGTTAAGTAACATGCCCAAAGTCACACAGCATGTAAATAATGAAGCGGAGGTTTGGGGCAGGGGTTGGAGGGAGGCTGAGAAATAGAGAAAACAAGAGAACTCAGTCTATAAAGTCAGACCCAGTTCGAATCCTAACTCTGTCATTTACCAGTGATGAATTAAGCAGGTCACATAACACCTCGGAGCCTCAGTTCACTCCTGTACAGAAGACAGGACTGTGCTGAAGATTAAGGGACATAATTGATAACAGGTACCCAAGAACATGGTAGAAATCTCATCAACATTGTTTCACTCCCTCCCACCATCACCCTGCCAGATGTGTGTTGGTCCCTGGAGAGCAAGTTTGCTTAAACATCGTCCCTGTCCCTCAAGCTCCTCTCTGCCTGGAGACACGGAAACATGATTAAACATAAGGTGAGTCGGCAGTGGCAGCTGATACACCTAGCGAGGCAGAGGACAGAGGAGGATGCAGGGAATCTACTACCCAAGGAGAGTCAGGTCTTTGGATCTTGCTGGTCAAATGGGAGTTTTACAGATGAAGAAGGAAAGGAAGTAATATTTCATCTAACTTGAAAACCTTTTAAGGCCCTCCCTGGTGGCGCAGTGGGTTAAGCAATGCACTATGAAGCAAACCACAGCCACTGTAGCACGAGTTTGATCCCTGCTGCCGGCCAGGGAGGGGACCCACATGGCGAGACAGACCTCTCCTGCCTCACCCGCTGCTCCCCTCAGCTCTGTCTCTGGTGAATCCTCTCACCTCCCTGGACTCTGGCCTGTACCCCAGCTCTTGTGTGCATAAATAAATAAATCTAAAAAAAAAATAATTTTACTGCCACCACTGTCAAGGTCAGACCCAGTATTTAGATCCTGTCTTCTCTTCCCTTGACACGATAGGAAAGTTAAGAATATCTCTTTTACGAACATCATCAGCCAGTAGCAAGAGAGCAGACTCCATCCAGAGAGATGCCTTGGGTTGCATTTTAAACTGTTGTTGTTTTCTTATAACACAACAGGGAACCCAAGGGCCCATGCTATTCTATATACCTAAAGATGAAAATCCATTTTAAGGGTGTATTTGTTCCCAAAATAGAGTTAATGCTGGACAAAACTGCAGGGTTAATGGCTCTGGGGCTGTAAATCTATTTATTTCTTGATGAGCTTACAATGACAACTTGTAAATTCCCCCACACTTACCTACAAATATTCACATACAATTAGGGGCTTCCTGGTTGGAAGTTAAGCTAAAGAGTTGACTGTACTACTACTAATAATAATGGCAATACTGTCAGAAGTTATAGTGAGTATTTCCTGTATACCAAGCTCTACAGTAAGGGCAAAACATGCATGATCTCACTCAGTCTTCATAGCAACCCCATGGAATAGGTTATATTGCCCTCACTTTAGATTAGTGGGGCTCACTTCAGCTCAGAGATGCAAGGCAATCTGCTCATGACACAGAGCTGTAAGCAAAAAGTCAAACCCAAAGCCATAAGCAGGTTCATATCTGTAACCATAAGTTATCCTAAGAGACCCCAGAGATAAGAGAGGGACTTCCTGCTGAGTGCTGAGGTTAGCTAGAGCTATTCTTTGCTTGCACCACAAGAACGAAAGTACTCCTAAGCAAAGAGTTTCAGAGAAAAAGTGTGTGGATCACTTAGACTTGTAGGTTGAATGCATCATGCCAGTGCTACTTGAGCAGGAACAGTGGACATTGCTAGCTTGCAGAGGTGATAGATAGTCTGTAAAAACAACTGGCAGGTATCTATTTCAGTTCCCAGCCCAGGAGCCTGGGTAGTTGGTGAGAGGAAAGACATAGGGCCTTTGCACTTGCTGTTCTCAAATGATGAATGGAGGGGTAAGGAAGAAAGAGGGTAGCAGCAGGTAAAAGGAGACTGCTATAATCACAAGTAAAATGAAACTAAGACAAATTAGCAAGTTTTCAGAAAATAGAAACTCGGGAAACAGAGCAATGTAATAAATGCTTCCCAATGGCATATTCCTCACCCACATGCCCAGATAACTGAACACCTGTATCTTTAAGGAGCCCCCTAATTCAGGATAAAGTTTCTAAAATAAGATTGAATGCTTTGTACTCTGACCCAAGTCTTATAACAAGGTTCTATAAGGACAAAGTCCAAATTCAATCAACAAATATTTATACCATAGCACCAGGCAGTAACAATAGAGTAATGAACAAAAAACCTGGCTCCTAGCAGAGGAGACAGACGAAGAAGAAAAATATAAAATATGTGACATAAAATACGGCCATAAATACTATGGGAAGAAAGTATGGAAAGGGCTAGGGAATACCAACTGGGAGACGGGAATGGTGTTTGACTTTCTGTAGGAGCCTCAGAGAAGGCTTCATATGAAAATGACAGTGAAAGAAGGTCTGCAGAAAGGAAGGTGTCAATGAAGGGAAGAGGTTTTTCAAGCAGCAAGAACAGCATGTGTAAAGGCCCTGGGGCATAAACATGCTATAGAGTTGAAGGCCACAAAGGCCAGTGTGGTTGGACAGGTTAACAGAGAGGTCAAGGAATAGGTAGAGTTGTGGCCTTTATAGGAACTTTGGCTCTTATTCTGAGTAAGGTGGAGTCCATTGAAGGTTTCTGGGTAGAGGAATTACATGTTTGACCAACACAAACTGAGAATAGACTACAGCATATAAGGGAGGAAGAAGGAGGCCATCCAGGAGGTTATTACAGGAAACACTGAAATATAGGTGAGCTTGGATCAGGAGGTGATGAGAGGCTGGATAAGAACCAGCCAAAAGATTTCATGTGGAGTGTTAGAGGAATCAGGGTTAACTCCAAGGTCATTTATACCCAGCTCTACACTCAGTTCCTACTGTAGCCCTCAAGTTAAGCCACCTCGAAGAAGATGTCAAGACATTTCATTATCATTTTTGTTTCATTTCCTTGTGTTAAGTATGAGTTGGGTGGGCTGTGGGGACAACAATGTATGGGGGAGAGGAACCCCTTTCACATGGACTAGAGCTATACTGTGCTTACACCACAAGGACCAAAGCACGCCTAAGTGAATAGTTTAGAGACCCAGAATGTGGCCCTTGTATGGGAGCCATTACACTGATTGCCATGTGAGCTGGGACGCAGCAAGCACCATCACCACTTTATACACTAGGTTCTTGCCTAGGGTCACAGAGCTGGAACAGGGTACCCTTCAGTCCAGCCCCCAGATCTCATGACTGCATGAGCTTTTACTGTTCCATAGTTTCCTCAGTGGTTTCTGAAAGGTCACCCAGGCTCCCCCTGGGTGATTCTGAGGAGGGAACAGGTCAAAGACAGCCAGCAGGAGACAGGGAGATAAGCTGACACCTGGGAGGCACTTCCCAGATGAAAGAGTAACCCAGAGTAAATAATGACCCTGTAAGAGGAGGTATATGACTCCCTGGTACTTTTCCATTGTGACCCCCTGACCACAGGACAACACGTGACTCTCTGGTATTTTTCCACTCAGGCCTGGCAGAGAAGGGGCATATAAAAGACCCCTAGCCTGTACACGGGGCACGTCTTTCCCAGACACCCTGCTTGGGATCTGTGAATTTCACCCAGGAGCAATAAACTTTCCCGTCTTTCTTATTTCTGTCTCTTTGCCTTATTCTATCCGCTGCCGACCTTACAGTTTCAACTTTGTCAAAGTTCATTTAACAAATGTGCATGGAGCATCTCCAAGGTAAATAGGAGGCACTGCATCTCTGGGACTTAGCGGAAAAACCACAGTCCTGGCCAAGAAGGAGCTCACAGTCTTGCATTAGAAGGGGGACAGACCCAGCCCCCAGCACTAGCATTCTGGGAGTAGCGCTCCTCTGTGCTGGGGCAGGGAGAGAGTCAAGTGTCCCCTGTCTCCCCTCCCTTGTCCCTCACTCTCCTCTCATACACAGGCAGACATGACCTTCTGCCTGGAAAACTGCTAGAATCCAGCTCCCTGCCCACTGGCTTGGAACCGACATGCTGACCCAGTGCAAATGAAGTCACTATGGCCCAGGCCCCTAGCTGGGTGTGGCAGAATTGGCCACAGGCAAAGAAACGATAAAGAAATCTCTAACATGTGCCAAGGGAGGGATTATCATATGGGCTCTTGCTTTTTATGAAATAGGAAAAGTGGATTTTTCTAGCTGACTGCATTTGATTGTTTTTCCTCCATTTGTTTTAAAGTTGAACATCTGATCTGGCAGGGACTTCTCACATTCAGCTGGAAAAAGATGTCTTTTGAGCTCCTCTCCCAGCCTCCCCTCCTAGCGGCTGGGGGTGACAGGGCTTAGAACATTATTCTGCCACCCTCCCTGCCCCAACATACCGTAGTAATTGGCATAAATATGCCTAAAATATCTTCTAACTTTGTCCATACTTACCCATCCAGGGACCTTTTCCTATCATGTTGTCAAAATCTCTTTATATTTTCCCTGTTGGTCTATTTTTCCTCCATATTACCTCTGAATATTTCTATACAGCTGGCCTCTCTCCCTGCGGTAGGTAACTACTGCCACCTGGAAGCCAAGAAGATACCTCAACCAGACCAGAAAGCCCAGAAATCCTTCCAGATCCCAACCAAGTCCAGTGTTGTCGCTACCCTGAGGCTCTCACCTCTGAGCCGGGGCAGGAAAGGCTCGGGAGCTGAGAACGGCAGTATGAGCGGGGCAGAGCGTCTCGGTCTTCCATGGTTACATGAGCACCTTGGATCTGTAAGGTCTTAGTTCTAGAGACACTCCCAGGAAAAGGACTCTGACTCCACAGGAGCTTGAAGGGGGCTGCCTTTTGTGGAACCTAAACCTTGCTTGGCACATGGAAGGACTTCAATGGAGGCTGACTAAGAGTCTGAGGATGTAGGCGGCAAAACCAAGGACTCCAATTGGTCTGGTGAGGTCAGGCCAAATCTCTTCACAAATCTCTTCCTATTGCTCACCTTGGAAGCTTTCCACACCAACAGAGCTAGAGAAAGAGCACACAAAGCCCAACTTCAGTCTCTGCTTCTGAATTCGTACTGTCAAAGGGCTTACAGCTAGTACTGAGAACTGATCCCTCAGAGCTTCTAAGGACAAAAATGAAGCAACAAACAAACAAACAAACAAATAAATAAATAAAATGAAGCTACAGAAACTGTGTCCTCACGGCTTCCCAGGAACACGAGTAACTCATACCAATAAAATAAACAGATTATCACGTGACTTATTTATAAAGCCCGCTGTTGGGAAAAACACCCGTGACCTGGAGCTATAGCATCAGCAGGTTGCACCACTGGGACATGGGGAGGTGTGGGGGGCAGGAAAGACAAGTAGCCAAGATGCAACAGAATCATTTCAACATTTTTAAAGTAAAATAGTTTTAATGTTCAAGCACGAAACACTCTAATGGAATTGATCAGAATTTTAGCCACTATTGTAGCCCAATGAAATCACAAATTAATAAGTGCATAAGCTGTCCATGTTGTAAGTACCTATCTGGCTTCACTGGGGCTGGGCAGACTTGGGCAACACCAGGGCAGGAGGGACAGGGAGTGGAAGCACATAGTGATACTCAAGGGGGAAATTTTGAGAAACAAAGGCCTAGAGAAAGGTCAGAGGGTTTTTAATTTTCTGTCCATTCACCCTCAGCCAAGAGAACCCAAGTACTTCAACCACCCTAATTTGAAAGCCTAAAAATGAAAGATCTTTACCATGAGTTTGGCTCTCTTGTTCAATAACTGAGGAAAGTGAAGACAGGGAGGCCAGGCAACTTAGATACACTTCCACAGAAGATCAGTGACTGTCTTTGAGCCCAGGTGTATATAGAATTCCTCTCTCTAGTAGAGCTCCACAGATTGTCTTACTGGCCAGCCAACTCTTATCCCATAAACTCCACTGGTCTTGTCTAACGATAGTATTAGGAGGGGAAGAGAGGACAAGACAGGCAGGGAGAAATAGGTATAAAAGATATATTCAGTTTAGGGCCTCCCTGGTGGCACAAGGGTTTGAGCACTGCACTGTGGGGCTTCCACAGCCACTGCAGCACGAGTCCGATCCCCAGCCAGGGAGCAGACCCACATGGCGCAGGAGACCCCTCCTGTCCCACCCGCTGCTCCCCTCAGCAGTGTATTTCAGTTGATCTGCCTGTTACACTCCCCATTCTGTCTCTGGTGAATCCTCTCACTCCCTGCACCTCTAGCCTGTACCCCAGCTCTTGTATGCCTAAATAAATGAAATCTTTATTTTAAAAAGATAAATTCAGATTAATCAACATTTTTTCCCAGTGCTCATATGTTACTACCTTCTAACCAGACACCAGCCCACATGAGCATCACAGCTATTTTCATCACAAATAGAGCCCAAGATGGATGTATCGATTCCCCTCCAAAGTCAAGTGTTTTGTGGCATTCTAGACTAGTGAAATGAAGGAACATATGTCCAACATACAGGAAAGTTATTCCAACTTACTGCAGCTTCCTTGACCTCATCCCCAAATCCCCCAACTTTCTAGCAATTAGAAAGTCATTTCAGTTGACTAAATTTCTTACTTAAAATAGAACATTAGGAAGTTAAATCTACCAGTTAGTCATACCTGAGTATGAATTACTCTTACTCACCTGATCAAACTGCCTAATTTGAAGTTGGGAGAAGGAGAAAAGTGAAGATTTTAGAACAAAGGCACTTGGAGGAGGGCCTTGGTGACCAATTCCAGCAATCTCTTACATAGTTAAAGGTTCCTGGCTTTATACTAAGAATATCAAGCTTGAGTGGAAGATACCTTTTCCATGTATGCTTGAAAATCCAGAAGGTATTTTTTGATAAATGTAACTACATAAAAATTAAAATTAACTTCTTGACAAACAAAAACCTCTAAGTCAAAAGAAAACAGCAAAAACAAAATTCCACTCATGTCATATATATTGATATCTTTCATATATATTGATATGTATAGTAGCCATATATCAAAACATGTGTCTATGTATGTGTGTTTGTGTGCATATATGTAAACACACATACCTGTATATATGTATGTGTTTAGAATATATAAGAAATAGAACTACCAAAGTGATTGGAAATAAAGTTTACTGAAAAATGGACAGAGGAAATCATAGAGTTCCTAGGAAAGAAAATAGAATGACTCTTAAACATATGAAAAGATACCCAATCTCCACTGTAATAAGAGAAATGCAAATTAAAATACAGTATGAAGCCATTTTTCACCCATCAGATTGGCAAAGCTCCAACAGTTTGATTATATACTTTGTTAATGAAGCTGTAGAGAAACAGGTACTTTCTTACTGCCTGAGAGTAAAATAAACCCATACAACCCCAGGGGAGGACACCTAAAATCTATCAAAATTATAACTGAATGACCCTGCCGATTCTGCAAATCCTTCTCTGGGGATTTATTCTAAAAATATGCTTCTAAACGTAAGCGCAAAATGACATATGTACAAAGTTACACATTAACATAATATTGAAGCAATAGCAAGAGACTGGAAATAAGCCAAATCACCAGAGATAAGGGCTGGTTAAATAAATAGTGACACACTCATACTATGGTAGTCTATCAAACTACCAAGGAATGGCAACAAGTATCTCCAAGATATATCTTAAGAGAAAATAAGCAGATAACTAGGTACTGTGCAATAACTTTGATTATGAAGCGGTGTAGGAAAGCAGCGCATTCGAATATTCACATCTGTTTGTATAAAGAAATTCTAGAGGCTTTTATCTAAGAAGTTAATGAAACGGGTCCAGAGTAAAGTTGGAACTGGATGTCTAAGAGGAGAGCAGAAGTGATAAGGCGAGTTTGAACCTATCCACAGAAATTAAATCGTAAAAGATACTGAGTAACTAAGTCATCGCTCCCACCTCCAAGAGCTCGCAGTGGCCTGTCAGTGTCCTGCAGATCCATACACAAGAGGACGTGCTGTCGCTCTGTTTAATGAGAACATTTGTCTTAAGAAGAAAATGAAAAAATTCCAGTGGTAGCCTCAGTCCTGCCAGATATCTCCTTGCTTCTGGTACTATCACCTGTGTATCCAAACATAGAAAGGCAACCTCAGAGTGAGAAACACAGAGAGGTCCTCTTAGAAACACAACCTCAGGAATGAGGGTCCAATCTGCCCATCTTAGAAACACAGAGAGATGCCTTCATAGCGTCCATGGATATGGATCCATGGCAACCAAGACCCTTCCCACCCAATCATTCTCTTGCCACCTACCCCACCCCCCGCCCCCACACACACACAGGTGTTTGTATTGGGGGAAGAAAGAATGGGGAGCAGGACAGCATAGTACAGTGCTGTGTTCTAAAAGGTTCCTTATCAAATTCACTTGCCTGAATTTGGATTTCCCTCCAAAGCAGAGCTGAATATAGAAACTTAGGTACAAGCAGCTTATTGGAGAGATAAACCAGGAAGAACAGAAAGAGCATGAAGAAGTAGAACAGAGACAGGAGGAATGCCAAGAAGAGGTGTGTCAATTAACGTTCATCACTGTGGGGAAAGCGGGGTGCAGTGCCGCCAGAGACCCTCTGCAGCACTGTAGAACATATAGCAGAAGCGATTCCCCAATACAAGAGAAAACTGGAAGAGAGACGCATCCCTCATTAGTTGAAGGACATTCTAAGGTGTTATTTAGCCAGCATTTCCATCTCTCACAAGAGGGCAGTGTGCTTCTGAGGTGTGAGAATGCCTTCAGGCAAAAAAAAAACAAAAACAAAAAAAAACAGAAGATATCGTGTCCAGAAACAATATTAACTTGACCTCAGGGTGGGCATAGGGGATTTGATATAAACCTTTAGCAACTACTCCACTGCCCTACACAGAGTTCAGAAGTTTTAATTTAATGGATAAAAGACTCAGGGAAAGATCCAACAATATTTTCAACTCTGCAATGGCTTCACACAGGATTGGTAGAAATATAAATTATTATGACTATGTTGAAAGGATTTAAAAATACCTATTTAAATTAAAAGTTCTTAAATCCATTAGTTCACCCAGCAATAATTCTTTCTTTGCTAACCCTTCCTTTCTTTCTTCAAAAAACATGTATGTGTACCAGACACAGGGCACACATAGATTAAAATGGCATGCTGCTATCTCCACTCAAGCAACCTACTGTCTACCCTCTATCACACCCACCATCATCAAAATTTATTTATTCTATGCCCCATGTCTCTCAAGGGATGTAAATTAAAATGGCTAACAGGAAGCAGTGAGTAACATAAATGAAAGAAGATAAAATAATGAAATGGGAAATGGCAGGGACTGAGGTATATCAAGAACTTAAACCTGCTCTAAAGGTATTCAAATGTATGTAAAGAACAGTATTTCATTATAATACATATAATGTATGATATGTATGTGGATACATACATACACACATACACACACACACTTTTTATTTTTTGATATCTCAGTCATTTCAGCCAAGAGGGTAAATCTGTTCCTATTATTCTGTCTTTGGTCAAAGTAGAAGTCTCAAATAGTGTTTTTATACTGTTTTCTAAAATGTACTTGAACGTACATACCCATGGGTATATACATATATATGTGTATATATAGATCATATATACGAAAGCCATGATTATATATGTGTGTATATATGTGTGTGTTTATATATATGTATGAATATACATATATGTATGATTTTTACAACACTGTACATCAAACAATGGAAGTTAGTAATACCTGAGGGACAGGAAACAAGTGAACCCCAATATTTTCCCAGAAATTACCGCCTTGAAGAGGTTCCAGAAGATGGTGCAAATGGAGTCCAATAGACTCCATGAGTTGAGGAGACAATTGAGAGTCCTATGGCAGTTACCATTTGAAATTCAGATCATAAAGTAGAGCCAAGAGATAGAGCATGCACACTCCAGAGATCTGCAAAAGGGCCTCTTCCAGTCTTCATGCAACTGAGGAAACTTGCAGAGCCTGGGGAAAGAGCCTTTCAAAAGGATTAAGGAAACAGTGCCCAATATCCACTTGTGACTGTGAATAATGGCTGCTCCTACAAGCCAGACTGAAAAGATACAAAACTCAGTGGGAACTGAATAGAAAGTCAAGAAGGTCTTGCCTCAGTAATGTGAATAATTTGCCCTACACTAAACATTCACTGCTTAGGTCCTGTGTAACAAATCTTAAAAGCAAAACCTGAAAGAATCATACTATTTCAAATAATTTAGTTGAATTCCAAAACAATGATTCTATTAAGTATAAATGGTCTAAATATCATTTATTAAAAGTTCAGAGATTGTCAGATCAGATTTAATAAAAGACCCTGTGTCCTCCCTGGTGGCACAGGGGTTAAGGCGTAGCACTATGAAGCCATCCACAGCCATTGCAGCATGAGTTCAATCCCTGGCCAGGGAGGTGACCCGCAGGTGTAGCAGACCTCTCGTGTCTTATCCACTGCTCCTCTCAGCAATGTATTTCAGTATATCACCTGTTCTGCTTCCCACTCTGTCACTGGTGACTCCTCTCACCCCTGCACCTCTGGCCTGTATCCCAGTTCTTGTATACATAAATAAATAAATCTTCTAAATAAAATTTAAAAGACCCAAATATATGCTGCCTATAAAAAATGACTTTAAATAAAAAGATGCAAATAAATTAAATATAAAAGAATTGGAAACAGCATGCCAACTTAACACTAATAAAAAGACAGTTTGAATGTCTATATTAATATCAAACACAGCAGTTTTCAGAGTAAACAATATCACTAGGAATAAAGAAGATTATCTCATAATGTCACAGGAGTCAACATGTCAGAAATATATAATCCTAAATGTTTATATACCTATTTCAGACCTTCAAAATTCATGAAGCAAAAATTGATAAAACTGCAATAATATACAAAGACAGATTTATTGTCAGAGATTTCAACATCCCTCTCTCAATAATTGATTGAACAAGTAGACAGAAAATCAGTAGAAACATAGATTTGAAAACATTGTCAAACAACTTGACCTTATTGACATTTAGAGAACATTCTACCCAACAGCATATTATACATTCTTTTCAAGTACATAAAGAACTTTTATCAAGATAAGCAATATCCTGTCCAATAAAAGAAGTTCCTCAATAAACATAAAAAGCTTCAAGTGAAATTATCTGGAAGGGCCACAAAATGGTTTTTTAATGTATTTTTAAATTTTTATTAAAATTAATGTATTTTAAATTTTTATTAAATTTTTCTGTATCATTAATTTCTACTTTCATCATTGTTACTTTTTTCCTATGCTTACTTTAGAAAGCCGTCATCAGAAGAACTGAATAAACATAAATTTTTAGACAGGCTTCACAAGAGAAATATTCTGGGGCAACTTTTCCAGAGGTCTCAAATCATACTGGGTAACTGGAAAGTGTCTGAGATACAAATTCTGATCCCAGAGTTATTTTTCAGTTCACAGGGTTGTTGAGAGGCCCAGATACAGCCTCCATGAAATCTCTGTTATGTGAACCTCACCCTTTCTCTTGCAGTTGGCCTGCAGTGGTCATTCATGTGGAAGTCTGCTAGGAATGAAGAGAAAGAAAATGAAGACAAGGACTAGGGCCAGTTTCAAGGTTAACCCTGTACATTGTCTCTCGGCTGCCTAGTTGTCAAATAGGAAAAAAGTTTCTAAAGTCATGAAGAAAGGAGCTGTGGATAAAGGTAGAATCTGTTCCCAGGAGTTCTAAGTCAACAAGTTGCCATAGCAGAGTTCACTCAAAGAAACTTAGAGGATTCAAAAAACTTAGTCTGTTCATAGGACAGAAATATAACCCTACCACTATAAGGAGCCAGCATTAGTCTGCTTGGGGCTGCCCTAGTGAAGCACCACAAATAGGGTGGCTCAAACATTTTTTTCTCCAAATTCTGGAGAATTAAAGCCCAAGGTCAAGGTGTCAGTAGGACTAGTTTTTAAGTCTCTCTGACTTACAGATAAGTCACAGAGACTACAAATGAGGTTATCAAAAACCATCTTCTCCCAGTTTTCTTATGGTTTCTCTCAGTAGATGCCTATGCCCCAATCTCCTCTTCTTACAAGGAAGGACATCAGTCATATTGGTTTGGTACCCACCCAGATGACTTCACTTTAACTGAATCATCTCTATAAAGACCCCATCTCTAAATGCAATCACATTCTGAGGAGCTAGGGATGCAGACTTCAACCTACGACTTTAAGAGGGACACAGTTCAGCCCCAAACAACCCCTCAAGCTCCTCCCCCTGCCTCTACCTTCTCCCATATATGTTCAGCCACTGAGAGATCCAGAATTCCCATCTGTTCTATTCATACTCAGGCCAGAGGGAAATAAGGCTGCTCTTTCACACACCTGTTCCACTAGACCCAAAGTTCATGTCACCCATGGTTCACTTAGGGACTCTGAACCCTGCTACTGGAGGATTCTACATAAGTGGGACCCTCTCTATGAAGCCCTGATCCCCAGTTTCACCTTCATTCTTCCTTCAGATACCAGTTAGTCATTGCTTTCTCCTCCTCCCCTACCCAGTTCATTTCAGGATTACCACGTTTAGAGAAGAATATGACCTATTCAGGCTCTGACCCACTTACAACAGAAACACCAATCACAAGCACTGCCCAGAAGAAGAAGAAAAAGATGGCCACAAATTTAACTGATTGCCAACAAAAAGGAATGATGAAAAGGAAGACTTCATGGGCGCTTCTGCTGTGATGCTGCAAGCTCTCCTGAAGGGAAGCTGCCATGGAAATGCACACAAAACCCAGGTAGCCCTCCCTGCCTCCCCACCTTGCCATCAAAGACCAAAGCGTTCACCAGCCCTGGGAGTGGCCTGGAAACCACTGATATAGGTCAGTTTGCCTTGTTTTCCTCAGAGATAGTATGATTTCCTGCCAAGAGATGGGACAACTGGTAGTCAAGTGTGAAAATTGAGGAATCAAGAGGGATATTGGCTAAGTTTTCCCTACTCAGTCTAGACCAAGAATGAGTGGAATTAGACTAAAGGCTCTAGAGCGGTGACTTTTATGTTAAGTACTAATTTTGGTGGCTGCTTAACTCCTCCAGTGGTTTATTTCCTTTTCTCTGAGAATGATCTATTTCAAATGGATATCTGTCTTTGCTATGACCTCTCTCACACAGCTTTACCAGTCCCAAGAAAGACATCTGATCCATGCCACAGCCAATCAGAGTCTCTTTCTTGAGAATCTGAGATTTAAAGAGATATTATGCAGGAGATTTGAGGTGTCCCTCAATGTCTCCTAATAAGAAGCCATCTGGGAGCCCAGCCAGGCCTGGTTGCTATTCTTCCAGAGGCTGCCTAATCCCCCCATCTGCAGATTCTGGTAGTCACTCCCCATGTCTTCCTATCAATTGCCCATCTGGTTTACAGTTGCCAGGGTTGGTTTCTATTCACTGCAATCAAAAGAATCAAAAATGCTATCATTCCATTTTATTCATCTTTTGCTCCCCGTATTACAACAAGATTTAATGTGGTAGATATTCAATAACTTTGTCTTAAATTTATGACAGCCCAATTTCCCCCTGCCAATCAGCATGCAATAAGAACAATGACAGCGTCCTGTGGTGGACAGGAAAACTTCTTTGGTGCCAACCTTCCACAACACAATAAATTGCACAAAGATTCTGCTTCTCTTTTCCCTGAAGGAGGAAGAAGTGCTAACATTTTATAGCAGAAACAATTACCCAACACCAGATGCCCAGCTGGTTAGAGGTGGGAGTTGTGGGTGCTAACCTCTGCTGAGGGTGGCCAGGACCCTCAGTGCCACCAAGAGCAGGCTGGAGGCCATGGCGCTTCTCCGTCTTGCTGGATCTGCGCACCCCACATGGGACTCAGGTGTATCTTCCCAGGGGCTCCTGACACTTACATGTTCTCTCCTTGCACCTCCCATCCATTTGCATAGCCTGACTAGGACTTGGGCTATTTACCCAGCCATTTGCCCACGCACAACTTCATCCACTCATCCATCCTCTCAACTGTCCACTCAAGTGCTACAATTCCTGACCCCTGGCTATGCCTCTAATCCCTACATCTGGGGGACTGCCAGTCTCAATGGCAGAGTGGGTAGGCCCGCCCTCGGTTCACGTCAGGCTCCTCAGTCACTCCTTCCACAGCACTCTTCTAAATGATCACTTTGTCCCCAGCCTCCTTCTTCATTTCACACCTCACAACTCCATTACTAGCTTCCCAAGATGCCAATTCAACCACGTTATTTTCCTATTCAAAGACCTTCAATCCAACCCAAACTCTCGGTGTGGCATTCAAAACACCCACAGCCTAAACCAAATCTATTTTTTAAACTTTCATCTTTAGTCTTCCAAATTTATCTCCTGCATGGAACCTCTACTCTCACAGCACAGAAGCAGCCTGCTCGCCCGCCTCACGGCCGAGCAGAAGGGTGCAAGCCTACAGCTTCTAGAAGCCTGTTTCTAGCACGAGCCAACACAGGAAAGCAGAAGAGAGACGGAGAGAGAGCCCTGACGAGGTCACTAGTCCGCAAGCTCATTCTGCACAGGACTCTTTGGATGGGGCTTCTCTCTCAAGACTGGAAGGTAACTGATACGGCCATCCACCCCTCATGACTCCTGCCCACTGTTCGGCCCTGACCCCACTTCAGAACCCTCCAGAACGTGGTGAAAACCCTCATCAACAATGTCCTATAGGACTGGGCTGTGTCACTCATGGGGTCTGTCCCTATAATGGCTGATAGCTATTGCTTGGTCCCTCTACATAGGTGGGGCTCTCATTATCACCTACCCCTCCTACCCCAGTGGGCTCAAACAAACACCCGGTTCAGTGGTCAGAGGAACAGCCCCAAGGAGCGGGGCGGAGAGGACGACTCAGTCATCCTGAGCTAATGACCCCAGCCCCCCTTCCAGAACCCACAAGCTGAGTCGTGGACAGCTTCCAGCAGCCGGTCTGGCCAAGTTGTCTGGCAGAAAGAGGTGAAAGGAGGTTTCAGAGTAGGTGGGTGAAGAGAGAAGAGAGAGGAGAGTCAGAGGAAGAGAAAGCTACACTCTTGCTTAGGCTCCAGTCTGCTGACAGGCAGAGCCCCCTCCCACCCCTTTGGCCCCCCTCCAGTGGATGCCCAGGAAGAGGCAGACAGGGGCCAAGCCCCTGAAGGGGCTGCTGTGCCCCTCCCACCACTTAGACCTGAACTCTTCTGAGACAAACCTTTAAGGGAGCCCTTGGTAAACACACCTAAGGGAGAGGGGAAGGGAGGCAGGGTCATCTGGGGCAGCTGCCAGTCACCCTTCAGCCTGCCCTCCTCCAGCAGAGTCTCACTGCCCATGAGACCATGTGAGTTGATGCAGCCACCGCAGGATGAAGGAGCCCAAAAAATGGACTCCTGGGAGGCAAGCATGGCACTCCCCCATTTCTTCCTGGGCCGGGATTTCTCTACCACCATTGCCACTCAGCCTATAAAGACAGAAATGGTTCTCCTTACAGGGCATGAGGATTTGTAGTGCAAACCAGGTGTCTTGGATGTGAGCTAGAGGTAGCCAGGCCCCGTCACTCAGGTGCTTGGCCAGGATTTACACGGTGCTCGTGGCATTGCTCACAAGCCCCTGGGGCTGCAGGGGGCAGCTTGGGGCCCCACAGGGTGGGAAGGAGACGGGAGGCAGAAAGGCTCACACCTCACCCCACCTCTACCTCAGAAGCTCCCCTGCACAGTCTATCTTCATTTCTAAGCTTTGGGTTTAAGTGTCTTGGTTGCTTTTTTAACCGTTCTCACCATGTTTAAGAGGATCATCTGTGGCACTAAGCACATTGCTGGGTGACTGTCCCCACCACCCACCTCCAGAACTCTTCATCTTATGACACTAAAATTCTGTCCCACTAAATGTTACCCCATGCCCGTTTCTTTTACTTTTTATTGAGGTAACACGATGCATGATTTAGAGGTATAGGTCACCCCTTTTCAGGTGTATGTCCCCACACCACACCCACCACTGAAGAACAAATAGTCCTCCACCACAGCCCACTGGGCCCTCAAGCTGCTCGTCCACAGTCTCCCCCTCTGGTAGCCTCATCCGACAGGTCACCATCCCCTGCCCCTGGCAACCACCATCCACTTTCCATCTCTGTGAGTTCCTTCTGGGCACCTCACACCCATGCAGCTCTACAGCGTTTGTCCTTTGGGATTCACATCTCATTTAGCAAGACATCCTCAAGGTCCATCCATGCTACAGCATATTGCAAATTTCTCCCTTTTTAAGGCTGAATCGCCCCTTATGTGTACATGTCACGTGCTACTTACCCATGGTTTGTGATGGGCATGCAGGTTGCTTCTACCTTGAGGCTGTTGTGGAAACACTGCTATGAACACGGGTGTACAAACGTCCTTCTGTGGCCCTGCTTTTGGTCCTTTTGTGACTATACTCAGAAGTGGAGTCCCTGGGTCACGGTAGTTCTACTTCTAGTTTTTTGAGGACCTGCCGTTCTGTTTTCCACAGTGGCTGCAGCATTTCCTGTCAAGAGAAGGTGCACAGATTTCCAATTTATCCAGTGCTGTTATTTTCTGGATTTTGATAATAGCCATCCTAATGAGTGTACCTTTAAAAGGGCAAGGTTTGGGAACCTCAGCTCTGCAGTAAACTCAGTCTGTTATCTTCCCGAGCTCCCCCTGCCCACCTGCCGTGTTCCTTTCGCCCTCCATCCACTCTTGGACCTGGCGGACTGAGTGAGCTGTTCTTCCTCATGGTACATCTCACCCCTGGGTATGCCCTGGCTGAGCCCCAGCTCCATGCTGGCCTACTTGGGGCCCAGCCTGCCCAGCTCATGCCCCTGAAGCCCGTTTCAGATCTGTTAGGTACTAGACCCCAGGAATTCCAGAAGGTCCCCACCATTCAAGGACATCTTCTCTTCTCGGTTGGCTGTCTCCAGGCCAGTCATCTGGCCAAGCGCCAAGGCCACAGGTGGCATGAACAGAGAGCTCCTGTCTTGCAAATGTATTCCTAGATGCAGCTCTCGCTCAACTGCCTCATCTCCGCCTCGACTCTCTAGTCTTAAGTCTTGTGCTCTTTAAATGGAGTGAAATAAATTAACTACATCGATGGGTTTTCTCCCTCTCCTTTCAACCTCACCACCTCAGTCTTCAGTGTGTCTCCATCAATCACTGGCAATTCAAAAAATGGTTTCTGAGAAAATGGACCCTCCTGGCTTGATGGATGTATAAATTTCCATCTCTTCCATCTATGTCTCACTTTTCAGAGGGAAAAAAATCTTTATTGGCGTTAGCACATTTATGAGTTTAAATAAAAACAAATACATCTCTATTGACTATAGTTATTATGTTCAGTTTCATGCAACGTAAGTGCTGCAAATAAAAATAGATTGGTTGGAGTGAGCGTGCATCAGCTCCAATAACGATGCAGACAGCCTCCCTGGCGTGGGGTGTCAGCTGATGGTCCCCAGGCAGGCAGAAGCAGCAGTGCGCTGCTGCACAAAGCCTGCAGACTCTGTTTTCTGTCTGAACGATCCGAGGAGGTGCGAGTGTTTATTATTATTATGGAATGCACCTGGCAGGCAAGTTCTGGACTTCCCAGAACGGACCAGAATCTAACAGTCAAAGACAAGCCAGCCTGGACCATACACACATCCTGCATCATCCAACGTGCGTGGCTCCTCCCGCACACCTGCTGAGCAAGGGCCGCCCCAGGACCGAACACTCAGGCTGATGTGGGCCCGTCTTCCCAGTGGGCTTGTAGTTCGCCACGGGGCAAGCAGCTCACGTCCCAGCACCACTGAGTCTCCTGGTTCCCTTAAACTCATGGGACTGGGCAGCTATACACTACCTGGATTCAGCTCCCTGCTCCATCATTTAAACAGTAAGCCAACGCTTGTGGCATGCCAACTGTATACTGGAATATGTTCTAGGTGCTGAGGCTCCAGCACTGAGCCTATCTCTGTTGCTATGAAGTTTCAATTCTAGAACGAGGGAGGTTTGACTCCGGGAGGGTTTCACCTCTTGAATCGAGTCTACACTGGGAAGATGGGGACAGCAGCACCCAGTTTCCAGCATTGCTGTGAAAACGCTGTGAGAACACCCTCTAGTGCACTCGACACAGGGTCTGGCTCACAGTGCGCGTGCTTAAACGCCGGCCATCAGCAGCACGGTCAGTGTGAACGCCTTGAGCAGCGGAGCCCAAACCCAAGCTTCAGCGAGATCTCGGTGCACCTTGAAGTTGGAGCAGCTCTGGGCTGGTCTCTTTCCCCAACTCTGGTAATTCCCAAATCTAGCTAATCATCGGAGTCCCCTAGAGAACTCTTAAAACTGAATTCCAGGCCCTACTCCAGATGAGCTCACAGAAGCTATTAAGCTCCCTGGGTGAGCTCTTGGGATGCTCGAGCTTTGGGGCGACTTCCCTCCAGGGCGGTTCTTGTCCTCAGTCTCCCTCCTCGCAGCTCTGCGGCAATGTCAGCAACCGAGCCAGATTCCTGGGCCCAGCGGGAAAACGGGCACATTCCTAGCCCCACCCCCAGAGATTCCGATGTCAGAAAGTCTGAGCAGAACCATCTTGAGATTTTGGGGGCTCCAGCTACCTTTACAACAGAGGAACCACCCCACCTTAGAAGGAGCATGAGGGCCTGATCCCACCTTAAATCTAAAGGACACATAACTCTGAACGTGTTGGTTGGCTTTTGCTTGATGAGTGGACACAGGTATTTCTAGATTTAAAAAAAAAAACATTTTAATTTTGTGATTCTCTACATATTATAGCCGATATTTTTTAATTCAGGAGTCAAGGTTTTCCTGTAAGATCCTGACAAGCGAGAGCTGTCCCACTGCCCTGTGTCTGGGGCGTTGGATGGACAGGGACGAGGGTGCAAGAGCCTGCATGCTAACAAGAACCCGGGCGACCCAGTGAGGTGTTCTCGGCCCGCTGTCAGACCACCGGCCTTCAGAGACGTGAGGTGGGTCTCCAGGCCGAGCCTGCACCAGGATTATCTGACTGGGAAGGAAGGCCATCCAGCTCAGGGCAGGGGGTGATGGGGAGCTCCACTGACTGCCTGCACCACCCCATGATTTCAGAGGCGCCTCCCAACCAAGGCATCTCCCTGGTAAGGATCACCTCACCTCATGCATGTAGGAAAGACTGTCGCTGCCCAGGCCTGCTTTGCCCAGCCTGTGTCCCAGGGGCTGCAGCTGGCAGCCCCACACCAAGAAAACCAGCCAAACTTGAGAGGATAACAGGAGTTCTACAAAGTACGTAAGCAGGTTAGCACGTGGAGCATGTAGGAAATAGGATTATTTCATTTGGAAGCGTGAAGGATGGTGACCAGCATGGTCTGCAGGCGAGAGAGAGGAC
Organism: Galemys pyrenaicus; assembly: GCA_019455555.1. Taxonomy (NCBI): domain Eukaryota; kingdom Metazoa; phylum Chordata; class Mammalia; order Eulipotyphla; family Talpidae; genus Galemys; species Galemys pyrenaicus. The sequence goes on along the minus strand of JAGFMF010011747.1, from coordinate 3,243,593 downwards.
TGCTCGTGTGGGCTCAGGGCCGCCCTTCCTGAGCCTGGGGGCACCCGGCTTAGCAGGGAGCTGAGCAGGGCAGATCTCTAGAGCCTCCATGCGTGGTCAGAGGACGTTTCTGGGGAACCTCACAGTCCACAGCAGCGGGCAGGAGGCAGCGGTGAATCTAGGCAGGCTCTCAGACCTATTTCCAACTGGTCCATACAGGGACCAGGGCCAAAGTCTGGAGGATAAGGAAGGAGATGCTGGAAATGAAATGTGAAAAGATACCTTTTAAGAGGAAACTGATAAGAAACTGCTTTAGGAGCGTATGGGATGGCTGCACCAAAGTACAAACCCAAAGTTCATTCAGAGGAATCCCTGCCCTCACCCCACTCCCAGCCCTCCGTGCTCTAGCACAGGGCCAGGACAGCCCTGGAGGCTCAAGGGCCCACAGTGAGGATGTACAGGGTTAGGGCAAGGTCCTGGGAAGAGGGGTGTTACCACAGGCAAACTGGGGAGCTTAGACTGGGGAGATGGGGAAGACCAGTGGGCTCACAGGAACCCAGAACAACAGCTGCAGAGTCCCAAGGAGGCAGACCAGTCACTCGAGACCCTTGCACCCCTGGCCACTCCCAGATGTGCCAGGGATGGAGGACCTTGCTGGAGTGAGGTCCCAGGTAAACAGGTAAATTCCAGAGCCTGGGAAACCTGCTGTGGCTTCCACATAGCCATTAGCACACGCATCCCCATCAGGCCTGGAAACGGGCTGGTGGGGAGAGAGGGAGGTGGTGACCAGATGGCCATCATGGGGTCAAGCAAGCAGCCAAAAGGCACTGACCTTGATCTTCCCTGACTAGCATATGCCTTGGGTGCCTTACATAGTACCGTCATGGAGTCTACAGGTGTGAACAAAACCAAGAGAGACAGAAAGCACCTCAGCAACAGACCAAGCTGGGGGTTACTGCACATTGGTTACTGCACGTTAGTGCGAATAATCCTTTCCACACCTCCAAGGAGGGGCTTCAGGGATGTTCAGGACACAGAGAGTTTTCCTCTCTTGCTCAGAGCTGCACAGCCAGTACACAAAAGAGCTTATATTCAAAGACCCTTAGGCTGAGTCTGAGCATAGGTTCTTAACCCCTGTGTGCGGGCAACTCTGGTGGCTAAACTAAGGAAAAGAGGGAAGCAAGTCCTGCTGGGAACACCTGAGCCCCAGGGTGATGAGGAATTGCAGATGGAAACCCCCCCACAACAGGGCAGCAAGAAACCATCCTCCCTCATGCTGCCAATGCCCAGTGGCACCGCGGCCAGGAAAGCACATGCATGCACCATTCTTTACCCACAGACTTCTGAGCTCCCAAGGAGACATCACCCACCTCCTGCCAGACCCATCCCCAGAGACCTGGGAGAGCCAATGTCCAATAGGTTGGCTGTGCTAGCTGCCCAGAGGGAAATGGGCAATGGCCACCATGACCCAGACCCCTGCTCTCCACCAGAACGAATTACTGTTCCCTTTCCAGGGACCCCTAACATGCGCACACAACACCAGTGACCCCATGTTTGGCTTTGGCTCCAGGACTAGAGAGCCCCGCAGCCGTGGGAGCAGATGTTACCCTCACACATGGCTGGCCTTGGCTCTCGGCGGCAATGGACAAGCATCATTGCCCAGGGTGGATGGGCAGCTGCAGAGAATGAAAAAGCACCAGCTCCCGCTCCCATCCCATCTCCATCTGCAGAACAGTTGCTGCCTCCATTCCAAGGCAAGGGAGGGTAAGGACACCTTAGACAGCTGTGCTTAAGCACACCTGGCTCACCACTACTCCAAAACTGAGCCCCCAAGCCAAGACACCCAAAAGCCCATGAAGCACCCTACCTAGCACCTTGCATGACCTGGTGGTTTCACTCTCCCTCCCGCATTACCAAACATCTCTGTGCTTATTCTGTGGTGACAGAATGACCCTGTTACTGCATTGTCATTGCTGTCCGATGGATTAGTCATGGCTAAGAAGACCCAGGGATGCTACAGAAATAGAGAACAATGCCCTGGAATGCACAGGTGGGCCCTGAAGGAAAGACTACACCCGATTTTTACTTTCTTTGTGTCTGCATTTTATCTTCCTCATGTTGCCCGTACGCTTTTATTTGAAGCTAAAGGGCATGTCGAGGTCATGGTCCCTCTTTGTATGTTGAGAGCAAGATCCGCCATGTAGGTTACTCGTCATGACAAGCCCCAAGTCCCATGGATTACCTACGACACCAGTAAGCTCAGGTCTGAGGCAAGGCTTATTTAGAAGGTACCCACAGAGCATGTGGAATTGGAGAGATGGAGACCCAGGAAGTCAAGTTGGCCAAGTAAGATCAGAAATCTGTAGGTGACAAGCATGTTTACTTATCTTGCATTGCGTGCATTTTTCCTTTGGTTTCTTCTAGATGCTCGAAAAGATACTGAACTTCTGCCCCTTTCCACCGCACTAGCAGCAGGAATAAAAGGATTTGCCCGCAATGGGCCTGAATTAAAGGTGGGGGGGATGGGGGAGCAGCAGTGACCCTGGGAAACTTTCCTAGTAGACAACTGAAATTCGGGGAGCCAAGAGGACAAGTCCTGAGTCACATCACCCTGCCCTACCTGCAAGGCTCTCCAGGTAATGCTCAAGTGTTTGTTTGGTCTCTAATAAGGCTCATTAAACTAGGATGGATCTCATAAGGGACGTGATTCATCTATGTGGGTTCACACACGAGCTTCCTTCAGCCAGCATATCTCTCTCCCTCCCCTTCCCTCTCTCAAGAATCTTCCTCAGTCACTGAAAAGCAGGGGTCCTCATTATACCCCTCCAGGGGCACCCCTCCTCCTGGTTGTCTCTGTGAAAGTCACCCTCTTGTCATAGACCTGAAGTTAGCGATCTATTGCCTGCCCTCTGGTTTTGTAAATAAAGTTTTATTGGGACACAGCATGCCCATTCATTTCTCTATTGTCTTTGGTCGCTTGCCTGCTACAACAGCAGAATCAAGTAGTTGCAACAGAGCCTGTATGGCCCGTAAAGTCGAACACATTATCTGGATCTGGCACTTCATAAATCTGCCATCTGCTGCTGTAGACCAAGATGTGAGTGATGTTAGCCTGCATGTCCCCGGAACATGGTAAACAGGGGCCACAAGGACAGAAGGCAGGCTTGCCTGGACCCAACAGCTCAGAGGGGGCTTTCAAGGCAAAACTTCCCCCAGTACATCTGCCCCCTCACTCCCCCTCACCCCCATACCAGAACCTTTCTCCCTGGCTGCCAGAGGCAGTGATCTTGGCAGAGAACTTAGAACTCCCCAGTGTCAAGTCAGGTCAACGTGGGAACCACAAAGGAAGGCGTCTGTTCTATTTCTTTATCTGCAAAATGGCGTTAAGAATGGAGTTTAATGGGAATGTGTGAGGATCAGATCAGGTCCTGCAAGCTACAGCTGCACACCATACCCGCCAGGCAGTACGCATCCTGCAGATGTGAGCCCCGTGGCAGCTGTGGTGGTGGCATCGGCACAGCACTGTTATCATTAGCCTCACCCTGCTGGAAGCAGCCATCCCTCCCCACCCCAGCCACAAGGGAGGCATGAAAGCAGGATTCCAGAAAGATTTTGCTCACAGTCCAATACCTGGAAACCAGGTGAGCTCAGAAACTTTCTTTGGCTGCTGGGACAAGGGGGACAGGGGTGGCAAAGGGAACCTACAGCAAGGTGTTAATACTCTGGAATGATTTCAGTAAGAGAGTTTTTCTGGAAAATCAGGTCCAGATCCTCTAAATGCACAGCCATGATCATTCACACATGAGTACAAAACTAAACAGAGACTTAGGACATCTTTCAAATTCCTTAAGCAGTAGTTATGAATGGATAGGCCAGAGTTAACACCACATTTTGCTATTTCCTATTATTTTCCAGATCACTGAAGTAGGCTGTATTTTTTTTTAAGTGAATGCATTTTGTAGCCTGGTCCTATAGTCAGGATCCAAGTTACTCAATCACAAGCAAACGGTTTCATCTACAGACTCCACTAGGGTCCCCAGGGCGATAACCCCAGGGAGGAGGGACTGTGCTACAGAAGAGCAGCAGGAGAGCAGCATGGGCCAGGAGCTGTCCAGATCAGAGAATGTCCTAGTTTTCCCTTCCAAGAAATTACACAGTTGCCTACTTTTCTGCTAATCTTCTCCTTTCTTCAGTGTGTCTTCATTTTGTTTAATTAGCTGCTAACATAATCTTAACACCAGCTAATCTCTCTTTTTAAAAGAGGTTATTGGGCAAATCTGCTAATCACTGTAGTCTCAGTTAAGGGCTGGGAAAACAGAACTCTGTGATACCACATTTTCTCAGGGCTGAGAGACTCTTAGTTGGAAAAGTCATCATTGACTTAATAACAACTCTTGGGGGAAGAACAAAATCCTGTGCCTCAAGTGCACCCGTTGTCTTTAAGATATGATTCCAGATACATTAGAAGTGGGGAGGAGAAAAATTAGAATAGAGACTAAAAAAATTACAATCGCAACAATGGTTATCATTTAATGAGCAGCTACTATAACCCAAGAATTCTGCTAGATACATGTTCTAGATTTCTCATTGAACCACTACCCACTAGCAAAATTGATATAGTTACCCCATTCTACACCGAAAAAACTGAACCCTCAATTCCTCAAACAACTGATCCTCAAAGAAAACAAGCTCATTGTGGCAAAGCATCACACTTTTTTCCTCTCACCATGCCCAGAATTGGATGTGACTTTTCTCCAGAAACCAAGGCCCTGGAGGGAGCTAACCCCACTCCTTTCTTCCAAGGAAAGAAGCCACAGAATGCACAAACCAGCCTGTGCCTAAGACATCCCTCCCACTAAGCTCCAAAATCTCCCTGTTCAATAAAATATTTAAGAAAACGCACTCACATGATGATTATTAACGCCAGGCTCAAAAGGGACTGGAAGAAGCAGGTAAAAGCAAGACATGCAATAAACCTGTGAGGAAGGAAGCCATAGTTCCCACCCCTACAGACCAAGCCAGCAGGCTGTACCCTACCCACAACCCTCCCCCCAGGCTGGCATGCTCTGCCACCGCCACGCCGACCAGGGCCCCACCCCTTCCTCTGCCAGTTCCTGCTAGTCCTTGGCTGCCATCAACATCACCTCCCCACAGTCCTGGGGAGCTAGGACACATGGGCTTCAAATTAGCGTCAGTTGGTCTCCTAATTGCAGCTATCAAGCAGGAGTTGGATCAATGCAGCCACAAGCAGGCAGAGAAGGGATCGATTCCAGCCCTGCCAATGTCCCCAGCTTTTCATCTATGTAACCCGCAGACAGTCCTAGAGACCTATGGCAGGCAGGGTAAGCCAGGCCCTGCAGGAGGCTTAGAGTAGCCCCCTGAGAGTTGATGCAGAACCTCCTGGGACTCACCTATCCCCTCCCATGACAGCCCCGGGAAGGGGAACCCTGGCTGGGGTTGAGATGATCCCACTGACCGCAAACAATCGACCGCCACTGGCATTATCGCCCAGTTTCCCAGAGAAGAAGAAAGTTTCCTGCCCGAGCTCCATAGGAAGTGACAGAGTCAGGTGCCAATCCAGATCTGGCCAAGTCCTAGTTCTTCCAGCTCCATGTGAACATCTCTATTAAGTGCCTACTGTGTACCTTCTGTGCACTAAGACCTGGGCAGAGCCAGGAAAACAGAGAAATGAATCAAGTATGGTATAGCTCACTTATTCCCACACCTGTCAGCACATTTTAATAAGGAGTCTTGGCCCCTATTCAAAAGATTCTATTCCTGTAGATTTAGGGAGGGATCCAGAAAATCTGTAGTCTTAAAAACTTTCCAGGATGGAAATGGGTAAGACAAGGGGGAATTCTCTTGTTTCTTCATAATACATAAAACAAATTTAAATAATGAGATTGTATGAGTGACTTGACCTTGAATGGGAAGGAGGGGGGTATAAGAGTTGAATTAAAATTTTTCTAATTAAATAAAAGTTTCCCATGTTGATTCCACAAGTGCAGTCAGATTTGGGAACTCGACACTCGGGCTGCATTTCCTTGGAATTGATGCCCACTTTGATAAGGAGTGGCAGTGGAGCAGGGCACCATGGAGCTGACAAGTTCATTCACACTCAGATTTTAGCGGCTTAATAATACACCACTTCCCCAAGGCACCGCCATTTTAAAATAGAACCTCATGGAGAAAGCACAGCTTATCCCTAAAGAACAAATCCCTAATGGTAAAATATAGGCCACAGTGGAGCTGTTTTGAGGCAGAAGAGTCTCCAGACAACTTCAAATAGCACAGCAGCTGTACACAGAAAGAACCAGGAACTAAAAGAGGTCCATGAGGCTTTGTCCAGAGCTGGGGGAGGGGCCCGCTGCTTCATCACTGACACTGATGCTGGTTTTGCTTCAGTTTTATCGAGTTGCGAGGTGGGTAAGGCCGAGTGATTTATTGGCCAACTACCTGGCAGCAGTAAGGTTGCCCGTGTGGCTAGACAGCCCAAGGCTGCTTCCACCAAAATGCTCACTCATCCTCCAATGAACCAGCCAAGGCCAGAGCCCCCTGCCAGGAGAAGGACACCATGCTAGGAACAGCCAGGGGCCCTGGGGAGTCCTAAGGGATTTGGTCAGTCCATTGGACAACAGTTTTGTAACTTCGTCCATGAACATCTATCCTGCATCTTGCTCAAGCCTGGACCTGGGGATTATAGATAAAAGTCAACCACCCCCAATCTCAGGGACCCTGTGAACTGGCTGGAAAAAGACAAACCATGTTGAATATGAAACGAGACAGGGGAGAGTGACCAGGCTGAGTGACTCCTGGAAACCACACATTACCAGGGAGAATGGACGAATCTAGCAACAGTTAACCCGGGGGACAGTTAACCTAGGGTCACCTGAGGACCTAAGATCTATGGAGGTACCATGTACCAGGCGCTGTTTCTAAGCACCTCATGTGCCATAATTGAATCCTCAACCCAGCCCCGATGGACATGCTCTGTACAGACACAAAAACTAAGGTAGCTTGCCCAAGTCACACAGCTAGCAAATGCTGGAGCTGAGATTAAACAGAAACAATGTGACTCCTTGTCAGGTGAGCTGGTGAACGCTTACCACCTGGCTTTCCAGGAGATGCGGACATGTCGTATTTGCCAGTTGCTATGATGTGAATACTTCCACCACATTCGATTACCAGCTCCCATGTGACACCAGTGAACACAGTTGTCACGAGATGGGCGGCCACATAGCATTATACTATTTCCACCATCCAGATCCAACAGACAGGACTTGGAGAAAACAGAAAATACTGAAATGCAATAAATAACCAGGAAAAGATGCATTTTGAGAGCTTATTATCTTTGTAACAAAACTTATGTGTAAGTCATAGAATTTCATTTTTAATAATGACTTTCTTCATTCCTAAAAATTTGAAAATTGGTTCTCAAGTCAAGCAATTGCACACCCACTCAAGCACACTGCTGATTCAGAGAGATCATGCCAGTCAAGACCAAGGGATGAAAAAGCACAGGTAGCATTCTGAAGTGTGTAACTCAGAAGAAGACATCGGTCCTATGGAAAAGACGACATCTTTATGAGAACTTTTCAGCAGACAGCACTCTCCAAAGACAGAGCTGACTTCCAGGCAGGCACTGAGTTCCCGATGACCAGAGAAATCCAAGCAGATCAGACAGCCACGTGACCTCTGGAGAGCAAAGACTCAGGTTACTCCGAGAGGAGAACAGAGTTCTCCAACTAGAGTCTGGAAATATCTTAATATTGAAACCGGGAGTCATAAAATCAATTTAGTGAATCGTAGGTCAGCATTTTAAATGAAATCACATAGAAAATATAGGCATACTAAGGAGAAGAATTGCTTTGTAAAACTTGTTATACATTTTTAAATTTAATTTATTTATTATGGGCATATGAATAATGTATATACATGCCTCCAGGTCATGCTGTAAAATAAATTTACTAGTAGCCATAATCAAAGAAATTTGAAAAGGACTTGAATAAGGTCCCTTCTAAACTTGAGAGTCTGTGATTCCACATTCCTCTAGCTATCATCGGAGAGGCACTTCCTGTCTCCCAGAAAGATGGGAACGGGGATGGAGGCTGATTACCATGCACACCTGTGGCACCTGCTCTTTACCTGGCCTAGGGCCAAATGTCCTTAAAGACACATTCAGCAGAGGGGGCGCGATGAGAATAGTGTAAGAGTTGCTTTCCTCCAGCGGTGGGATCTTGGTCGCACGCATTTCACCCAGGAAAAATTAAGCCCAAAATTATGCTTTTCCATACCCTATCACCCCAGAACCATTTTTCAATGGCAGGAAGTATTCCGAAGAGCCCGTCCTGACTGAGGGGTGCCCCGCCAGAACTTATGGGTGGGGACAGGGGCAGCAGATCAGCGAGGGCCTGGGTGGACCATCTGCCTGTGCACCTCGGAAGGAAAAGGTGAGAAGCGGCTGTGACAGGAAGGGGAGACACACAGCCAGGGCTGAGAGCGGCTCGGGGGAAGCCAAGAGGAGGAAGGAGGCAGAAGAAAGGGGGAGACAAGATGACAGGTGCTTTTGAGACATGAAAAGCCACATGGTAACAGATGACAGCAGGGTCTAGGGCTTCTACCGAGTGACTCTTCGTTTGTGTCTGTTTCTCCTCCAAATTCTAAATTCCATGAGTATTGAGACTCATTGACTGTTCTCTCCCTGGCATCTACTCAGAAAACAATAAATATTTGTTCGCTCAGCAGACAGATGAGCCAATTTCAGTGGGAGCTATTATAACAGGGAGTCCCGCCAGATACCCTAAACCGGAACTGCCTCTTATGTTGAAAAGCACTAACAGATCACAGCCCCCAAAAACACCTGCACCAAGGCAAGGACTTCAGAGCCCATCAGTCAACTAATCATAAAGATTTTGAGACCTAACTATGTCCTGTTGTTTTTCCAGGTGGTCAAGCACTAGCCGAGCCAAGGTCATGGTGGACTGGCCATGGGCCACCTATATGTACAAAAGTGAAAACAACAAGCTGATCTCCCCAAATACAAAGGAGAAGGCTCATCATCAAGTGCACTAAAGAATCAGTTGTAGAAAGTCAAGGGCAAGAGGGAGTCTGCTCCAGATGCCCCATACCCAGCTCTCCCCTTTAAACCTAGCAAAGTGCTGAGTAAGGCAAAAAACTCTGGCAATAAGGGCAAAAGCTCAGTTGAGGATACTTCGCAAAAAGGTGATACAAGGCAGACAGGAGAGTTTCCAGAGGTGGGGGGCACTGCTGCAGGGCAGTAGAGAAGGCACGGGGAGCATGCTTCTCCAACCAAGGCTCAAAGGGCCACATGGTTCATTGGAGAAGGCAGTCAACCTAGTCGGATGAACTAGTTCTAGGAGTTAATTCAAAAAGTTTGAACCTCCTAAGACCTAAGAATAATTTATGTTCCTTAATCGGTTAGGATTACTTCAGCAAGGGGTGACAATATGGCCAAAGGCAACTTAAAATACAGAGACATTATTACTTATTAGACAATAAATAGAGTGGCTCTCACAGGTGAGGACAGCAGCTCAATCACATCTTTGGGTACTAACTCCATCAATCCTCCACTCTTCTCCTCAGTCACAATATGACTGCTGTGTTCCAAGTATCACATCAGTATCCAAATCGAACCCCAAAAATAGAGAATAAAATGACTTTCTCCTCTCCTACTTCTCACTTATCAGAAAGGAAACATCTTTCTCCCACTGTCTTATTCTTACAGCTCATTGACCAAAACTCAATCACCATAGCCAATCAAACTAGGGGAAAGAACTGGAATTAGCAGGTCCTGATGCCATTTTAAGCACCTTCCCAGATCCACTTAGCCTGGCGTGCTCAAGGAGGGGGCCTGAGCACCACTGCCTTCAACTCGCCTGATGGACAAGCAGACCTACTCAGCCGCCCTGTAGGGGAGGGCTGGGCTTACATGTGGCCTCCACCACACCCACCAGCACCCACTCTGCTCCTACGCCTGGCCTGAGCACCACAGAGGCCAGGGCTCCACTGCTCTTTCATAGTAGCATGGCACGTGATACCAAAGGTGCTCCTTATGATGGGCCATGGGCAAACAAAGTTTGACAGCACCCACACCTCCTCAACCCTCTCACCCAGAACTGTGTGCTTTGGAGATACAAATTGAGTAAGGCTTCAGACCACCCAGAGGTCAACAAAGGGGGAGAGAAACAGCTAGCAGTCCCTCCCCACACAAGTTCACATAATTACACACTTCCTTTACAGAGCAGTAAGTTCACTAAGAAAAATTGATCCCTGCTCTTGTTTCTTGCCTGTTTTTAAACCCCTTTGACCTACCTCAGCAGGGGTCCTGGCCCTGCCAGGATCCGGAAAGAAAGGTGGAGGGGCTGCAGCCTGGCGGGAGACTGAGGTCAGGCCCTGCTTACAAATCACACGCTGGCCATGCTTCAGGCAAGTGTCCGCCTGGCACTCAGAGCTGAAACCTTTAGATTAATCCTGAGCCTGTCAGTTTCCATCGTGTTCAGGTGGGAAATGTGGGGGGAAGGGGAGGCAGGCGTTGACAGGTGCCTTGAACTGTGTTGACTCTTAGCTCCAACTCAACCCTCTCCTGCCTGAGGCCCCCATTCTGCCCTTTCCCAGCCAGGCTCCCGCACTAACCCTCCAACACTCCTCCTCCTGCCCTTCTTCTCTAGCATCCATCCTCTGCTGCTCCCCACAGGTGCATCTAGATCACTCAGCTCTGCCGCAAGCCCAGGACCAGTACCACCAGCTGAGTTGCCAGGGCAAACCGGCCAAGCCCACTGTGACTTGGTTCCTTGTCTGCGCACCAATAATACCACCTCTCCCCAGGTTGCTGTGAGGAGTAAATTACACGGGCATAGGCAGTGGATCCCAGTGTTTTCAGAGTACCAGCCATGTTCTAGATTCACAGATCCGACACATGTGGAAAAGGATTAAGACAGTGTTTGGAGTTCCTGGGCGCACAGTGCATGCCAGCTGCGCCATGACGTCATCCTCACATGGAGGTCCTCTTCTCTGGTCCTCTCACCCAGGGGTCATCTGGTGCCGGCCTCACCTGGGGTAGATCCACACCACTAGAGGAGGTGCTGCACCCCCTGGCACCTCAGACTCGCACGGATCCCCCTCCCTTGCTGGCTGACTATTAAGACTTAATCAGAATTAAAGGGTGTTCACGGGGCTCTGTCATTACTCTGCATGACACTATTTTGATAACTGCAGCTCCAAACTAGAGCAAGCACAGGGTGCTCTGGCAATAAATACTGCTAGGGGTAGCCTAAGCCTGTGAGCAGCACAGCAGGGGGTTTCTTCACCGCCACCCACATCCCATGCCCACAAGTCAACTCTTCACATGCCACGGAGAGGGAAGAAATAAAATACGATGACAGAGGGGTCCTGGACAGGTGGCCCTCACAGGCTGGGAGAAAAGGCACACTCGCCACTTCCTGGGGCTGCACGGGAGCCCCCACAGGTCCTCTGTTTGATCAGCTCTAATATGGGTGCAGCAATCCCCCCTCCCCACCTGCAACATCAAGAAGATCAAGAGAAATATTAAGAAGGGCCTGAAATACCCAGGCGTGTCCCCAGAAGGAACGAGCATTTTCCCTGTTGCTTTTCAATCCAGAATGGGTGAGTTGAGCTTAGAGGTTGTTAAACCGTGGCCCCATCCAGCCTGCAGCTGTGTTGTGTTTGGCCCGTGCTATGTACTGTGGGTTTTCATGTAGATTTGTTGCCAGCATTTGAAAAGCAGGGAATTTCACATAAATATCCAGACTTCTGGCTTGTCCTAAAAAATCAAAAATCCAGCAACAATTAAGTTACAGCTTAATAGCATCTGCCCCTTCAGTCAGCACTAGGACTGCGTGCTCTCTGGAGCGGACACCCCCCAGCCCAAATGCACGCGTGCACACCCCTCATGCCTGGGTTTGAGACTCCTGTCGCGTGTATAAGTGAGACCTTAAACTCAGACCATCAGCCCTGCCAGCTAGTTTCAGTCCTGCCACTTACACCCTGCAAGGTAAATAAAAATGACCAGGCTTTTCCGCCCTCCCGCCATTGGTGTCGATGACGGACGCCTGTGGTCCTGCACGCATGCCCGAAGGCAGGCACCTCAAGCAGGGTGTGGGCATGCGCAAGTGGGTGCACTGGGCTGAGACACGGGCGTATAAGGACAGTGTCATGAGGACGACAGCAGAGAAGAGAGGAAAGAGAAGAGAAGCAGAGAAAGAGACCAGAGAGCCCAGAGAGAGATTTACCGGAGGCAGAGGGCCTGTCAGCCTCCTGGCCCCCCAGCCTGGCCTCCCCACCTGCCATGTACCTGGTCGCCTCTGGTGTGAAGAGTAATAAAAGCCTGAAAAGGCCACGGAGGGCTCCAGGACTCCTCCTGGACCCGTCTGCCCTGAGCATGGAGAACCTGCTCCATGCCTTGCTGGTGCTATACTCCCCATGAGACCTAGAAATTCACCCTTCAGCCTCAGTTTCCTATTCCATTAAATAAGCATTCATTTATTCAACAAATATTTATCCAATGCCTATTCCAGGCCAGGCATTCAGCAAACAAGATAGACAAAGCAGACACTAAATAAACAACTAAAAAATAAACAAACTAGAAAATTTTCCTGTGATGATCTGTGCTCTGGAAGTAAAGCATGGCAAGGTTCCGGGTGGCTGGTGGGGAACACAGGGCTGCTAGTGGCCCTTGAGCTGAGGTGATCAGCGCTGGTGAAGACTGGGGCTCACGACTGTACCCCCCGCCCAGGTTTGTGACATACTTAACAGCTGGGACGCCACTGCTGGTGGGCCCGCTCTCTTCCCTCTGCTGGGTTTCTCAGGAGGCCTAAGAGGGTGGAGGCCAGGGGGCTCCAGGAGCAGGTGGGTCCCGGTCCTCCCCACCCCCACCCACCAGCTCTGCTTCCAGGGCTGCTTTCAAAGGCTCTGCAATTATCCCATCTATAAATACAGCCAGCAGAGAGGGCAGAGACACAGGCAGTGGAGTTAACCCTTCATTGGGCCTCCCCCATCTCTCAGCCCTAAGCAGGTCTCCCCACTCCCAGCCTTTGGCCCATCCCCCACCCTGAACCCCTCTCACCAGCAGCTGAATCAATGTTTGACTGGTAAAAGCAGCTGCCCCGCCCCGCTGCACTGAAGGGGTGTGAGAAGGCAGTGGGTGACGGCTCCCCAGCAGCATTTATTCTACAAGTCTGTCTGTGGGGCTCAGCACTGGCTCTCCCACCACCGCTCCCTCCATAGACAGCCTGCAGCAGCCTGCTAGCCTCTGCCATTAAAGGCACAACTGGGCCTCCCTAGTGGTGCAAGGGGTTGAGCGCTGCACTGTGGGAACTCTATAGCCACTGCAGTGTGAGTTCAATCCCAGGCCAGGGAGGGGACCCACATGGTGCAGCAGACCTCTCCTGCCTTACCCGCCGCTGCTCCCTTCAGCGGTGTATTTCTGTTGATCTGCATGTTCTGTTCCCTGCTCTATCTCTGGCGAATCCTCTCACCACCACCACCCCCTGTCCCCTGTGCCTCTGGCCTATACCCCAGCTTTTGTTTGCATAAAAAATAATAATAATTAAAACAATTTTTTTAAAAAGGCATAACTGTTTCCTGTCTCATTTACTGCAGGCCTAGGATTGGTTTCACCAGGGGGAATAAAAATCTTTGTTTACATAAAAGCCATGGTCAGATGTTTGACTTGCCCCACATAAAAGAGCAGCTCCCAGAGTCCTCTCCTCCCGCCTCATGGCTTCTGGCCACTTCAGTCCACTCCTGTTCACTGGTCCGGGAAGACAGCCCCTGTGGCCTTCACCGTCCAGATCAAAGAAGCCTCCCTGGCACCCCAAACCACAGCAGCCCCCTCGCACAGCCTGCCAAGTGTGGCCGGTGTCATTAGTGACCACTTCTCCCCTGGACGCGGTCTGGGGCACCTATCGAACTTTGCTGTCGCCTGATACCAAGCAGTGCCTGAAACCAGCCCAGTAAATATCAGCGAGTGTGTGAACACTGAATGAGCGAGTAAGCGAACACTTGGCGAGTCGTGTGTTAACACTGTAAGCCCATAAACCCCAACATCGGGGAGCAGAGACAGCATGAAACAGGGCGCCGGCGTGGGCTCCAGCCATCCAAGGGCAGCGCCCAAGAGAGGACAGCCCTGTCTGTGGGTCCTTCACCCACACGCGTCATCACAAGACCACTCAGCACAGGGAACAACAATGGGGATTACTTAACAAACCGGGGAAACGGGGAGTTCTCAAGGCCACAGTAGCCACGAATCTCACCTCAGTTAGTGTCCATGCTGCCCAGAGGCCCAAACGAAAGGCCACTCATCCAAGGTGGCACTGTTCTGTCAACAAGGGTCTGGAGCCTGGGGCAGCCCGCAGATAGCAAAGTCTGTCTGTCACAGGATCCCACTCACGGCGGCTGGTAGTGCTCACGGGTGGGGCTGCTGGGATGCTGCTGCAGCAGCCACAGCCAGTCTGCAGGTCGGATGGACAGCACCGGACACTGGACCAGACAGCAACAGGGGCAGCAGCACAGGGAAGCAATTCCAGAAAAATCAACAGCTCTCAGCGGTGACCCAGACACAGAGCATCAGTTACCCATCAACAGTGCTGGACAGCACTGGCCAGTAGTGCCAGTCACCAGCATTACAGCTCTTTGTGAGTCGCTGGCCCACACCAACAATGAATGTACTTTGATGCACCAGGCCCCAGGCAGGCCAGAGGCAGGTACAGGCCAGCCCATCCTCTGCAAGCTTTCAGCTTCTCTGCGAAACTTCTTGGATTGTCATGTTCCTTTGGAGGTCATGAGCCATCTGAGAGCAGCCAGTCTGAGCAAGCTAGTGTCCAATCCCAGCAAGTGAGTTCAGCGAGTCCGAGCAAGCAAGTCACTCAGTGCAGAGCGTCCCAAGCAAGTGCAATAGAGTGCAGCCCAAGCGATGCACAGAGCATGCAGGAGTGCACAGCATGTCTGCCTCAGAGCAGAGAGTCATGGGAGTCCCAAGCTATCTCCTGCCCTGCCTTATCTCCCTTCCCAAGGCCCCTACCTGCCAGTCTGATGGAACTTGCTTCAATCCTATGGCTGGTTGGACCAGTCAGCTCACAGCCCTCACCTGGTGGTGTATTCACACTGCTGGCACCAAATCCATGGGCCTCTCCACCACCTGCAGCTGGAGGGAACCTGGAGCTGACCTGCAGGCCCTGGGTGCTGCATGCCCTGGGGTGGTGCTGTGCCATGGATGCTTCACAGTGTGGCGCTCAACCTGCTGAGCCACCAGGGAGGCTCCCGGACCTTGTCCACCTCCTGCACTCCTGCAGCATCTTCTTGCAGCGTCCTGGTCTTCAGCCACTTCCTGTGCTGCTGTTGCACCGCCAAGTTACAAGTTCGTGACCTGCCACCTCTCAGTCCCTCCTGCAAACTTCTTAGGGCTCTGCACCCGTCTGCATCGAACCATCCTGCCGACTAACGCCAATTGTAGCGGCAGGATGGGAGCACAGGAGGAAGGTTCAGGATGGTTCTGGGCAGACGGGTCAAGGAAGGAGTCTTTGGAGCCCTCGGTGGCTTTTCATACTTTATTTAGTAGAGGTGGCCAGGTACATGGCAGGCAGGGGTGCCAGGGGGCCGGGAGGCTGGCAGGTCTCCCAGCCCCCAGCGTATCTCACCCTTTCAGCTGCTTCTTCTCTCTGCCACTGCTGCTGCTGCTGCTCATCAGTACTGTCGGTTGGTGGGTCCTCGCAGTTCTGTCTGTTGATCCTCACAGTTCTGGTGTCCTCATGACGCCGCCCATTTATGCCCATGTCCAACACAGGTGCGCCCACTTGCACATGCCCACCCTGGAATGCTCGCAGCACCACAGGTGTCCATCATCAGTAGTGGGAGAGTGGAAATACCTGATCAACCTTTACCCTACAGGTGGGCATGGTAGGGAAACCACTGCTGTGCCCATCACTGCTGGCCTCTGCCGGTGGAGCTGCTGGAGGTGGACAGTATAATGCCCGCTACACGCTGTCACTTGCACAGCCTGCAAGCAGTGCTCCAGGGCCAAGTGCCAGAGCCCCGAGGGGGGATGCTCCAGTGTCAGTACCCACCTTATTTGACACTGTCCTTGCTCTTGGCCCATGCCTGGCACCTGTCGATGCTCCATGAAATCTAGAGCTTGAGCTGAAACTATCTGCCCAAAAGGAGCTCACATTTCAGCATTTGTAGCCCAGGAAAGGGCTTGTTCACAGGCAATTTTGTAGCAAAACTACCACAATGTGGTGCCAGCAAGGGGCACAGAGCAAGTTCTCAATGATTCCGGCAGACAGGGTAAAGGAAGAGTCCTGGAGCCCTAGGTGGCTTTTTTATGCTTTTATTATCAGAGGCGACCAGGTATGCATGGTAGGCAGGGGTGTAGGGGGGCCAGGAGGCTGGCAGGCCTCCTAGCCCCTGGCGCATCTTCACTCTCTGGGCTGCTGCTGCTTCTTTCTTCTCTCTCTTCTTGTCTTCTGCTCTTCTGCTTGTTCTGCTCTTGTTTTCCCTGCTGGCAGCCTCATGATGCCACCCTTATACACCTGTGTCTAAGCCCAGGTGCACCTACTTGCGCATGCCCATTTAGGTGTGTGTGCAGGACCGCAGGTGTCCATCATTACACCGATAGTAGGAGGACGGAAAAGCCAGAAAAACTTTTCTCTGACCCTACACAAATAAACATCACAAACCCAGCCATAATATTGGCATTGAAAACAATACAGGGGACCGGTAAGATGGCGGCAGAGTGAAGACGCTAGACTCATAGTGTCCAGATACACATAACAGGGAAAGCCAAAAAAGCAAAGAGAAAAGCCAGAAAACGGAC
>JAGFMF010011747.1:3191787-3212487 GCA_019455555.1 Galemys pyrenaicus | reverse complement strand
GGCAGATCAACAGAAGTACACTGCTGAGGGGAGCAGCGGGCACAGCAGGAGAGGTCTGACATGCCATGTGGGTTCCCCCCCTGGCCGGCAGCAGGGATCGAACTC
Source organism: Galemys pyrenaicus (assembly GCA_019455555.1). Classification (NCBI taxonomy): domain Eukaryota; kingdom Metazoa; phylum Chordata; class Mammalia; order Eulipotyphla; family Talpidae; genus Galemys; species Galemys pyrenaicus. The sequence goes on along the minus strand of JAGFMF010011747.1, from coordinate 3,212,382 downwards.
GTGCTGCACTTGCTGCGGTTTGCTTCGTAGTGCGTTGCTTAACCCACTGCGCCACCAGGGGAGGCCCGTTGAGAGTCATTATTGAGGTTGATTTCATAGGTAAATTGACATGAAGAGCTTGATTTGTTTCATTTCAAAATGTCTTCTGAGTGCTTTTTTTTTTTTTTAAGATTTATTTATTTATACATACAAGAGCTAGGATACAGGCCAGAGTCCAGGGCAGTGAAAGGATTCACCAGAGACAGAGTGGGGAGCAGAACAGGCAGACTGACTGAAACACACTTCTGAGGGGAGCAGCAGTGAAGCAGGAGAGGTCCGCAGCACCATGTGGGTCCCCTCCCTGGCCAGAGACAGAGATCAAACTTGTGCTGCAGTGGCTGCGGTTTGCTTCACAGTGCGTTGCTTAACCCACTGCGCCACCAGGGAGGCCCACCTTTTTTTTTTTTTAAAGATTTATTTATTTATTTATGCATACAGCACTGGGGTACAGGCCAAAGGTGCGAGGGGGGCGAGAGGAGTCACCAGAGACAGAGTGGGGAACAGAACAGGCAGACTGACTGAAAGACACTGCTGAGGGGAACCTACCTGGACGCGGAGGTCGGAACTAGCGCACTGCAGTGACTGCGGAAGCTTCAAGGTGTAGTGTTTAACCCCTGGGGGCCTCTGATAAGCTTTTTCGTTTTTTTAAGATTTATTTATTTATGCACACAAGAGCTGGGGTACAGGCCAGAGTCCAGGGAGGTGAGAGGATTCACCAGAGACAGAGCAGGGAGCAGAACAGGCAGACTGACCGAAACACACTGCTGAGGGGAGCAGTGGGTGAGGCAGGAGAGGTCGGCTGCACCATGTGGGTCCCCCCCTGGCCTGCCGCAGGGATCAAACTCCTGCTGCAGTGGCTGCGATCCACCTCATAGTGCATGGTCAACCCACTGCGCCATCAGGGAGGCCCTGATAAGCTTTTTTTTCCCCTAATAAAAGTAAATGAGATTGGCTCTGCCTGTTCTTTCTTCTTCCTAATTTGAATGCTGGTGCAAGGCCTGGAGCTGCAGCATTCAAGCCGAAACTGAGGCCACAAGCATCAAGACAAAAGCCAACTAAAGATGGGACCATGGACACAAGGAATGATCCCAGGACCCTGAAGACATTATCCAGCAATGACTAATGTTGACAAAAACCTCCTCCAGATCCCTCACTTTATTAATCTGTTACTTTTAATTTAATTCAATTATGTGAATATATAGTTTTATAATTAAAATTACTTAAATATATATTTAAATGAATATGTACATATTTAATGTAGTGTAATATATATTCAACCACTCCTGGTTGAACATATTTCAGTGGCATTTACTGTGTAACAAGTGTGAGATCAGACAAAAGGTCGGAAGCGCTAGAAAAAATCATAGTCATAGTGGAAACAAAGAAGTTCCACTGACTGCCCTCCGGAGAGCTCCCTGGGCCAACGAGTGGGGGCGGGAAGCTGCGCTGGGTTGCCTAGGGTGAGGGGTTTTTATACCTCTGGATTAGGGAACAGAGCCAGGAGATAACAGGGCAAGGACTTATTTCTTAGGCCGATCTTTTCACATTCCATAACGTGACTCCTCCAGGTAAGGTAATGGAGACACCCTGGCAGCGGGCTTTCAGCAGCAATAAATTAAATCTAACATCACTAAGTCTAACAACAAACTACTACAAAACTTCGTGACATTAAAAAGTCATTGAATTAAGCCACAGAGTGTGTGTCAGGAGTTCTGAGCGGGTCTAGCTGGAATGGCTTGTCTCTACACTGGGATATCTGGGCACTCCGCTGAGGAGACGCGAACAGCTGAATGACATAGGAGCTAGAACAGCTAGGTGTGGGGAATCTACTTCCAAGATAGTTTCTTCACTCATGCGTCTTACACCTGGGCAGAATGAACAGATCGGACTCAGCTGGGACTATTGGCCAGATGCCCACACATGTGGCCTCCCCATCTGGTTCAGACTTTTCATAGCATGATGGCTAGGTTCCCAGGGCAAGCATTCATAGATACCTAAGCACTGTAAGTTGCATGGCTTTTCATGACCTAACCTTTGCAGGACGCATGTAGGTCATTTTTGCAGGAATCAGTTGATCTAAGGAGTCACCAGATTCAAAGAGAGGAGACACAGATCCAACTCTCAATGGGAGGAATATCAAAGAACTTGCAGCCATTATGTTTAAACAAGCACACTGGTTAAGGTTTTTTTCCTTGCAAATTGACACCTTCTTCACTGATAAAAATGAATGTTGTAACATAACTTCACATAAAGGTGAAGTTGAATAGTACAATTAATGCTGTTACATTCAAAGGAGAAGGAGATAATAAAAGTAGTCAAGAAAGCCTTCATCATAAACAAATGTTGATAGAAGGCCTGTAAATGCACAGGCAGAATAAAATGCCAGCAGGCTGGCAAAAATGCTGCAAGACTTACTGTCTACCCCAGTACTAAATAAGAGTTCAAATCCCAAACTTCTAGTCACAAGCAACATGAGTTTAGAAAATTCTAGCTAAGCCTCAGTTTGTATATAAGCAAAATGGAGAGAACATGCCAGAGTGAAGGCTATTTTTTGCTACATAAAACAACACAGAGCTTAGCATGATGCATGCCCTTCGGTGCTCAATAAATGCTGTTCATGTGTTTATTCCTTCAAAGAACTCACATATGTAGGACTATTGAATGGTTGTCAAGCACAAAATTGACAAGAATTTGTAGTGTCCAAACATAAATTGAAGTTCTAATCCTCCTTTATTGGCTCATTAATGTTTACTGAAACTTAGGCAATGCAAAGTTAAAATGACTTAGACCCATTTTTCTGGCGCAAAATTTAAAAAAATGTTAAAAGATCTTCTGATGTCCAGGCTTAGTTAAGCCTTTTGCCTACAAAATTCATCCCTACACATTGCTGTCAATTTGAAAATCTATAGCATTTCTTATGAAGGCCAACCATCCAAATCTGGGCTACATTTTCTAAATATTAGATCTGAATTGATTTATTTTATGCCTAAATGCTTTGGGCCACAATCTTTCTGAATGGATTAAGTCAGGCCTTCTATTTATAGCAGCTGGCTCATTCAGTCCATTTCCTTACTATAAATACCTGAGTGCACTTGTTTTAAAGTAGAACTCTGTCATCTGATTGTCCCAGTCTAGATTAGAGGGGAGTAGAGGAGTAAGAATGAAAAATATAAAAGAAAGAAACACCGCATTATTTTAGTCTGCTCACCAGTTATTTTCACAGGCTCCATGATCCATAGCTAACTGAATACAGGAGAAAGACAAGAGGTTCTAGCTCTCCTTAGTATAGTAACCTTGAGATATTGACATTTGTTGTGACTTGGTGCACTCAGGTTGTTTCTTCTCATCTCATCCACTGAAAGCTTCCTCTTCTGAGTCCCAGCTCTCAGTTTCTCTACTTACAAACATCTGGACTCCAAGCAGGGCAAGAGAGAGTTCTCCAGGCCTTAATGCTTTTGATTGAAAATAAATTTTCATAATATTTCATACCTGTCTCCTTAGAGTGTCAATGAAGGGGACACTGAGCTTCCCACAAATAGAGATTGATCAAACCCCTTTTGAGCTCAAAGCGCTGTGAAAATATAGTCAGGCCAGAGTCAGATTAAAGAGTGGATCTGCCAGGCAGCTGCATCAATACAACAGAGAAGATCTGTTCAAACATCACTGACGTGCTCATATAGCACTGGAAGTTTAAGTAGAGGGGGAGATATAGTTTCAAAACATGTCTCAGGAAAAATAGAATGTGTGGTTGAAGGAACAATATAAAAGGCTCCTAGAGATGTGGCTAACAGCCCGAAGGGCCATGCTTTCAATAGTATTTGTCATTTAGAGTAGTCAAATTTAAATATCCTCCCTATTTTGAGGCTGCTACCAGCAGTTCTACTCCCATCTTCTACTCACTGTTTAGTTTTCAGCATCTCCTCTAAATTAAAGTTGGACAAATATTTGCTTTGAATAAATATATTGATTCAAAGGTACAAGAAATTATTAACAGTCTACCAGGATTGCCACACGTCTGTCTGGACACTTTCCCCAAGGATCTTCTTACAGGGTTATAACCCACTTGTGCAAATATCAGGCACCAAGGGACCTCTCTGACCTGAAGCAGCAGTCAATAAAAAGCAGGCTCTCCTGACCTCTCCCAGATGCATGAAATAAGACTATACCTCAAATAAGAGAAAAATATTCATTAAATAATTTCAAAAATAATTCATACATGCTATCTAAGTGGGACTGATCTCAGGAATGCAAGGCTGGTTTAACATTCAAATATCAATGTAATTCACCACATTACCAAAACAAGTAACTTTAAAAAACATTATTTCAATAGACTAAAAAATATATTTAAAATATTATGAGAATATATAGAAATATATCAGATTATATAATATAAATATTATTTTAAATCATTTGCCATAAAAGTTCTCAAGACTCTTGCAAGTTGAAAAATGAGTGTTAACAAACATAGTTGTTGCTGCTACCTCCACCACTTCATGAATCCCCCACTCGCCAATGACCATCATTACAGAATAAGTAAGTCAGGATCTACCTGACCTATTAAGTAACTATAGAATATTATACCGAAATGAAGAAACTAGGAGAGGGTATCTATGGAGCTGTGCGTAAAAACAGACATAAAAAGTACAGGTCAGTAGCGATCATGAAGAAAATCAGACTAGAACATAAAAGGAAAGGGGGGTCTTAGTATTGCAATTTAGAAATTTCTTTATGAGAAGACTTTGCTAGTCAAATATAATCAGTTTTGAAGATGCACATATGCAAGATTCCAGGTTATAGCTTATCTTTTAACTCCCTGGGTCTCAAGAAATACTTGGATCTTATCCCTCCTGGGGATAGGAGTTATTTGTACAGGACTTGCTTTTTGTCAGCATAAAAGAGCTCTTCACAGACATTTAAAAGCTACTAATAACAGAGGAATAATTAAACTGACTGCGCTGACTTTGCCAAAGCTTTTGGGATACTTGTGAGTATACCCATGTGTTTCACTCTATTATAGTTATTCAGAAGTTTTACCAGGGAGAGAGCTCACTACTAACTCCAACTGACAACTGGTGTACAGACACCATAATTTCAGACTCAGCAAAAGACAAAGAAGGAACCCACTGCCCTGGTGGTGCAATGGGTCAAGTCTCAGCACTATGAAGCTATCCACAGTCACTGCAGCACCTGAGGAGGTGCCCCACATGGCACGGCAAACCTCCCCTTTCTCCCCACATGCTCCCCTCAATGTATTTCAGTGGATCCACATGTTTTGCTCCACACTCAGTCTCTGGTGAAAACTCTCCCCCCTCCCGCCACACCACTGACCTACAATCCAGCTCTTGTATGCATAAATAAATAAATCTTTTTAAAAAAAAAGACAAAGATGTAAAATCATCTTTATCACAGATAAAATGATTGTTGATGTAAAAAATCCTAAGATAGCTGTAAAATTGCTGATTTTAGCAAGGACACAGGATACCAAGATCTGTATAAAAAATAGAGACTCAAAGAGTTGGAAATTGAAATAAAATAGATACCATTAATTTTAAAAATACTATATTAGTTCTCAATTGCTATGAAACAAATGACCAAATTAGCAGTTAAAAACAGCAAACATTCATTATCTCACACAGTTGCTGAGAGCCAGGAGTCTGGGAGCAGCTCCCTGGGCAGTCTGGCTCAGGGTCTCTCAGGAGGCTGCAGTCAAGATGTCAGCCAGGGCTGCTGGCCAGTCATCTGACAGCTTGACTGGGCCTGGAGGAACCACTTCCAAGAACATTCATTCACATCTAGCTGGCAAAGACCTCAGTTCCTCGTATAAGGAACCTCAGTTCTGTACACTTGGACCTTCCAACAGAACTGTTCCCATGTCTTGCAGAATAAATAATGCAAAAGAAAGCAAAGAAGATATGATGCCTTTTATTATCTAGTCTCAAAAGTGGCATTCTATTACTTCTGTCATATTCTATTGGACACATAGACCAAGCTTGATACATTGAGGAGTTAGGGGCTGGGGGAGAGGCACTATACAAAGTCATGAATATCAGGAAGGAAGGACCAGCAGGGGCCAGTCCAGAGGCTGGCTATCACATATACCATTTATAGCATCAAAAGATAAAATATATCTGCAGAGCAATGTAACAAATATATGCTAACCCACTATAATGAAAATGACAAAATAATCACTAAAAAATTAAAGATACAAATGAGTGAAGCTATACACAATATTTATGAATTGAAAGACTCAATACTGTTATCATTACTTCTCAATGCATTAGAATTCAAAGTAATATCAATTACAATAACATGAGGCTTTTTCTTAATAGAAGTTGATAAATTGATAATAACATTTATAGGTAAATGTTAAGGACTCAGCAAAAAAACAACTGTAAACTAAGAGCCAAGTTTGAGGACTTAAGACTGCCTCCTACAATATAGCTTCAAAGAATTACACTATTTTGAGATTTACCACCAAAATCTACAATAGTAAAGACAGTGTGCTATTAACGTAGGGTACAGGTCAATAAAACAGAAGAGAGTTCAAAAATAGTCCCACTTATATACGGTCAAATGAATTTCAACAAAAATGCCAAAGTAACCTAATGGGAAAAGAGTTACAACAAATAATTGCTAAGACAATTGAATATCCCAGGCAGAAAATAAACCTTGAACATTGCCTTACACTATAAGCAAAAATTAACTTAAAATTAATCATAGGTCTAAATGTAAATGCTAAACCAAAAACTTCTAGAAGAATAGATAGGAGAAAAATGTGTGACCTTAATATACACAAAGAATTCTTAGTAGACAGAAGCACATACTCTGTAGAGGGGGAAATGCTAAACTAGATTAAAACTTCCTATTCTTTGAAAAATAGCATTCAGAGAAGAAAGGAAGAAAAGGTAAATCACTGACAAGAAAAAATATATATGCAATACCTGACAGGAGACTCAGATCTGGGATACATAAAGACTCTTAGAGCTAGCTCAATAAGATATGACCTCAGGCCCTCCCTGGTAGTGCAAGGGGTTAAGGCAATTATGAAACTATCTGCAGCCACTGCAGCACAAGTTCAATTCCCAAGCAGGAAGGGGACCCACATGGCACAGCAGACCTCTCCTGACTCACCCACTGCTCCCCTCAGCAGTGTATTTCAGTTAGTCTACCTGTTCTGCATCCCATTCTCTCTCTGGTGAATCCTCTCATCCCCCACACTTATAGCCTGTACCCAGTTCTTGTATGCATTTTAAAAAGTCTTTAAAATAAAATAGAGCTATGACCTCAGTATAAAATAAAAAAAAAAGCAGACAAGACATTGCACAAAAGAAATACAAATGGCAAATATGCAAATGAAAATATGTTCAACATCACTGTCATTAGGGAAAAGCAAATTAAAGCCAAGAGGTACTACTGCCATCCACTGGGACAGATAAAGTTTAAAAATGAAATAATACCTAGTGTTAGCAAGATGTAGCTAGGGTAACTGGAAATCTCATACTTTGCTGAAGGAAATACAAAATAATACAGCACTGGGGGAAATCTGACAATTCCTTATTTGTTAAATATTCACTTCTATAACCCGGAAATCCCCTAGATATTTACACAAGAAAAAATTTGTACTAAGACTTTTTGCAAATCCTTATGATTTCTTCATAACTTTTTTTCAAAATAACTCAAAACTAAAGTCTATAAACCTATCAAAAAGTGTTATACCCTATAAGACTTGGAAACAACCCAAATGCCCAAAAACAGACGACTGGATCCAAAAGATGTGGATAAACACAATGGAACACTACTTAGCAATTAAAAAAGATAAACTAATGTCATCAGAAACAACATGGATGGAGCAAAAAGGGATTATGTTCAGTGAAATAAGAAGGGAAAAGAAAAACATTAGATGGTTTCACTTATAGAAAGAGCATAGGGGAACCGAATAAAGGATCAAAGAAAAATCCTATATTGTGAAAATATTAACAACAGTGTAAAACAACAGTATTTCATTAAAATTAATTTTAAAATAAATAATTTAAATATTTTAAAAGCATTTGCTGAGCTTCTATATGCCAGGCACTATTCAGTCACACTTCCCTATGACCTCCCAGTACCTACCCAAATGGGTACGGGGTGTCTCGTTTGCCATAATGGGTATGAGTTTGTAATGTAAATTAAATTATTATAAAATAGGTAAAAAAGAGAGAGAGAGAAGATCTGAGGTTTAAATCACTATGTCTCAGCCAATTAAAAGCCAGGAAGCAAAGAGAATCTCTTCAGAGAAGTGAAAGGAGAGGCTAGAACAGTCTGGAATACAAGGACCCCAAACTGAACATGGAGAATCCAGTTTCCTCCCTTCCTCAGAACATGAGAGTCCAGCCACCTGGGTGCAGCTTCACCATAATTTATTCAACTCGTCAACTATTTACCGAGCATCAGTTACAGCCAATAATAACTCAGCTGTCACTCACGGAGGCAGAACAGAGCTGGGGTTAGTAATAGTAGCTCTGCCTTCACAAGATTGAGGTCAGTCTATATGGAACAATCTCTAGGATAATAAGTGACACGAGAAGAGTGTGACAAAGTGTGGAGCAAAGGGTACCACACGTATAAAGAAGAGGGGGTGTGTGTGCTTGTTTAGTATGCTGAGCTTACCTCTGGCGGATTCAAAAGACAGGTGAGAGCAGCTCGTCTGGCCACCACCGAGTAATAGGGACCAGACTTACCCTCCTTCCTTAAGTGGCTTGAAAACAAACCAGGCCAGATGAAGCAAAGGTTGGATGACCCTGCACAGTACACAGAGCGGAAGGGCTAGGCGGGGCTGCTGATGGCTGAGAGGAGACGCGTCCTCCCCACAAATGCTCCAGCTTACTGCCAGGAGGTGATCTCCACGCCACCATGAGGGGGGAGACCTGGCTGAGGCTCATGGTTCTCCTAAGTCAGGGACATGAGAGGTGGCTTAGGGGCAGCCAAAGAAGTGAGATTGGCAGGGCTGCCTACAGGGAAGAAGGAGCTCCAGCCATCTGCAGAGAGTGACTTCTAGTCTTTGTCTGAGCTCTGAGAAGCTTCCAGAGGTTGGAAAAGAACCACCACAACCAGCAAACCCAACAGTGTTCAACTTCCCACAAGGGAGGAAATAGGTCTTGTTCCCACTGCTCAGTGCAACAACTCATAATCCACAAGGTCAAGATGAGTCCTCACCTGTAGTAACAAGTGAGCGCCAGGCTGAACACCATTCTGGGCCAGCATCATAAAGTTGAAAAGTGTCAGGGATTGGGGAGGACAGGGGGCAGGAAGAGGGAGGTTGGGGCTTGGGTCAAGGCTTGGGGTACACTCACTTGCATACTTCTTAACGCTGTTTGGAATTTTTTCTGTGTGTGTATTTCTTTCTAAAGCCTTTTTTAAGGGTGGAAACCCTGGAGTCAGAGTTCCGGGCTGTGTAAACTCAGGCAAGGACCGGCCACTCTGCCTCGGCGTTCTCAGCCACATTGTGGCGGAGTCACTGAAGCACGTATGTGAGAACTAGCAGCGCCTGACACTTCCGTGAAAACATAGTTTTTGCTTCTCTCTGGCCATGTTTCTGGCCAAAACACTCTTCTTTTGGAGAAACTTCCCTTACCTATGGGTCCCATGTTTGGGGTGCCCTATACCCCATCCCAGTCCAGGGGCAAGCGAGTTGCTCAGACTGACCAACCCGCACATCCGTGCCAGAGGCCCAGTCGCTAAGCCAGTGGACAGTAGCCCCGAGACGCTCGCTGAAAATGCTGGGAAAGAGGCGCCCTTTTCACGAGGGTTGCCAGAGGCTTGGAGCTGCCCAGGGACGTCTTCAGGGAATCAGACTGAGGAGGAAACCAAGATGAGGAAAGCAGAGCACGGAGCTGGGGAGACCCGTCCTGAGGACTTCGTGGGAGCACGGAAATCCAGCCCTGCCTAAGCCAGGCTCTGCCTGTGCCCCAGGAAAAACCTAACAAAACCAGTAACAATCATTATTGAATTCATTTAACAGGAGCTGAGCCCTGTGAGGTCCAGAAACTGATAAGAGCTGCTCAGCTCGTTGAACATGAGGTCCCTCCCTCCAGGAAGCTCCCAGTCCAGCAGAGGAGACAGACTCTTATTCTGGGAGAGAGGGGTTCCCAGAAGACCCCAGGCAAAGCACCTCGGCCATCCCGGGAGGAGTGGGCGAGAGGTCCAGGAAGCCTTTGTAAGCCCACCCTGAGGCTCAGTGGATGCTGAGGAAGTGGCCACGAGAGAAGGGGGTATAAGGGCATCTAGACAGGTGAGAGGAAGCAGGTGTGCTCAGGAAGATGGCAGGTGCAAGATGAGGCTAACGTAAAATCAGGGAAAATCAGGAAGTGCTTTGTGTGTGATGCCCAAGAGTCTAGACTTTATATCCTGGTCACCGTGGGGTGTTAGTCAAAGACTTAAATGAGGGGGGAGATCTGATCAGATTTTTGGGCAGAGAATGGATTAAAAGGTAAGACAGGTGGAGGACTCCCTTTAGGGGAACACTTGAAGGTATGAGGGACTGAATTTAGAAGCTAGATATTGGGATAAGGGAGCCAATTCATGACATTTTAGGGGGCAAGTATGGACTAGTCCTGATGTTGGAGGGTACTGTTTTTCCGTTTGGAGCATTAAAACAGGAGTAACAGTGTAAGGACTTACTCCCCTCACCAAGCCCTACTCTCACTGCTTTACTAACTCCAGCCCCTTGAGGTAGATACCAATGGGACTTTGCATTTACAGACGTGGGACTGGCCCACTGAGAGGTGAGCTGAGGTCACACTCTCACGAATGACAGAATTGCAACGCCAGTGGTAGCAGCCGGGCCGAGCCAGTGCTGTTGACCTTGTCTGCGATCCTGGCACACATATCATTGTTTAAAAGGCAAACAAATATAAGAAGAGGAGCCCAGGAAAACAAAATCAATTGGCTAGGGAGGCAGACAGTAGCTGGCGGGGGTCGGGGGGGCAGGTCACAAGAACAAGGGGGGAGAGGTCTGTTTGCTATCTCAGTGGTCATCAAACACCCAGCCGTGTCACTGGGAGACACAGGAGCTTACCTGAGATGACAGGTGTGTTTAGAGCCCCAACTTTAAAATGCAGAAACTGAGGCTCAGAAAGTTCAGGGGACCCCTGAGGTCACACAGCTGAAGAGTGACCAGCCAGCCCTCAGACCTCAGGTCTGCATCCTGTGCTTGGGGATCTAGGGGCTGCTGTAGCGGTGCCCAGGGCGTGGAGGTCATCCAAGGATAGTTCCTCCCCACCCCCTTGGATCTGTAAGCTTGTTTCTCGAATCAGCTATAACAGATGAAAGCACAACGGTCAAGCTCAGGCAGCAGAGGTGAACCCCTAGGAAAATGACTCCGAGGAGGAGAGGCACCCTCACAGAGCTGGCAGACGCAAGCTGGGTGTCTCAGAACAGGCCAAGTATAAAAGTGAGGGATAAGGGACATTCCCAGGGACCAGGAGCTCACATGGGCCCTCGGAGCCTGCAGGGGGAACCTGCTGTTTCCACATGCAGCATCCCTGCTGTGTTCCCCCATTTTTCTTTGAGGAGCCACTCCTCCATGGAGACCCATGTGTTGGCCAGAGCTGACCCCACTTGTTCCCTCAGATTGCTGGGATGGGCACTAGATGCCTCTCTGCCCAGTCACTGCTTTCATTTCCTCCCACCCCGGTGACTGAGTCAGAACTCAGCCCAGCCAGAGGAGACTCAGTCTCAGGTGTCTGTGGGAACCTGGGAAGGAGGCATTCTCCCTCTGGAATGGCTGTCTCAGTGATGTCACCTGGAGAATATCAGGGCAAGGCCTATAGAGGAGTGAAACCCACACTGAGGAAAGGGGATAGGAAGATAGAGATCAGCTAATGATATTTGCTCCCCTGGATCCAGCCATGCCTGACTGCAGCATTCCCAGACTTTTGAGTTACTCCAATTAATAAATTCCTTTCATTGTTTATACCTGTTTGTGTTGAGGTTTCTGTCACTGGCAGGTGAAAGGGGACTGAGTGACCCAAAGCCCCAAAAGTATCCAAAGTTGGGATCTGCCTGTCTGCCCCAAAGGATAGGAGTTGGAGGGGGGATGTTTAGTGAGGTAAGGTCCCTAAGAGACAAAGGCTGGTGGCTTCTGTACACAGGGGGAGATCACAGTGCTTCGTCAAGAGGCTTTAGTTTCAAATGTATCTCAAAAACTTTTTACAATAGATAAGGTATAGGGACCTACCTGGTGGCGCATTAGGCTAGACAATGCACTATGAAGCGGACCACAGCCACTGCAGCACATGTTCGATCCCTGCTGCCGGCCAGGGAGGTGACCCATGTGACGCAGCAGATCTCTCCTGCCTCACCCGCTGCTCCGCTCAGCACGGTATTTCAGTCATTCTGCCTGTTCTGCTCCCCTCTGTCTCTGGTGAATCTTCTCACACCCACACCTCTGGCCTGCACCCCAGTTCTTATATGCATAAATAAATAAATCTTTAAATATATATATATATGTAAGCTATGGAAACAGCCCAAAGGCCCAAAAATAGATGACTGGATCAAGATGTGGTATATATATACACAATGGAATATTACTCAGCAATCAAAAAAGATAAACTCATGCCATTTGCAGCAACTTGGATGGAGCTGGAAGGGAATATGCTCAGTGAAATAAGCCAGAGAGAAAAAGAAAAATACCGGATGGTTTCACTTAACAGAGAAATATACAGGAAACAAGGGATCAGGGAGAAAAATTATAATAAATTAAAAACCAAAATTAACAGAAAACTATAAATCAGAGCCATTCTGCATGGGAAGAGGAGAGAGAAGGATCAAAACAGGGGTGGGAAGAGCACAAGGGACTGTGGTGATGGGACACGGGTGATTGGTGGTAGGAATTTACCTGAGAGGGGAAAGTATACACTGTACAAAAATTGAAGAATGATGTAAAATATATATAAAGCAATTTTTTTTTAATTTTTAAAAAAGGGATAACATTTTACCAGGTGGCAGCTGGGAAAGTGCAGCCCCAGTGAAGAGGACTCAGGATTACAGGCAGAGAAAAAGGAAACCATGCAGCATCTTCGTGGCACAGACCCCATTGGGGACAAGCCACTGGGAGGCAATGGAGAAAGACGGGGTTGCCAGGGGGCACTGGACACCCTCGAGTCCCCGGCTGTGTGTCTTTGGGAAGCACGGGACAGGGTCACAGAGCCACTTCCTCGAGGTCTCTAGAAAGTTTGGATCCCAGGGAAACCAGAGCAGGAGCTCGGCAGGGCAGCAGGGAGGTAAGTGTCCAGGTAAGAGATGAAAGAGGTGACTGTTCTCTGGCCACACTTTCCTCCCTGCTCCCAAGGAGCCCAGGATAGGCGATGAGGCTGTTCGCCAGCACCTGCTCTAGGAGGGGCTTCCCAGCCAGGGCCCCCAGAATGACGCCCAGGCCCTGGCAAGGGGGAGCTGTCTGAGTCTCCTGGCAGTTCCCGGCTCCCCTCTGCCTCCCCTGCAGAGCTGCTTCTCAGCACCTCACCACAGCCACCAACAGGGGATGTGTCCCTGCTGCTTGAGTTAATTACAGTAATTATACCTGCTCCCTCTTAGACTCTGGTTCCCTTTGTTCCCAGTTTCCTGCCCGCTCATTTGCAAATCTAATCGCTCTGTGGATTGATATAAAAAAAAAAAAAAGCAACCGGGATAGAGAGACAAAGATAGGGAGCAGAAAATGTGAGAAAGAAAAAGTGGGGGTGGGGAGGAGACAGCCCATAAGAGCATCAGGGAAGGAAAGGACTTTGGAGTGGACTGGAGCTTCTCCTGTGGGCACCCCCAAATCGCCAGCAGGGGCCTGGGAGGCACCACTAGAAAGACCACCATCGTCATGGCCTGAGCTCTTTCTTTGGTGACCCCAACTACTCCCAGGCCAGGCTGGTCTTGAACAAATGACAGGAAGCTGGGAAGAGCCCCAAACTGAAACAGTCAAGGAGCAATGCCTGCTCCTTGAACCCTGCTCTGCCTGGGGCTGTGGGGCCCTGGCTCACCCACAGCAGCGCTGCCGGAAGCCGAGTGCCTTGTCCGAGTGCCAGGCGCTCAGGCAGGGGCCTGGAAGGAGGCAGAAATACCCTGAAGAGGCAACTCCTCGCTGACCCCAGCCTCATCCCAGAGCCCCCGAGGAAACACCCCAGTCCAGGGACTTCCCATCTGGATGTGAGAGCTCTCAGGGTTCATGGAGAATCCCCAGAGAGCAGGAGGGGTAAGTGGCCTGTGTCTCCCCCACACCCCTTATGACCTTTATCCAGTTCACATGTTGGGTTTCACCTAAACTTTTGTTTGAAAAATAACACAAATTAAAAAGGAGGAGAGGGCCTCCCCGGTGGCGCAGTGGGTTAAGCAACACACTATGAAGCAAACCGCAGCCACTGCAGCACGAGTTCGATCCCTGCTGCCGGCCAGGAGGGGACCCACATGGCTCAGCAGACCTCTCCTGCTGGGCCCGCTGCTCCCCTCAGCAGTGTACTTCTGTTGATCTGCCTGTTCTTCTCCCTGCTCTCTGTGGTGAATCCTCTCACCCACCCCCCCACACCTCTGGCCTGTACCCCAGTGCTTGTACGCATAAATAAATAAATCTTTTAAAAAAATAAAAATAAAAATAAAAAGGAGGAAAATCACCTGCTATAATGAGTGCGAAAGCAACTGCTCTGAGCCACACTTCTCAGGGATCCAAGAGAGGAAAGGGAGGCCCAGGGGATCAAGTGGCCGAGCACCATCACACAGCAAGCAGACCACCGGCCTCTCAGCGCCAGTCCAGAGAGGCCGCTATCCGTGCCCTCAGAGTGCAGGGACTGGGGGATCTGCCGATGCTCCCGACTGTCCCCAGGCCCCTCCGGAATGAGGGCAAGTGGCTGATGGCGTCATCCTGCCAGGACTCCCTGCTGAACCCTGCCATCCTGGTTCCACAGTCCTCTGGGCGAACCTGATAGGTAGCGTTTCCCCAAACTGACTGCAACTGTATTTCCAACCCCACACGCCTTTTCAGAACCACGCCACCAGCACCCCACCCCAAATATGACAAAAGTGAGGCTGCATGACTTCCCAGGTGGGTAAGACCACAGCAATACAGTGGGCATCCCTGGTGGCCTAGTGGTTACATCTCAGCACTATCGCAGCCTGAGTTCGATCCCCGGCCATGGAATAACCCACATGGCGCAGCTGAACTCCTCTGTCTTGCCCACTGCTCCCCTCAGCAGTGTATTTCAGTAGATCCACCTGTTCAGCTCCCCACTCTGTCTCTGGTGAAGCCCCTCACCCCCACATCTCTGGCCTACACCCCAGTTCTTCTATGCAAAAAAATTAACAAACAAAAAAGACCATAGCAACACAGCTCGCCTGCTTCTCTCTTTCGGGAAGCACCACTGGAACCCAAGCAGGCACCTTGCTACGCAGGAGCCTGAGCTGCAAGGAGAGAGCGTGCGTAGGCAGTGCACAGCTAAGGATGCAGCCAATAGCCAGGATCGACATTAGACATGAGAGTGAGGAAACTGCAGGTAATTCCACACCAGATGGAGAGAGTCCCACGTTTTTGAATCTCCCATTGAAGCCCCTACATTGTGGAACAGAAAGAGATCATCCACATCATGTCCTGTCCAAATCATGACCAACAGTCTGTGAACATCTAAACAGCTACTTTACGCCACTAAGTTTGGCATTAGTTTGGCAAAAATAAAAAAACAAACAGAAAGGGGCCCTCCCTGGTGGCGCAGTGGGTTAAGCAATGCACTATGAAGCAAACCACAGCCACTGCAGCACAAGTTCGATCCCTGCCCCTGGCTGGGGAGGTGACCCACATGGCACAGGCAGACCTCTCCTGCCTGGCCTGCTGCTCTCCTCAGCAGTGTGTTTCAGTCCATCTGCCTGTTCTGCCCCTGCTCTATCTGGTGGGTTCTCTCACCTCCCCACACCTCTGCCTGTACCCCAGTGCTTGTATGCATAAATAAATAAATCTTTAAAAAAAAAAAAACAGAAAAGCAGCATCCAGAAACGAGAACAGATACTCCCCATATGCAGGTAGATTCAACTAAGCTTGCAGCCAATGGCTGGGGACCCCAGAACAGAGTTGACACCATAAACTCCAGTCTTCATCTATTATTTGCACTCACCCTTATTGCCCCAATTAATTCATAAGATAAGGTCAGAGGTCAGGTCACTTTGTAGGCAGGAGAGAGAATGAGGGTGGGAGTCAGTTTCCCATCCTGGATTCAGCAAGTGTTTACTAAGTACCTACCATGAGTCAGAGACAGAGTTCCCACCCTAGCAGAGCAGTGTCATTGGAGGCAGCCACATGCACACTCAGAAGTAATTACAATGTGATAAGTTAGCTCACTATTAAAAGTTCTTTGACGTACCTTGAGAACAGGAGCGTCAGCCTCCATTACTTTGTACCCTGGATGGTTCCCATGTCCCCAGAGGTAAAAATGCTGTTTACCTCCTGGTTCTCAGTCCTCATGATCCAAATTCCTTGGTCCAATTCTGGAATAAAAGGCCTCAGGGCATGCTTGCTTAGAAAAAGTCAAGGACTTGATAAACGTCTTCTCACATAATATATAACCCTACAGAAGCTAATGTCAGTGTCTCCAAAAAAATCCACTCTCCCATTCTCCAGAATAATAGTGCCCTTGACTATTTTTGCTAGGTTTCACGGTCACGAGGAATTGGGATGCCTACGGATAAATGAAACTTATGAGCTGATCTTAAAGAAAGGGAACCATGTCTTCTTTGGCACTTCTGTCATCTCCTTCCTAAGTGGAAGAAGGACGTGTGCTGTGGAACCATTCTGGATGATGAGATGAGAGACACACCTTAGAAATGTCAGACCCTGGGGCTTTCGCACCTCGAAACCCCTTGCCAGCACTGGTCTGCCTAGCAGACCCTAGCGAATAAACCCTAGTCTTGTTTAAGGCACTCTTATTTGAGGGATCTCTGTCGCTATATCAAGTCCAGCTCCAAAATGCCCATTAACTTAAACTACCCATTCTTCATTCCCATGTACATACCTAACTCACTTCCCTCTCCCCTACCCCCACCACACACACAAACATACATACACACACGCACGCACACACATGCACGCACACATCATGCCACCCCAGACAAGAGGCTCTCTGCCCAGGACCTAGAAGCAAAACACACTACCACTCTCTGTAACACCCTCTGAGAAAGCAGGGCTGGGTGCTGCATCGTGTTCCTCTCTGAGCTGCGAGGGGCACCGATGCCGAGCATGGGCCAGGACCACGGCATCTCCCGTGGGGTTGACACCAGTAACATTCATGTAGCTGGCGCCCTGTCCCTTCGGGAAGGCTCTCCTCCAGGAATGCCGTTGGGCCATCCTCACAGCCGCAGTATCATCGCTCCCATTTCAGGTGGGAAGACCGAGCTCAGAGCAGCCGAAGGGCTTCCCCAGCTTCTCAGAGCTGGGGATGGAGGGTCCGGGAAGCAGATTCATCCTGTCCCCAAACCAATGGCACCACCTCATGCGCGTGTCTCTTGGTCTCTGTCTCTGTGTGATTCTTTCTGACGTGTTTGTCTCCTCCTGTTTCCTTCCTCGGTGTTCATTTCTCCTGTCTCTTTCCTCTTTCTTTTTAGTTCGGACCTTAGAGTCCCCACGATCCTCCCAGAACAGAAGAACAGGGCACAGAGAAGCCCAGTCAGGAGCCTAGCCTGGCGCCGAGCTCTGAGCTCACAGAGGATGACTGCGCTGCTACAGGGACAGAGCAGAAGGCGGCTCACAATGAAGAGCGAGAATCCCCTGAAAGAAGCAGCCCTCGGCCCTCCATCCCCATTTCCACTTCTGTTCTGTCTTCATTACAATCCCCTGGTCATTCCCCCAGGCCCCCTGCTCATTCTGAGAGGAGAGAGCACATCAAAGAACACAGGTGGTGGTGGCACCTTCAAAGGGAAGAGGGAAGCACTCAAGCCCTGGGCAGAGAAGTGACTCTTGCAGTGACAGAAGTGAGCCCACGCAGTTTCCTTCATCTTGGAAGAGGGGAACATGGCCGGGTGTCTCAGAAGGGGCAGCCCACACTGAGGAAGCTCTCGCCATTTTCCCTCCCCACAGTAATGACCAATCACTACCAACCGGGCAGAGAAAGGGCGCCACCTCCTGGCCAGACCTGAGTGTAGGACCAGTTCACGCAGTTAACAACCCGTCACACCTTCCAATTTGCAATTAGCACCCTCGCCAGAGCCTTACCCTGCAGTCGCCCTTGTCCTCATCTGGACTTTGGAAATCAGAAGATTCGGTTGCGCAGTAGTAAAATGACCCTGCCTCTGCCCACCACTTAGGGTCAAAGCTCACTATCCCTGCGGTAGAACTGAGTGTAGCGGGGCAACTGTATAGATTGTATTGAATTTGTCAGGGTTTTTTAAACTGGGAATAGGAAGGGAACTTCCTTTTAACTGGGAATAGCATCCTCCAGTTAGCCTAGTGCATGTTCAACCACAAGGGAAAAAGTGAAATGAAAAGACACTCTGAAGTGCTAGAAATAGAGCATTAAAGGTTTTGTCTAAAAGGCAAGATGAAATCAGGGATTTTATAATTTGATCAGAACACCCGTGGTAATGCAAATATATCCTTGTTTGGTCTCCAGACCTAATACCTCTGTGTTTTCAAAAGTATATTATAAAGGAAACAAAGACATCAGCATCCTCCAAGCCCAGGACACTGACCATGTGGCAAAAGTTTAACCCCTGCTTCCCCAGTGTTGTCAAATCTGATGCCAGCAACACAGCATGACCAGAGAGGAGTGTGATGTCTTGAGATAATGTGAGTCCTAGCTCCCCTATTTGAAAACTGTGATTTTAGGACAGTTGGAATAAATCTCTTTAGTCCTGCTTTTCATCTGTAAAATGGGATGATCACAATATCTGTTCAAACAAAGCAAGAAAATAGGGAAGGAAACTGATGTTTTGCAAATGTCTGTGTGCTGGCAATGGGCTAATCACTATATATTCCTGGTCTCAGTTAACCCCACGAGGAATATATTATTTATCCCACGAGGAAATGTTATTTGTCCATGAGGAATATGTTATTTATACACCTACAGTGTATAAATAAGGATTTTTGTTGAAGCTAAATAAATTTTTCAAAGTCTCCACAGATCATACATAGTAGGTAGAATTCAAGTCTAATGCATCTGACTTTCCAGTCAGTACTATATCAAGGTAAGGACAGTTTTTATCTATGACATTCATGGACAATGAGTGAGAATGCAGAGCTCTTCAGTATGTGAAATGTCTGGTCCCCTCTTCCAACTTCCCTTGCTCTTTACCCCTGACCTCAGATTCTCTCTATACCCAACTCCCAAAAATCTTTTGGAAAGTTCTGTGGTGAGTCATCCACTTGTCTCTGCAACCTGAAGTGGAACAGGCAACTCCTTTCTCATGGTAGTTTATGCCATTCTAGCTCCTCCCTAGTTGTCAAGTGATCATCATCTTAAGAGATTTTCAAAATCAGGGAGACACAGGGGGAAATTATGGGGGCAAATGTGTCCTCATAGTCACATAGTCACATGTCCTGAAGCCACATCACTCAAGACGTCATGTACAATAGGTCTTCCTATGGATATTATGGACCACTCCAAAACATTCTTCTCTCAATGTCCATTTTGGGATTAAAGATAGAATTCCAGATTGGATAGACTGGTAATATGTTCCAGTGTGGAATTCTGCATATTCTATTGTATATTCCTGCCAACCTTCAGAGGCCCTGAATCCTATGCCAGAACTAACAGTTGCCCTTCTCTACCTGCTATTCCCCAGGATTCTCAGACCCAACCCATCTAAACAACCAATTATCCCCAGTCCTCCTTATCTCAACCCCAAGTGTGAGTCAACAACACAATCTTCCACACAGACGCCAACACTAACTCCAGAGTCTGGCATATAGTAGGGACTCAATAAACGTTGGTAGAACTCATGCATCAACAATGATCATCAGTGTGTCAAGTGCTCTTCTTGGAGCTGGGAGTGTCTGGTGGGTGAGATAGATGAAAGAAAAAGATAGACAGAAGACAAGTATGTGATGTTACCTTATATAATAATGAACTAATAAGAAGTTAAACCATAGGCTCTGATAACAGAATTGTGGTTGCCAGAGGAGAAGGAGGCAGAAAGGAATAGGTAGAGGAGCCAGCTGGCTGGTGATGGGTGAGGGCCAACCATTTGGGGCCAGTGGTATAATGTTGACCATTGCTGAGGTGCAAAAACTACACCTGACACCTGTACAGTGCTGTAAACTAATGTTAGTGTGATGAAAAGAAAGTTAAGTAGGGCGAGGAAGTAGTAAGAGTGACAATGAGGAGGGATGAAGTTTTTTAGACAGAGTAGTCAAGATAGTGCTCTCTGAGGAAATGACAGTGGAGCCCAAATCAAACTAAAAGGAGGGCAGGCAGAGATCTAGAAGGAAAATATTCCAAGAAAAGGGAAGAGTGGGCCTCCCTGGTGGCGCAGTGGGTTAAGCAACGCACTATGAAGCAAACCGCAGCCACTGCAGCACGAGTTCGATCCCTGCTGCCGGCCAGGGGGGGGACCCACATG
>JAGFMF010011747.1:3159947-3191782 GCA_019455555.1 Galemys pyrenaicus | reverse complement strand
GCAGACCTCTCCTGCTGTGCCCGCTGCTCCCCTCAGCAGTGTACTTCTGTTGATCTGCCTGTTCTGATCCCTGTTCTGTCTGTGGTGAATCCTCTCACCCCCCACAACTCTGGCCTGTACCCCAGTGCTTGTATGCATAAATAAATAAATAAGTCTTAAAAAAAAAAAAAACGAAAAGGGAAGAGTAAACACAAAGGCCCTGAGGCAGGGCCACTCAGGCAAAAGAAGGCCAAGGTCACCAGAGTAAAATGAGCTACATAAAAGGTATGAAAAGATGATGCTGGAAATATAAAAGCCAAGTAAGTTCCTATGGAGCCTGAAGGATATGGGAAGGGACTAAGATGGGATGTCTTTGAAGGCTTTTTGACCAGAGAGTGAAATTATCTGATTTTGGAATATTACCTATAGTGTTACATGTGTACTTATATATTATGTATACACGCCCTGCATGTGAATAAACGCATATATCCTCATGTGCATGTCAAATATTAAACAATTAAAATTTTCACTTTAAATTTGTGTTCCAAATACATATAACACAATTAGCCATGAAGCACATTCTGTGTCGGTCTTATTAAGGTGGAGAAAATAACTTAAATGTAACATGGCACTAAAGAGCCATAGCATGTCCTGAATCTAAGAGTCTGCATACAGAATAATAGTCTGAAAATCAGGATACTTCTATAACCCACCCACCCCCCAAAAAAACAACATTTTATTTCATTATCCCTGAATTCATTTTTTCTGTGCTATTCATTTAGTCAAAGTGAAATTTCTGGGTCATATGAAAATTGTTTATTAAGTTTTTGAGAAACGGTCACCGTGTTTTCCATAGGAGATACACCATGTTACATTCCCGCCAACAGTGCAGTGTTCTCATTTCTCTCCCTCTTTGCCAACACTTGTTTCTTTGGTTTTTGACAGTTGCCACCCTCACAGGTATACAGTAGTATCTCATTGTGGGTTTGATTTGCTTTTCCTTAGTGATTAGTGACGCTGAGCCTGTGCTCATGTGCTCGTTGGCCCTTTGAATATTTTCTTTGGAGAAACACCTGTGCAATTCCCATCATTGAATTAGGTTGTTTGGCTTTTTTTGTTGAGTTTTAGGAGTTCTACATACATTCTGGATCTCAACTCCTGACCATATCGATAACTTGTTAATATTTTTTTCCTTTTTTTTTTAGGTTGCGTTTAACTCACTTGGTAGAGTCCTATCATAAATAAAAGGTTTTAAAGTCAATGTAGTTCAGTTTATCTGGTTTTTTCTCTTGTCTGAATTTTTAGTATCCTATCTTAGGAATTTTTTTTTTAATTATCCTAACTGCCTTTTTAAGACTTGACTATAATGAGTCAAGTATGAGAACAGGGAGAGCAGGTAGGAGGTGACTATCATAACAGGGGAGAGAAAGTACACGGGCAGGAAATGTTGTGTTAGTAGTGGAAATGGAGAAGAATGGCTGCATTTAGATGTGTTTTGAAGGTAAAACAGACACAACTTAATCATCTGAATGAGAGATGCAAATAAAATTAGGGAATAAAGAATGATTTTTATGTCACCTATTATTCAGAAAAGAGGTTCATCATCTCCTATGGTTCAGAAAAATGCAAATCACAACAAGATATCACCTTCTCCCTGAAGATGGCTATTATCCAAAAGAAAAGAAGCCACAAGTGCTGGAGAGGATATGGACAGAAGGAAACCCTTGCACACCTCTGGTGGGAATGTAAATAGATGGAGCCATTCTAGAAAGTAGTGAGAAGATTCCACAAACAGTAATGGAAACCCCAACCAATACAGTTATCCCACTTCTGGGTATTTACCTGAAAAACACTAATTCAGAGAGATCCATATACCCCTCCCCCCATGTTTATTGCAACATTATTTACAACAGCCAAGAACTGGAAACAACCTAGTCCCACTGACAGAAGAATGAACAAATGTGGACCTTCCTGTCCCTCCCTAATATCATTATCATTTTTTTCTGTACCTTATTTTTTTAAGGTGACATTGGCTTACTAGACTATATATGATTTAGAGGAATAAGTTCACACCTTTCCAGATGTATATTACACCACACCCACCACCAAGGCACCCAGAGTCCTCTACCATGGCCCACTGAACCCCCTCCCCACTATCCCTCATCCCTCACCTTTGCCCTCTGCAGCCTCAATTTTGTAATCCTACTTCTAGGATTTGTTTTGGTTTACTTTTCTCTCTTCCTTTGTTTTATTTCTTTATAATTCCACAAACGAGAGAAATCATCCAGTATTTGTCTTTCTCCTTTTGACTTATTTCACTTAGCATAATCCCCTCCAATTCCATTCATGTTGTCGAAAACAGCAAGATTCCATCTCTTTGTGTAGCTCTCTCCTACCATTATCTTAATAAAAATCTTTATCTTTCACTGAAACCACTGCAATTGCTTTTGACCAATCTCGCTACCTCCAGAATCCATTCATTCATTCTCCATATACCCATCAGGGGGATCTTTGTAAAACAAACCTGTTTTCACCACTCCCACTTAAAAACCTTAATACAAACCCTGTCATGAACAGCTTAGTTTGACATCACCTGGACCCCCACCTCCATGAAACAAGCAATGCATACATCGCCACCGATGATGGCATGTTGCCAAAAGAAAGCCTGACTCTGATCAAGCTTCTCTCCTTCATTACAAGTTCATGGGAAGCACGGGGGCTAGAAGGGCATGTTCAAGAGCACACCAGGGCGTGATCATCCAAATCCAAACTCCAGGAGTTTGGATCTTTAAGTTGGAAGCTGATGAAGAACTATTATAGATTAAGAAAGACTTAAGAAACAAATCATCAGTATACTACTGTGTATGGAATGTTTGAATTCTGATTTAAGAAACCGACAGTTTAAAAAAAAAAGATATTTTTGATAAAATTGGGGGAAATTGACTATAGATGGATTTTAGGTGATAGTAAGGAAATTTTACTTTGTTGGATGTGAAATATTGTTGATATACATGTAAAACAAAATTACCTAGTCTATTTTGTAGTTACATTTTTTTAAAGAAATTATACCAAGCATCTATCTACAGGTAGTGGATTTGCCTCAAGATATCCCAGCAGTTAAAAAGAGAAAATTGAAGGAATCAGTGAAAAAAAAGGAAATGCATGGTAATTAAAGTTGGGTTTTGGGTAAGACTTCACTTACTAGTCTCTCAATGTTTGTGTGTGTTCGAAATGTTCCCATTTTCAAAGCGTTTTTAAAAAGAAAAACATCTTAACATACAACAAGTCGAGCATCCAGGAGGCCCTAGCCTCATTTCATTCTTCTCTCACCTTCATGACATGTTATGTTCCAGAAACTCCAAAATCCAGTTAGCTAATAAAATATAGTCATAGCTGTTAACAGACTTTACCAAGATGTCAACTAATATTTATTTTGATTTCCTTAAAGACACAAGTAGAGAAAATGTCTATGCTCAACACAAGTATATTGCTGACAACAGTCTACAACAGAGGAGCATTTGGTTTGTGTTGCTAATGCAAACATTTTACCGGAACTCTAAACACCCCATTTACCAACCACTTACCCAACTCTCTCCAAACCTTTCCTTGTATTGCTCCTTCTTTCTGAGTGACCTTCGCCACTTCACCTGGTAGACTCCTCCAGAGTTTATCAGGTGCCAGCTTTAAGAACCCTCCCCGACCCTCCCTGGACCCTCCCCCCTTGACTCCACTTCCCATTTAAACAAAGTCAGTTGCTCCCTCCTCTGCCCGATGGCTCCTTGCACACATCTGTGATCACTCTCCGTTGTAATTACAGCTGCCTCCCTGCTAAGTGGAGCACTTTTAATGTGTTTTCCCCACATGAATATCACCCAACTCTAGCACATGGTAAGTCCTCAATAAATTTTTGAATTAAAAATGAAGAGGGAGGAGGAGAGAAGGTCAAAGCAGAGCCTCCCTTCTTTTAACTGCAGAGCGATTCCCAAGAAAATATCAGTGTCTTCAGAGCGCCCAGAAGCATTTTGTGCCTTACTGTTCACATAAAACTTTGCAGGAAACACTAATGTCCCCCGTTCATGCCCCACCAGGGTAAACAGTCTCAAAGCAGACTTAAACTTCCTTCGTGGATCTTCCATTTTCTGCCTCTTCCAATCCTGAAATCAGCAATAACAAAACGGACAGAATTCAACCTCCCAGGTTCTGGAGAGCTTTGCCTTCCAGGCCCAGGCCCCAAAGGAGGGTAGACACAGCCAAAAGCTTGCTATATAATTGTAGGGTTAGAGAAATCAGGTCTTTCTACCCTCCCACCACCGTGACGATGGACACCTGCGGTGCTGCGAGCCTTCCAGGGTGGGCATGCGCAAGTGAGCGCACCTGAGTTGGACACGGGCTTAAATGGGTGGCGTCATGAGGATGCCAGGACCGACAGTACTGACCAACAGGGAGAGCACCAAAGAGCAACAGAGAGAGAGAGAAGAAGCAGCTGAGAGGGTGAGATGCGCCAGGGACTGAGAGGCCTGCCAGCCTCCGGGCCCCCCGGCACCCATGCCTGCCATGTACCTGGCCACCTCTACTAATAAAAGCATGAAAAGCCACTGAGGGCTCCAAGACTCTCCTTTCCTTGACCCGTCTGCTAAGAACCATCCCGAACTTGCTCCATACGCCTTCCTGCCGCTACAATAATCTAGGTTCTGCTTGGGAAGGTCCTATAGCAGGATGATTTGGGGTCTTGCAGGATCCAAAGCCCTGAAAAAAGCAGGAAATGTGATTCTGGCCACTCTCTCTAGCCAATTACTGGCTTGCTCACGCTAATAGTATTTCTATTCCTCCATCATGATGAGGACAGAAACAGTGGCCACAAGTGAACACCAACTCCTGCAGTTCATGGTCTGCAGAATAGCCCCTTGGGAGACAACCCAGACCTCTGATAACTAGAAAAACCCAGGGTACCGATGCCCCCACCCCCAAAGATCGTCCTACAAATCTCACAGGGAATATGTTCTCCCTTCAGTTAGGTGATGTGTTGGTGTCAGGTCTAAAGGTACTCTGCCTCCACAGGCCAAGTCCATGATCACAAGTTGAGCTGAAGTTTCTACTTAAAATGTGATTAGATCCCAAGAGGACATTTGACTCTACCTGGCATGTCCCTAGGCCACCCCCAACATCTAAACATGGCCCCTAGGCCCAGTTCAGTCCTGAAAATGGCACTCTCCTAAATTTGGGTTTATGGAACAAATCAGAAATTAACACAAAGATATGCAAAATGGAAAGGGCCCTTTAGCCTGAGTTATGGGGAAGGGGACAAATCCCCAAATGTTCCAAACAAGTGTTAAAATAACAAGTGATCTCAGAAGTCTTCCTGCCCCTCCAACACAGCCCTGCGGCACCTGCACCACTGGTTTTCTGGAATCCCCACCCAAGAGGAAGTGCAGAGCAGTAGCTAAGGATAAGTCTCAGGAATCAGGCAAACTCAGCCCCAAATGCTGACTCCCTTCCTTATCAACTGTAGGTCTCAGGAGAAGGTTTCTGCAAACCTGATTCCTCATCTGTTAAGTCATTCTTCTTAACTCCCTCATTCCCTCGCCACATTATCAGAGGTGGTCAGTGAAATGACACATAAACCAGCCGGTGCCTCGCACATCGTATCCACTGTGGCTCCCACCTCTGATGTGTGGATTTTGTGATCAGTCCAGGAGAATAAAAGTGAAACTTACTGAGTGATCGCATCAGTGATGTTCTGGTTTTTGCTGTTGAAGTGCCTTACATGCACTGTGCCTTACGTGCCTTACATGCAAAAGAATCTTAAGAAATAGGTAGTATTGTGTTTCCATTTTAAGGATGACAAAGCCAAATTACTGTGATGCTAGATGTTAAATATTTGATCAAAGTCTTCATACAGCCAATAAGTAGTAGAATCAGGATTCAAGTGCCAGCCATCTGACTCTGGAGTCTAGCGCTTCACCCCTACTCTCCACCACCTCTAATGGAGTATACCAACAACTTATATTTTCAGAGTTACATCAAGAGACACCCCATGGACCTATTTCCTGGAAACAGGCTCACCAGTCAATGAATCAGCCTTCCTATGTTGTGTAGCTTCAGAGAAGTCGAGATGTTGGCATTTTTCTTGTTATTTTTATTAGTTGTCTCATTAGGTGTCTTGCTGGGCCCACAGAACTCACCATGAAGGCCAAAATTCCCATACATTGTTCCCTTCCTGACCTGCTCCCTCTGGGTAATTCTTCACTTCAGGATTTAGCTCCAACATAAATCCATTTTGGAAACCTTCCCTTTCCATTCCCCAACTTACACCTGGGCAGCAATCTGAGTGCATATTTAACAGAAGCCCTTATTGCGCCACCTATTGCGGCTGGGTGACATCTCCATCATGTCTGTGAGATGATCACTCTGTGAGGGCAGGGTCAGGCCTGTATCTCATTCACTGACCCAACTAACACGATCCTACATGTAGCAAACATACCAGCAAAGTAGAGTATGCCCTGGGTTGTGATGGAGAAAACTAGAAAGGAAGATGTACAGGGAGAAAATCAAGAGACCAGCTTTATTTTAAAAGATGGCCAATTAATACATGTGATCATGACATAATTTTTCTCAGCAAATGATAATGACCTATGTTGGGAGTGTTCCTCAAATGCTGCTAAAATAAGGAAGGCTAGCTCCTTGTCACCAAGATGCTCCATTTCCAAGGAAAGGTAAATATGATGTAGTGTATGAAGTGCTATATTTAACCGTGAGCAAGGGCTATATGTTGAAGAGAAAAAGGACCGGTGAGTTGTGTCTGGAAAGACAGAGGGGCTTCTCAGAGGGGACAGGAATGTTTGCACTGATCACATTTATGGAAAAAATGCATTTCTGTGCAATGACAAGGACATAAAGGGAATTCAGAGTAATAAATTGGATATAGTTCCAACTTTCTTATTTTCTTTCTGTCTTGAGGGCATAATAAAACAAGTCTTTCTTTAATTTAGGACAACATTAAGGACTTAGATCAAGGAGTGAAGAAAGAGTGAGACAGTTTGGAGGGTTCCATGTTGTCTTTGCCCACTTTTTTAAAATAAGGCAAAGCATGAGCTTGTGTGGAGAAAACAGTCACACATGTGAGTGGAGGATCTAAAGATAAACATTGGACTTCTCTCTGTATACCCCCAACCCTGCCATTTATCAGCTATGAAACTTAACCTTTCAAAGCTTCGATAGTCTCATTATAAATTAGAGGTGATGATTTTTTAAAGGATTAAATTAAATAATATTGCAATATTTCTCAAATTAAGAACTACAAATATTTTTTCTTAGTCTTAGGGATTTTATAAAACTACATTTTTTAATTCAAGATTCCTCAATTGATAACAGGCTTAAGATTCTAATATTAATATATTCCAGATCATCTGGTTGACTATCTTATCACTAAGTCCTTCTAGGAGATTTTTATTTACTTATTTATGTATAGAAGAACTGGGGTACAGACCAGAGGTATGGGGGATGAGAGGATTCACCAGAGACAGTAGGGAGCAGAAAAGGCAAATCAACTGAAATACACTGCTGAGGGGAGCAGCAGGTGAGACAGGTGAGGTCTGCTGTGATGTGTAGGTCAGCTTCCTGGCCAGGATAGAACTTAGCACTGAGCTTGGTAACACTGAGACTTAACCCTTCTGCCACCAGGGATGCCCCTAGGAGATTTAGGTATCAATGTTTTTTAATGACATTTGAGCAAGTGTTAGGATCAAAGAGTATACTATTTTTTAAAGATTTATTATTTATGCATACAAGAGCTGGGGTACAGGCCAGAGGTGTGGGGGTGAGAGGATCCACCAGAGACAGAGCGGTGAACAGAACAGGCAGACTGACTGAAATACACTGCTGAGGGGAGCAGCAGGCCAGGCAGGAGAGGTCTGCCACACCATGTGGGTCCCCTCCATGGCTGGCGGGCGGCAGGGGTTGAACTTGTGCTGCAGTGGCTGTGGTTTGCTTCATAGTGCGTTGCTTAACCCACTGCGCCACCAGGGAGGCCCGAGTATACTATTTTAATGACTTTAAAACTAGGAAAAAGAGTGGGGGTGGGGAGAGAGATAGATTCTTAATATGCAAACACTGCTTTAAGTTAAAGATAGTCCAAATGATGTCACAGCACACTATACAAATGGAGACCTCAGAGTGGTGCAGTGGTTAAATACAGAAATTTGTGGGAGAACTGAGTCATCACTTAGCAAGAGGAAGCAATGATTTGACAAAAGAACTTTCACCACAATCATCCACTACAATTCACAGTATGAGCAGCTATTTAGTCTCAACAAACATCATCATCTGTCACTTTAAGTAAATGATGTTGATCTGCGTTGTTTGGTGGTGTACTTTTGTCTTCATTTAACTCATAAATTTCAGTTTGTTTTACAGTTTTTTAAACACTATAACATAAGAAACTAAGACCTAGTTATGTGTCATTACATATTTAAGGAATAAAATGGTAAAAATAACTCCAGGAGTCCATGAAAGAATACTTTTACTTTAAAAAGAGGCCATATCTTAGTAAAATTGTTAAAACAGAAGATAAGTCACATAAAGTGTTTAGCACAGTATATAGAAAATGCTAATTATTACTGAATCTGAAATAGAATACTAGGGGTCCAGCTCCAGGTAAGATGGAATAAGCATACTTTACCCTGTTTCTCCCACTGAATGCAGTTGCAAGTCAGCAGAATGCATGGAGCAGCTATTTCTGCACTCTCAAAATTAAATAGCAAGATTATCAATTTTTCCACCTGGTAACCCACAGTCTGAAGTCAATGCAGCTCACAACCTGGAAAGGAGCACAGAGAGAGAGTTGCAGGAGAAGCCTCCAATTCTGGTTTAGGGATCAAAAAAGGAAATTCCTAATGCTCAGAGAGAACAGAAATTCCCCAGATTTTTCATTTTTCTTCTGTCCCTCTCATACTCCAACCCCAAACTATCCTGTAGTAGCAACAGAATCCCACAGAAACCAAAACTCAGAAGCTAATCTCCCTTTATAAATGATGAAGCTATGACCCCAAGAGAATGATGTGAATATCCAGTGTTGTCTTCTACTTGATGCAAAGACACACTGGTTAAAATGGATGGCACAACCAAAACCAAAAATGAAAAGACGAGGACAAATTGGGGACACTTGGTGGGGAGGGGGGTGTTGAGGGCAGACGGGAGCACGGGGACTGAGGTGATGGTGCACTGGTGATATGGTGATGGGGAATGCATGAGGATTTCAACTGATGTCAAATATATATAAAGGAAATTTTTTTTTAAATGGATGGCAAATTAGGGCAAATAGAGCCCCAGATTTCTGACTAGGTGACAAAAAAGGGAGACCAGGGACCCAAAAAGTAATCAGGAGGTCATTTGTGCACCTAAGCAGACCAATTGATTACTAAAAGAAAAATACCAACATTTTCCATTAGGTTTTTAAGAGACCCACAGTTTCATAACAAAATATTTAAAACATACAGTACACTGTCCAGAATTACCTGACATGTGAAAAACAGAGAATTTTCAACACATTTGGAAAACAAATAATCCACAAATATGAATACCAAGATGACACAAATTTTGGAATTATTCATAAAGACTTCAAAGCAACTATCATAAAAATGTTCCAACAAATAATCACCAACATTATGGAAATTAAGATTAAAAATAGAAAATCTAAGCAACTTGAGAGCCAAATAAAAAGTTTAGAACTAAAAAATACAGTGTGAACTCAATAGCAGAATAAAGACGATGGGGTAAAGTGTCAGTGAACGGAAATATAGAGGAATAAAATTACCCAAAATAAACAAGAAATAAATAAAATAGAAAATAAAAAAACATAGCCTTCGGATCCTGTGGGACACTAACTGAAGGTATAAAATTTGCATTATTTGAGTCCAAAATAGAGGAGATGTAGCATATAGCTGATTTCTTTGTTTAAACAATAGCTGGAAACTTTGATAATCTGGAGGAGAAATAAACTGACAATTTAAGAAGCTTAGTGAATCCAAAACAGGATAAAACCAAAGTAACCCATGCCTAAACATATCACAATCAAATAGCTAAATATAATATAAAAGTCTTGAAAGCAACCAGAAAAATTAGTATAATAGTTTCAGGAGAACAATGTTTCAAACGACTATGTATTTGTCATAAGAGATTATGGAGACCAGGAGGAACTGGGACATCGTTTTTTAAAGTGCTGAATATAAAGAGCTACTAACCAGAATTCTATATTCATCAAAAAATATCCTTCAGGGCCTTAATATCCAAAATATATAGAACATACAAACAAATCAAAACAAAAAAAACAAACTACTCAATGAAAACATTGGGCAGATGAGTTGAATAAATAATTCTCTGAAAAAGAAATATAGACGGCTAACAGGCACATGAAAAAATGCTCAAACTCACTTATTACAAGGGAAATACAAATTAAAACTACAATGAGCTATTACCTCACACCTGTGAGAATGACCTATATTTCCCCAAAATGGATTCAATAGGTACTGGTAAGGGTGTTGTAAAAAAAAAAAAAAGGAACTCTCACTCATTGCAGGAATAAAAATTAGTGCAGGCCCTAAGGAAAATGGTTTGGAGACTAAGAACTAAAAATGGAAAATGGAATTACTATGTGACACAGCAACACCTCTCTTAGGTATTTATCCAAAGAATATGAAAATGCAAATTTGAAAATACATATGCACCCATATATTCATAGGAAGATTATTCACAACAGCTAAAATATTTAGGAAACAACCTAAATGTCCATTGAGGGATGGCTGTATAAAGTCATAGTATATACTTAACTACTTAAGAAGATGAAATCTTGCCTTTTGTAACATGGATGAAACATGAGCCAATTAATGAAAACAAATGGTAAATGAAATAAGTCAGAAATTGAAAAACAACGTTGAATGTTTTCTTTCATGTATGAAATATAAATATCTAAAGCAAATGAACTAACAAATCATAAAAAAAACAACTATCAGACACTTTGGAAAACCTATTTGTCCTCAGAGGGGGAGAACAGGGTAGAAGGGAGGGTAGAGGCTATCAGCCTGATACTGGGCAGGACTCTAGAACCTTGGTGATGGGTGAGGTAAGGCTTATATTCACATGAGGCGGAGATATACCCCAACATTTAGATCATTCCTGAATCAATTTTTAAAATATACTTTGGAAATTAAGGTAAAGAAAAGGGCTTCACAAATGAAGGAAAACTAAGACAATGGTTTGCCAGCAGATCTGATAAAAGAACTGTTAATTCAAGTTCCTCAGATGGGGGTGGGAGGGTGGATAATACAAGAAGAAAATTTGGAACATCAGAATAGAGGAAGAGCAACAGAAAAGTTAAATATAATATACTATCATTTATCCCTTAAGTTCTTTAAAATATATCTGATGATCAAAAGCAGAATTATAACCTCATCTGCCAAGTTTTCAATGTATGTAGATGTACTATAGAAGACAATTATCACATAAAGGAAGGAATAGAGGAGTTCTACGTTGGTAAAATATTAACTCTAAGTAGTTTATGAAAAGTTAAGGTATATATTATAATCTCTAAGGTAAGAACTAGGGTAAAAAATTGTAGAAAGAGATATATTCAGGAAATTTTTAAATAAATAAAATGAATAAAATTGATTGTTAAAATATTTACTAAAAAACTAAAATGACATACTGTAAGTTGTTTAAATAGTCTAACTAAAGTCAAGAAAGGGAAATCAAAATGTACAAAATAATAAAATGGTAGCCCTAAATAAAAACTTACCAATAATTAAGTTAAAATGGTCTGAATATACGTACTAAAAAACAGATATTGTTAGCTTAGCTCTTTAAAAAAATTGTGATCCAACTATATGCTGTCTATAAAAAAATCACTTCAAACATAATAACATATATAGGTTAAAAATAAAAGATGACAAAAAAGTATATTATGCAACCACTAAACAAAAAAAGTCAAAATGGTTATATTATTATAAGGCAAAATGTATTTCAAACTATTAAAAAATTACCAGGAGTCAATTTTCCAAGAAGAAATAACAATCATAAATGTATTCCTAACCACAAAGCTGTGAAATACATGAGGCAAAAGTGTATCAGAGTCTGTAATTACAAATATAATTATAAGACTTCAACACACTTAATGATAAATATACTGGTAAACAGATTATCAGCAAGGATATAGAAAAAATAAATAATACCATCAACTAACTGAATCTAATTTACACTTATAGAGCACTTTACTCAACAGCAGAAGAAACACATTCTTCTGAATATCATGCTTTATCCAAGAATAGTTGTATATACATGCTTGGAACATTTACAAATATAGACCATGTTATGAGTCATAAAATAAGCTTTAACAACGTCAAAAGAATTCAGACCATACAAAGAATATGCTCTGATCATGATGGAAGTAAACTACATCAGTAACAGAAAAGAAAAAGAAAATCTCCATATGCTGGAAATCAAATAACACACTTCCAAATAACCCATGGGTCAGAGATGAGTCACAAGGAAATTTAGGAAATATTTTTAAATAAATGAAAGTGAAAATACAGCATATCAAAACTTGTATAATATAGCTTAGACTGTACTTTTAGCAATATATATACACCATTAAATGATTAATTTTAGAATATAAACAAGGTCTCAATTCAATAATCTAAGTTTCCAAATTAAGAAACTAGAAAAAGAACAAAATAAAAAGAGGTACAAAGATAGATTTCAATGAAATTGGAAATGGATAAAAGGAAATTAATAATACCAAAAGCTGGTTAAATGAAAATATCAATAAAATTCAAAAAATCTCCAGATTGACAAAGGGAAAAAAAAAAGACACAAATTACTAATATCAGAATGTGAAGAGTTACTGTCATTATAACCGCTGCAGACACTGAAAGGGTGGTAAATGAACACTATAAAGAATTCTACACACATAAATTTTACAACATAGATTAAATTAATCAAATCTTCAAAAATGACAAACTACCCAAACATGAAATAGATGGAAGAATTATTTTAAAATTTGAACTTAAAGTTTAAATTTTTCACTCAAAAAGTAATTCATGGAACTAGATTGGTAAATTGACAATCTAGGCTGGCAAATTCTACCAAACATTTAAAGAAAAACTAATGCCAATTTTAGACAATCTCATCCAGAAAATAGGAAACAAGGGGGTCTTGATTTGTGAAATTAGCATTAGCCTGACTTCATAAACCAAATAACTCTCCACCTCTCAAAAAAAAGAAGAAGAAGAAGAAATAAAATAGAAGGAAAAAGGAAAGAAAACTAGTGACCAACATCCCTCAGGCACATAGACACAAAATCTTCCCCCAAAATATTACCAGATTAATGTAAGAAAATATTTAAAAGAACAATATACCACAAACAAGTGGAGTTTATTCTAGAATGCAAGGATAGTTCAATATTTTTAAAAATCAGTCTATGCAACCTGCCAGATCAACAGTCTGAAAAAAGAAAAACCTTATGATCAGATCAACACTAAAAAGGATTTTCAACACACTTTTAATTCTAGCAAACTTGGACTATAAGGAAATTTCTTCAACCTGGTAAAGGGCATCTACAAAAGCCTACAGCTAATGTTATACTTAATGGTGAAACATTTAATTCTTTCCCCTACAATTAAGAAGAAGATACAGTCTAACCATCCAGTTCAACATCATACTAGAAATAATAGTATAACACAACAAGAAAAACAAATAAATACTGATTGAGAAGAAATAAAACTGCCTTTATTCATAAACAATATAATTTCCTATGGAGATAATCCTGAGAAATTGACAACAACAAAGCTTCTAGAAACAGCAAGTGTATTTAGCAAGAATTCAGGCTCCCAGATCAACACCAAAAAAAAAAAAAAAGAAAGAAAGAGTCAACAAATTTTCAATACTAGTATTTTCAAATACTAGTGAATATACCTTTCATTGAAAATAACACAAAAAATAAAATACTGAGGAAGTATTTTACAACTACAAAATGCTGATGAAAGAATTAAGTTTGACTTAAATAGATGCTAAAACATACCATGCTCATGGACTAGGAAACTCAATATAGTGAAGGGGGACATTTTCCCCAGTTTCATCTACAGGTTCAGTATAATTTCAATCAAAATTCCAGCCGGACTTTGTTTCATAACAATGAAACATAAAAGATTTCAAAACTAAACCTGCACAAATATAAATAACTGACTTTTGACATAAATACAAAAGCTATTCAATGAAGAAGAGAAAATCTTATCAGCAAATAGTGTTGAAACAATTACACTTCTTGTGATGAAAATTTAAATTCCACACCAGGTACAAAAGTTAACTGAAATGGATCACTGGTCTAATATAAGCTATAAAACTTGTAGAAGACATGATGAAAATCTTTGAGACCTGAATTTAAGTAAATTGTTAGATATGGCACCAAAGCATATTGGAAAAAATAAAAATCAAACTTCTTGAGAATTAAAGACTTTTGGACTCTAAATAACACTGTTAAGAGATGAAGAGACAGAGCCTCCCTGGTGGTGCAAGGGGTTAAGCAACATGCTATGAAGCAAACCGCAGCCACTGCAGCACGAGTTCAATCCCTGCCGCCGGCCAGGGAGGGGACCCACATGGCGCAGCAGACCTCTCCTGTCGAGCCCCACTGCTGCCCTCAGCAGTGTGTTTCAGTCAGTCTGCCTGTTCTGCTCCCCTCTCTATCTGGTGAATCCTCTCACCTCCCGCCTATACCCCATGACTCCGGCTTATACCCCAGCACTTGTATGCATAAATAAATAAATCTTAAAAAAAAAGAGATGAAGAGACAAACCACAGACTGGGAAAAAATATTTTTGAAATACATATTCTACAAAGGATTTGTTTCCAGAATACATAAAGAATTTCTCAAACCTCAGAAAGACAAAAACAAATAACATAACTTAAAAATGGGCAAAGGAACAAAATAAACACTTTACCTAAGAGGATATATGGATGTCAAAAATATATTAAATATTATTAACTATTAGGAAATTGCAAAATAAAATCATAATGACTTACCACTACATATCTATTGAATGACTAAAAAAAAAATAAGTACCAAAAATACCAAGGGCTGATGACAATGTAGAGTAACTAAAACTATCCCACATTTCTGGTAGGAATGGTTGGTGTAAACACTGCAGAAAACAGTTTGGCAATTTCATATAAAGACAAGCATGAAGCATGATTTTACCATATGACTTAGCAATTCCACTTCTAAGTATTTACCCTAAAGAAATGAAAACTTATGTTCATACAAAACCTGGGAAAAGATATTTATAGTGCCTTTATTCATAATTCCCCAAAACTGGACGCAACCTAAATGTCCTTTGGCAGGTATTTGGGTAAACAAACCCTAGTACAGCCCTATGCTCAGATACCCTTAGCAATAAAAGTGAACAGATTTTAGTACAAAGAACTTGAATGAATCTCTAAGGCATTATGCCAAGTGGAAAAAAAGCTAGTCTTAGAAGGTTACACATTAGATGATTCTATTTACAGGACAGTCTCAAAAACTCAGAACTACAGTGATGGAAGCCAGACGAATGCTAAGAGGAGAATATGACTAAACTGTGCTAGCATGAAGGAGCAGAGTTCTGGTGGTGGTGGTGGTGGTTACATCAACCCATGCATGTGTTGAGATTAATAGACCCAGACACACAAGACATCACTTATACTTTTTCTAATAAAATTTTCAAAAGGAGTATTATCCTATGAGAGATAAGCAATCAGACCTCAAGACAAGGACACATTGCCTCAGTCTTTGCTTATCTTTGCAAATAGCCTGCAAGTTCCTTGCAGGTCAGGGGCCCCCAGGACACATGAAGCTTCAGGGTACAAAAGCCAGCCGGGGACAGATATCTGCCCCTATTTGAAGTCCCAACTATTAGGTTCACAAAAATTTTAGCAAATAAATTAAGTGGAAGGTATTCTTGGCTTCAGAAAATGATTGTCCACTTAAAAGTTTCCTTTGCAAAAGGAACTATCTAGTTGTCTTGAGTCAGTACAGGTAGCCTAATGGAAAAGAAATCCTTGAGCCTGTGAAGATTGCAGACCTAATGGAAAAGAAATCAAAGACTAAAATAACAAGAGCCACTTCTTACGGAACTCATCCTAAATGCCCTACATAATCCTGAAAATTGGTGGTCAGTGTGGTGTGGTATACACAGTTGCTGAGGTGAGAAATCGTACACCTGAAGCCTGCACAGTGTTATAAACTAGTGTTATTGCAATCACAAATATACATGTGATAAAATTAGCAGGTAAAGAAATGAGGCTCTAGTGGATGAAATTTGCCAGCATTTGAGGTACATACAAATTTCTAAACCCAGCCATTCTCTGTAAGGTGTATTCAGCAATTGCTACACCCAGCAGAAATCACACGCATGGTCACTGGAAAATCACCCCACTAAGACCTGAAATGCCTCCTCCCCAGAAGGAAAGAGGAAAGTGGAGTGATGATCCTTTTTCCAAGACTCACTTCTTTATCATTATTCCCAAGGAGCACATGACACAAACCTACTGTCCAGACTTTGTAGAGACACTGAAGAAACTTTCAGGTCTCTATCCGGAAATCCCTATGACTATATCACTTAATTCTCCTACAGAGCCATGAGGTGGTATTTGTATTGTTTAGGGATGATTCTGTCTTCAACTCACAGCTGCATGAACAAACCAGGATTCATTTCTCACATGAAACATGGGCATTCACAGCTTTGTCTCAGCTGCCCGGGAAGGCAGGACCCTGGATAGGTGTATCCAGATTCTCTTGGTGATAAAAGTGCTAAGGCTCTAGCATCCCCACCAAATGTGCACTGTGAGAAGTCGTGACAACCTCAGCAGGGGGGTTCTTCCCAGCTATGGACTTATGGAGGGATTGTGCACCTGCTTTTTATCAAGGAGGAAAAGATCTTTCCCAAAAATGTTCCCCTTTCAACTCATTGCCCAAAACAGATCAGCTATTGCTGAATCAGGAACTGAGGCCACCTCCCCAAAGATCACAGGAGGGAATACCTGAGCAAAATTGATTTTCTGCTGGCAAGAATGAAAGGAAGGCAATTGGCTACCCTGGTACTATTTATTATTTTTTCCGCCACTTTACAGATGAGAAAACTGTGATAAAGAGACTTGTCCAAGGTCACCCCATTGGTAAGGTCTGAAGCCAGGTTTCAAACCCAAGAATGTCTGAGTGCCCAGCCTGTGACCTGAATGTCTGTGTTAGTGCCTTTGGGGGATGCGGGATGAGCAATTCCTTCTCTTCCTGGAGTGGCAAGCAGGAGGGTTAGTAGAGACAGCACTGCTAAAGACAACCTTAAAAGTTCAAGAAAAGAGAAGAGACAATATCCCACTGTAGACCAAAACCTGGTCATTCTGCACCTGTACCAAATGGGAGGTGGTGGTAGATCTACAGTAGCTCCATCCTCCTATGGGCCCTGGCCTCTCCAAGTGCCCTCACCCCAAGGGGCCTCCATTCTCCTCCTTGAGCAGGACTTCAGAGATGATCAAACATAATTCAGTGGGGATGAATCCTGCACCTCTGGTCGACTCCCTGCCTAGCCACTCTGGGCCTCCTCCTTGACCCTATCTTGTCTGCTCATCTTCTCTGGGGACCTGACACCCAAAATAACTCAAAGCTATCATGTACAAGACTCTACTACAAACACATCCTCCCCAAAAATGAGGATCACAGATTGTATTTCAATGAGAAAATAAATTAGCAGGTAATAAATTTTCCCTTCTTTCTCTGTATTCTTAGTGGGGCTTGAAATTAGCAAGAACCAAATGTCACATTAATTTCACTGTCAGGGGCCAGCACTGAGGGTGACATCATGGTGTCCCCTGGGACTGGGATTCATTAGCCTGGGTTGGAGGTGGGTGAGCCTAAGCCCTAAAGGGGACAAGTCAGAGACATTCTAAGAGCAAGCCCTGTGCAAAGTCCTGGTGTGTGTGTGTGTGTGCACGCGCACGCGCGTGCATTTTGAGTTATTCCCCAAAAAGGATAGGCTGGGTCTCTAAAAAGTTAAAGGTACTGGGTTTGGGGTTGGGGTACAGACATGAACAGGTTTTCCAACACTTCAATCATGTGCTCCATACACTGCTTGGAACTTCATCTGTCTCTCAGGAGGCCTAGTGGGGAAAGAGCATCTTGTTGTCTCTAAGTGATGGTCTCCCTGTTCCAAAAGAGTTTCTGCAACATTATTGAGTGGGACAAGGAAGGATTAGCAAGTCCTCAGATTACTCGAGCAATAAAGATATACTGCCATGGGCCTTTTCATTTGGAATTCAGTCTTGGTCAACATCAACATCTCGGGCAGGTCGATAAATCCCAGTATCAAGTGCAGGGGAAGAAGTGCCAATGGCCGCTGCCGGCTACTTAGTTTATGGTGAATCGAGGCCTCGAACGAGGCTTTAAATTTGCTGATGCTTTTTCTGTGGGGTTTGTCGCGGCTCACCCAGCCAGATCGATTCGATGCGTCGTGCTGGGGCAGAGGAAAAGGTTTGTGGCTCTCGGAGTATTAGCAAGTTCATTTCACGCTGATGCTGCGACAGAGGCCAGGGGGAGGTTTACAGAAGCAACATTCATCACTCCGGCTGGTCGCCCATGACATCCCCCGGGCTGGGAGCAGAGAGGCAGACAAGAGAGGGTCTGGCAGCTGGCAATTCATAGGGAGAATGATGGCCTTCTTTGGCAGGGGGTAGTGAAGACTGCCAAGGGTCTGGAGGCGCTGATGGTGCCCACAGCCTGGAGAAGAGCCAGGTGTGGGCAGGGCCTGCTCCCGTCAGCCTTCAGGAGCTATTTGGGACAGAGGGCATTTTTTGCTTCCCAGAGAGTTGGTGGCAGACTGACTGCAGAAATAGCCCTAATTCTCCATTCTCCCCACACCACCCACAACATGGCCTGGTAGTTCTCTCCATCAAGGGGTTGTCTGTTCCCCTGGTTTTGTTTTTTTTTTTTTAACCCAGAATGCCTTCTCTCAGCCCAATAAAATGTAGCCACAGGGTAGCAGAACATATAAGTTCCAAGCCTAGTCCTCTCCCCATCCCCACCCCTCCCTTTCTTTCTCTCTCCCTCTCTTTCCCTCTCTCTCTCTCTTTCCCTCTCCCTCCTTCCCTCCATCCATCAATAGAACAATATTATCTAGACTTCTGACAGATGACAGATGATAACACATGTGGAAAGACCTGAGTCACCCCAGCTGAGCCCATCCTGGGCTCCATCTCAGGCCAGCCTGCCAACTAACCACAGAGGCGTGAGAGCAAGCCCAGCTAAGCCCAGCTCAGGTCAGCAGGGCTCACTAGCCAATGCACAAACTTGCAAGTGATGATACGTGGTTATTGTTTGAACTCAGTGCGGTTTGGGGGAGGGAAGGTTTAGACAGCATTTATTATGTCAACAGACCCTTGACTCAGGGTCTATCCAACTGTTTCAGTGACCAGGTAGTACCCAGAACTTTGGGATTCCTGCCCTTCTAAGGACCAGAGTTTTACTAGCTGGAAACCTGCTGTCTGGGCATTATACACATGCAGCAAGAGAACAAGACGGCCCCTCCCTTTCCCAGACAGACTACCAGAAAAATCCGTTCACATCTGCCCAATTTAACTATTCTTAGGAGTGAAGGTCACAATTTCCAAGACAACCAGCTCGGCTTCAGCTCCAGGACTCTGGACAACTCTGGTTTTTTTTTTCTGTGGTAGATGGGCAATGCCCAACTAGCCTCCACCCTCCCTTTTGCCCCCAGTCTCTGGCTCTCTGAGTCCCTGAACCATTTGGTATAAGTGGAAAGGTGGGTCATTCCAGGCTAAAACGAAAGGTAGGGGTATTTGCGTTCGTCTTCTACTACTGCTATAACAAATTACCACAAACTTAGTGTCTCAAATAACAGATATTATCTGACTATTCTAGAGATAAGAAGTCTATGTCTCACTGAGTTGAAATCAAAGGTTACTCTCCTTTCTGGAAACTTTGCAAGAGAATCTGCCCCATACCTCTCCAGCTTCTGGAGGCTGCCTACATTCTGTGTCTCATGCCACTGCCTCCGGGCCAGACATGGTGGAGCAAGTCTTTTTCACAGCACATCTCTCCGACCTACTCTCCAACCTCCCTGTTCACTTTAAAGGACTCAAGTGATTAAATTGGATTCAATGGGATAATCCGAGGTAATCTCCCCATCTCAAAGTCCTGACCATAATCATATTTTCTAACTCCTGTTTACACTGTAGGATAATATAGTCCCAGATTTTGGAATCAGAACATGAACCCATGAGCAAGTGGCAGGAGGGTGGGGTTGAGGGGAGGGGAGGACTTCATTCTGCCTGCCACAATTTGATTGTGATTTTGTGTGATAAGGATTAAGAGATAGGAACTGTTTCTTTTTCTTGGATTTCTCCATAGAGTTCATGGGCCAATACCTGGAGTTCTACAAAATGGTTTTACATTTGAGACGAAGAGAGAGGGATGGAAATAAATCAGGATCAACAGAATCCCATAATTCACCTGCAGAGTTGCAGGCATCCCTTCCTCCACGACTCCACGGTGGCATCACTATAATGGAAGCAGGATCTTCCAGCTCAAGGGCAGCAGGAACACAGCTCCTCATGCCGGGGTCATGTGTCATTTTCAGGGGCCAATGTCAGTGGTGAGGGAGAGAGGGGCAGGCTCCCCTGCAGAAGCTGATAGCGCCCATGGCAATTTCAGGTAGGCCAGTTAGGAGTCGTGGTAATTCTGCAACAACCAACAGGCTTCTTCCCCTTTTACTGAACCCTTGCTTCAGAGACAGATCTGAAGAGATTCTGCCCTCATGGGGGTTTACAGATTAAAGGATTATGCAAACAGGCACATACATAAAAGACTGAAAGTTTACAGGGAGAAAAGCCACACAAGAGGCAAACAGATTAAATGTGGTGGAAGCGCAGAGCAGGAAAAGGGAAATAAATGAGCAGAGTAAGTAGAAGGAGAGGAAGTAAAAAGAAGAATCTGGGACAGCCTTTTGGAAGAACTTAAGGAGGCAAAATAAATAAGTGACAAGAAATGTGTAATTTAAGTTGCAGTGGACACACTTTTTCTGCAAAGGGGCAGGTAGTAGATATTCTGGGCTTTGCAGGTCATTTGGCCTCTTGCAACTCTTCAACTCTTCTGTGCCAAAGCAGCCAGAAAACAAGCAAACATAAGAACAGAGCTATTCTCCAGTGAAACCATCCATGAAAACAGAGAGTCCAGGTTGAGCCACAGACTTTCCTTGGCTGATCCTTGCTGCAGCATCCCTTGGCCGTCAGTGTACTGATGAACGGATGTACAGAAGATACATAGCTTACGTAAGTTGTAGTAAATGGGCAGAGGCTGAATATGAAGGTAGAACCTCCAAGAAGATAAAATGAACAATTTTTATTAGAGACTGAGGAAACCAGGCCTAGCTAAAGAGTTTCAAATAGAGGATGTAGGGCAGGTGAAATACATACAATATAACTAGTTTGCAAAGGGCTATTTTATGGAGCACCTTCACAGGAAAGAAGTTTAGAAATAAAACCATGGGAATTGGCAAGCTCTTGATAGCTTTTGAGCTGGAAAACTATGGCGAGCAAATATTTTTTCAGTCACTGAGTAGGATCAAGGATTGGCCTCCAGAGCTAGAGGCAGAGCAGAGGTCCTGAGGTCTGTCCCCAGCGGATAAAAGCCTTTCCCTTCATTCTCCAGTCAGAAAGAGGATTCCAGTTGGAACTGAACCTAGCACAGAGCTGGGCCCAGACCCCCAGAAGAGTCTAGGACTCATTAGGATCTGGGCGTGGCTCTCCGAAAGCACTAGGTATTCTGCCTTCCTGTCCTGCACAGGGATTATCCCCCATCTCTTCCGGCTTTCTCCTCTGCCTTCTCCACCCCTGAGCTCTCCTGCTGCTGTGGCGCTCCTGTTGTAACAAATGAGTTACCAAAGGCTCCAACAAGCCGCTGTCGTTATC
Source organism: Galemys pyrenaicus (assembly GCA_019455555.1). Lineage (NCBI taxonomy): Eukaryota > Metazoa > Chordata > Mammalia > Eulipotyphla > Talpidae > Galemys > Galemys pyrenaicus. The sequence goes on along the minus strand of JAGFMF010011747.1, from coordinate 3,169,801 downwards.
CCCAGCAGGAGAAAAGCAGCCACGACCCGGAGCTGGGACCTTGTTAGAGTTTGTAATGAGCTGACGGGAAAGTATTTCTGCCTGATTAGAATCCCTAATGAGCTGACTACGGTGAGCACAGAAGGCCAGCTTCCAGCTCTCTCCCGACCCCTCCCATACCTCTCCCTGCTCCCAAGCAGGAGAAGGATCTTGGCCAGAAGTTAAAACCATGAAGAATAAACCCAGAGATGTCCCAGAAACTCCCACTTCTCCCCTCCTGAAGAGGATACGTCCCTCTGCTTCGTATTCCCATGTTCACCCGCCACTGCCACCTGCTAGTCTCCTACAGTTGCCCCCTGGACCCACCTATAACTAATCACAGGGACCCAGAAGGGCTGACAAGTCATCACTCAGAGAGAGCTAGAAAAGTGGGAGAATTCGGGGTCTCGCCAGACACTGGGAAAATGAGACCACAGGTCACATCCCCACAGTGACCAGTTGGAGAAAAATCCTCAAAGCAAAGAATTTTGCTCAGGTTCAATTCAGAAAATGTTTTGGTATCCCATTCTCTTCTAGCTGACTGGTTTTAGGGGAAATCTAGATAAGGTCCATCATGAACTGATTCACCAAAATGATTTTTTAGAAGGAAAATGAAAATTTACAACCTATGTGGGAGGGGTGGGGGGTAGCTCATGGTTCAATTAAAAAATATTGGGGGCCCTCCCTGGTGGCGCAGTGGGTTAAGCAACGCACTGTGAAGCAGACCACAGCCACTGCAGCATGAGTTTGAACCCTGCCGCCAGCTGGAGAGGGAACCCACATGGCGCAACAGACCTCTCCTGCCTCGCCCGCTGCTCCCCTCAGCAGTGTATTTCGGTTGATCTGCCTGTTCTGCTCCCAGCTCTGTCTGGTGGATTCTCTCACCCCCCGCGCCTCTGGACTGTACCCCAGTGCTTGTATGCATAAATAAATAAACCTTTAAAAAAAATTGGGATTCAAATTGTGCTTCTGTTCAAGTTCCCATGTTGGAGGAACTTGAATTTTTATTTTTTTTAAGATTTATTTATTTATGCATACAAGAACTGGGGTTCAGGCCAGAGGTGTGGAGGGTGAGAGGATTCACCAGAGACAGAGCCGGGAACAGAACAGGCAGATCAACAGAAATACACTGCCAAGGGCAGCAGCAAGCGAGGCAGGAGCAGTCTGCTGAGCCATGTGGGTCACCTCCTTGGCCGGCAGCAGGGATCGAACTCGTGCTGCAGTGACTGCGTTCTGCTTCATGGTGCGTAGCTTAACCCACTGCGCCACCAGGAAGGCCCAGGACTTGAATTTTTAAAAGCTTAAGAGAGTTGCATGTAGTCCTGAGTTATTAGGGGGAAAGAAGGCATGGGGTAGTAGAAACGAAAGCATTCCAGGAGTCGATAGGATTCCTTTTGGGGTGCCCATGGATTCCATCCACGAGAGACAGGCGAACCCTGACTTCTGCTTGTCTGACCCCAGCACTTTGTCACGACATTTCTGTCGCCCTCCCAGGTCAGAGCCTGTCTAGCCAGGCACTGAGCTCCTTTGGGCTTAAAAGCCTTTTTTTTTTTTTTTTTATAGTAGGAACAATTGATTGAACGGCGCTCTCACTCCAATCCACAGGCATTGAGAGGGTGTTCAAGCCCCTGCTACTTCCTAGGGATCAGAACATGTGAGGTGTGCACACCCACAGGTCTGCATGGGGAGTGTGGAGAAGTGAGGCCTCCAGAGGCTTTGGATTCTGAGTATCCAGCAGCAGAATCCCATTCAGAAGAACCTCTCCACTCCAACTCCTGATAGGAACAGTTTATTAACAGTTTATTACTCCTCAATATTATTATGATAATAATAATATTGATATATGTATAATATATGGCAGGCCTGTTCTAAATACATAAATCACATCATTTAATCCTCACAAAACTCCTAAGAGATAGCGATGGCTAGTATCTCCATTCTACAGATGACAACCGAAAGGTTGGAGTTAGTACCAGGTACATGTGATAAATTAACTTTGCATATATTTATCTGGGATATACTGAAAGTGTTCACTGAATTCAGGAAAATAAAGTATTTTAATAGCTTGTGACACACTTTCCCTAAAAATTGTTATTGATCTGAAATTCAAAGGTAACTGTACTTTCAGTCGGTAGAAGCAAGGAAGCCAGAGAAGGGAAAACTGGCGGAGGAACCCTTCCACCACACTGGAAGAGCTCTGGCTTGAGGCAGTAGCAAAACTGTCGCCCCACCCCCCGCCCCAAAAGTTAGAACTTCATTTTCCTTATACTTTTCTTGAGTCAACACTGTTTTTGTTTCACACTATGGGCAAGAGCCAGGCTTCCAAAGCTCTGCCTCCATCCGTCATGGCCGCCTCCTCTCTGCGGTCACCCAGAAGCTGACCGCAACCTCCGAAAAAAGGAAGCTGGGTCCAAATTACACTGCAGAATGCTGGTTAGTGGCGGGAGAGGCTGTTAACCCGCTACGTTCCCCAGCTCCTAGCCAACAAGAAAGGAGAGGATACCAGGGCAAATTTTTCACAGGGTGGTGGGGAGGGAGGCTGCTGCCATTACCTCCTGCAAAGCAACTGAGCACTGTGGCCGAGAGATGGGCTGACTGGAACCCTCCAGGACTCTGCACAGGGAGAGGCTGATGTACCTTAGACTTTAGGGTCAGGTTGTTTTTGTCTTCCAAGTTTCTCACCTCCATTCCCTCCTTTGTCCTTCTGGTCCACCACCATTCAAATAATCCTGTGTTTTTCTGCTTTGCACTGCTCATTGCCCATGTTACACATGTTTATTCTCCACCACACCTCAGCCTTTCTCATTCACTGCTGTCTTTCCAGAACCTGGCATGCAAGACTCTCATTAATGATTGTGGCAGACACTATGAGAGCTTCCAGGCCCAGAGTCACACGCCCTTGGAGTCCTGGAAGCTCAGCATCTAGGCCTGGCCCGGGACAACTTGGGGGTGGCAGGGGGTGGCATGTGTGGTTCCTGAGCACCCTGTGGGGTTGCCTGAGGCTGTAAGTGGGCTCTTTTGCCTCCTTCTGCAAGGACATTTCTTAAACTGCCAGTTCAATAGATTCAGACTCAGAGTCAGCTGCCCAGGAAGTCAAGCCACAAGGGTATATATTTGTGAAATGAAAGAGAGAGGAAGAAAGAGATTTTACTCTTTACACAACTTTACACAACCAAAAGGCACCATGAGTCTGCCTGCTTCTCTCCCTATTCAATGCCACCTCCATAATCAAAGCTCTATCCTCTCTTCGGAGCCCATCTGGCCCCTGTAGCAGATGCTATCAGGGCCCACCCCACACTCTCGCCTCTTCTGAGTTCACCTCAGCTGTGGTGAAGGGTTGCTGTGAAGCTGGTAGCTTCCCACCTCAAATAGCCCCTCTGTGAAAGAGCTTTTGACAGTCCAGTAGCTTGCTGGGCCCAGAGCAGGGCAGCCCACGGAGTTAGAGATAACAGCTCCAGGGACACTCCTCAATCAATGAGCAAAAGTCATAGGCTGCCTGTCCTCTGGAGCACAATGCTGAGGCAAGTTCCCAAAACTCCTCAGAAGTCCCCAGTGGGTTCTAGTGATGGCTCAATTCCTGGCTGATAGATGGCCACCATATCACTATGTTCTCACATGGCGTTGCCTTAGTGTGTGCAAGCAGGGAGAAAATTTTCTCTTCTTATAAGACCATCAATCCCATTATGAGGGCCCTACTCTTATGACCTAATCTAACCCTCATTACTGCTCAAAGAACTCATCACCAAATACGAACCTGTTGGAGGTTAGGGTTTCAACATGAATTTGGGAAGGACACATTCATAACACCAGTGATGGGAATGTTAAATATAAGAGGTTGGTCCTCTGGTAAATGATGGAAACTGCATCTCTCATTTAGGAATTCATCAAACTGATATTAGTATTTACTACATGCCAGTCAGATACTAATATTTATTAACACTTACTGTATATCAGTGCTCTGTATTGGGGCCCCAGTGTTGACTGAAGTAAATCTAGCCCCTGCCTTCAAAAAGATTAGAGTCCTCAAGATATGACAACCAGAATTTGTGAACAAGAGAACACCAGAAGTCAGTTTAGACCTTCAGAGATTATTTATTCATTCAACAAACATTTGACTATGCATTTACTATGTGTAGGATAATACAAGGCAGCAAAAGGCACTAAAACTGGCCAAGGTACTGCTCAAATAGTTTACCAGTCACTGTCTGAGTTCTTCACCTATGTGCATAATTGCAAGACTATTCAGGTTCAGAGAAGAACAATAATGGGATATATTTAACAAACTGGGAAAAAATGAAGACTTACTGAGGCCAAAAATGGCCATTTACCTCACCTGAAGCAGTGTCAAATGTTTTAAAGTCCAAAACACAAATGCTGCCAAGATGGCGTCTTCCTGCCACTGAGAACCTGGAGCACATGGCAGCCAGATGATAGGCCAGGTTCCAACTCATGAAGACAACAGAAGACACAACAGGGGATGCTCACGGACTGCAGAGATGTGCCAGCACAGCACCAGACAAGCAACACTCAGAACAGCAGCTGCAGCAGCCAACAGTCCAATGCACAGCCACACTCACGCAGCCCAGCTGCACAGACCAAGTGCTCTTGCTCTTCACCTTTCCTTTCCGGTTCTAACAACAGCAGAGCTGGGCACAGCTACTTGCAAAGCCTCTGAACTTTTATTCACTGAGGTTGGCTGCTGGAAGCCTCTCCATGTACTTCAGAGGCCCACAACAGCCTTCTGGAAGATTAGCATGATGGGGGCAGAAATCACTGACCCCGGAATCACTAAAGATCAGAAAATGCTAAAATCCCAAGCGCTAAATCCTGAACACTGAAGATTGAGGGCTGCTTCTGCAGTCCCTTATATTTCTTATCAAAGGCTTTACCCCCAGGGATACTTTGTTCACGTTTTCCCTCTGGCTGTCCATCTTCACTAGCACCCCCGTCCAGGGGGCACCACCTATAGCAGTCTTTGGCTTCAGCCACCCTTAAAGGGAGACATGGAAAAATCTGACATGGGCCCACCTCCAAAGAGGTGGGTATCCAGGAGGTAGAGGCAGATAGCAAAGACAACAAGGTAGTTCTAAAGCGCTGAGCCATTATGCGTATGCATGTAACATCTGTGCATTAATTAGACAACAAAAGGAGGGGAAATAGTTCGATAAGTCATACAGTATTCATTAACTGGCAGAAGATAAGAAAGTAGAACTAGTGTTTCTTCAGTTTACCACTTACCATTCTCCCTCTTGGTGTGATCATTGCCTGCCTCTCACATTATTATCATTTATTTTCAAGACACACCTTTTTCTTCACCAGAGCCCCTAACTCAAGTCAACCACTTCATCTAGTCTCAGCCAAAAAAGCATGGTCAGTTTGCTCATGACCTGAGTTGAACTTCTTAGGGCTGTAATGTTTTCTAATTTTTATTTTATTTTAAATATTGATTATTCAAAAGAAACACAGGAGAAAGTCCCTTCCCACTCCTGTCCCAGCCACTCATTTGCCTCCAGAGGCAACCAATGTGGGTCCTTCTAGAGATGTTAATGCTTTATGTACAAGCATTTCTATACATGCATACACAGAAATGTATATACACACACATTCACAACACCAAACACACACACAACATCAGAACAGTATTCATGATACTCTGCACTTAATTTTTTTTTCTGAAGAATATACCTTAGAGAAAATTCCATATCGATATGACAAGCTTCCTGCTATATGATGCACACTACTGTATGGTTTTACATAATTTATTTAAACCATCTCCACTGATGGACATGTAAATTTTTTCCGATCTTTTGCTGCAGTGAATGACCTTGACCATGCACCATTTTGCATATATGCCAGTATATCTGTAGGACAAATTCCTGGAAATGGAATTGCTGAGTCCAAGGCCATATCAGTTAAGAGTCTATTTGTTGTTCATAGCAGAAAAAATAAAATCATAGTCACTTAAAGAAGACAGAGGCCTACTTCTCCCTCAAACCAAAGGCCTCTGGCGGTGGGTTGTTCAGGGCTGTTGTGGGCTCCCAGTGTCCTGAGGGACTAAGATCTTGTCTTTTCACTCTGCCACCCTCTATCTAAAGTTTATGCAATTACAGATGCCTTCCTCCAATAAAAGAAGACAAAACTACAAGTAGTTATTTAGAATGAGAAAAAAATCATAATGTAATATAAAATTTCAAAAGCTGAAATAACACAAACATCACAACAGCCATGAAAAATCGTGCAATTATTCGACTGCCCAACACAGCTTTATAATAGGCTTTTCCTACATTTGGGGGCGACACTTTTTCATAGGAGACCATTTTGTAATATGTTCTGGAGAATAAATAAAAAGATAATTGAATTTTTCCTTCAGCCTAGCTATTAAAATTTATTTTTATTATCTATAGCTGATATGCATAAAACATGTGAGACAAACTATTTGTGGTACTAGTATAGGTTTTACCCTACAAATACAGGAATTCTGATAAACGCTAAGATTCATCATGTCCATCAAAAAAATCTGGCTTATTTATAAATATATAAGCTAAACTACCAAGCATATTTCTGTTGGGCGAAAGCTCCCATTCTGTCTAAGCATCAATGAGTACCAAATTGTGCCCTTATAATTTTGTACCTCTGACAAGTGGGGAATATCACACAGACTAGCTTCTGCCTCTATACTGTAAACCTTCTTTTCCCTTCCACTTCTGATGCAGGCATAGGCCATGCTCACGACGGACACAGAACCACAGTCTCATCAGCCAAGAGAGGTCCAGCGAGCAGTAGGGACAGTCACTAAAGCCACTCCCACAGCAGAATGCTTAGCAAGTGACCACCAACCACAGAACAACCCCACCTGACACCAACTAAATACATCCCCACTTCCACTTCCTCTTTCCTGGATGCCCCAAATCGCCCATGGCCATCCCAGTACCATCCAACACAAGGGAAAGTGTGACACAGAAAAATCAGAGTAGACAAGACAGCAGCCTTCACTATCTGCAGCTGAAATATCTACTTTTGCAAAGATGGTTACAAGGGCGCATAAGCACGGGGGCACGTGGTTGGGCCCTTCGGGGGCCCAGGAGATGCCTGTGCAAGTAAGAGGTCCTGGAGCTTCACTCCACTCCCTGCATGGACTCTGGATTCAATCGTACATGTGTGCCTTGGAGGTGGGAGGGAGGCAGAAGCCCTTGCCAGTGATGGTGGCCAAGGCACAGACTTCAGCAGAAGCGAGTCTTTGCAGCCGCCATAGGGCCCATGTTCTACAGTCCGTCAGCCACTTTGGGTTGGACTGAGGACAGTTGTGTGTGAGTTCAGCAGTCAGTTTTTTGTTTGTTTCAGTGAAAATTCAATTACTTCAAAAGAATGCAAGGAACATCTATATACCATCCACCAAACTTCAACCTTTTTTGCCTCATCAGTGATTCAAAATAATTGAACAAATCATGACTTTTCATCCTTAAATACTTCCACATGTACTCCCAGAGGGCGATGCAATTAACAATAACAATATCATACCTACCAGAAATGGCAATAATTGTCTTATATCACCTAAAAGTCACTCCCTGTTCAAGTTTATACAACTGACCAAAAATATCTTTTATATCTATTTCTCTGAAACAGATCCACTAAATTCCATGCAATGAATGTGTTTGTCTTTTCAGTCTTGTTCTATCTAGGACATTCCCCACCATGACAATGACTGAAGAGATCAGACCAGCTGTCATGTAGGATGTCCCACATTCTGTCTGTTTCCTATATATTGTCATTTAATTATCCTTAGCATTTCCTGGAAAATGAGGTGGATCAAAGACTTGGATTTGTTAAAATCAGATTTCTTGAGGTATGATTTATGCGTGGTGTCACCCCTTTTTGTTTATACTTTTATGCATTTGACAAATGCAAAGTCATGTAATACAAAAGCTTGATTTGATTCAGATTTAACAAAATTGACAGAATACTTTAGCATAGGACTGACCCAGGCCTCAGATCTCTTTTGATGTCCTCTCACATGTTATATCATCCAATCACATGACTTTGAACCATTTCTACACTGAGCATTCCAAATTTAAATCTCCAGCTCTAATCTTTTCCCTACTTAAATCACCACTGGATATTTAAAAGTCATCTCAAACTAACCATGTCCAAATCAAACTTGAGTCCTCCTTTCCAAAAAATAAAACCTCCTCCTCCCACTCTCCTATCTTGATTAATAGCACCCTCCTAGCAGTCACCCAGATCACAAACTTAGCAATCATCCTTGACTCCTTGATCTCAGCATCCCATCATCCAACCTCAGCAACCTGTCATCACTACATGACATGCACAGAACGTGGTGTGCACAACCCCATCATCGCCAGCAAGTGTTGTGCTGCCTGCTTCCACTCTTGTTCCCTACGGTCTATTCCCCAGACAGCTGCTGGAATGATTCCTTTAAAGCATAAGTCACATCAAGTCACTCCTCCAATCAAACACTCCGTTGGATTCCCATATCACTTTACATTGCATCCAACTCTTACCATAGCCTACAAAGCCCTTCTTCATCTGCTCTCTGCACAAATACTTCTTTGTTCTTACCTCTGCTTTCTCTTCTTATACTCCACTCCAGCCACACTGGCCTCCTTGTACCCCCGCCCCACACACACACCAAACATATTCAAGATCTAGTACTTTGGCATATACTGCTTCCTCTGACTGGAAGGGTCTCCCAGGTGGCCAGGCTGCTAGGCTCCCTTACCTCCTTGGTGTTCAAATATCACCTCATCATGAAGGTCTTTCTTCTTATAAATAGTAACTTCTACCCTCACTTGAGAAGTCCCTGTCCCCTTTTTCTACCTTCTTTTTATAGCATTCATCATGACTTGGGATTCTATAATTGTAACCTCCATGAGAATAAGGATTTGAGGATGTTTTATTCATTGTTAGATCCTTCGCACCTAGAAGAACACCTGAAAAATAGCAGGCATTTAGTGATTACCTTTATGGGGGAATGATGAATGAAGCTGTTCTAGAACCTATAGAACATCCACATAAACAAGACCAGCAGATGGAAGAGAGGCATAAAGTATATGAAAATGTTGGGGGAAAAGGATGTCTTGAACAAATTCCACAAGCACAGATTTTATGGACTCCATCCCCACTCCAGAAAAAAGAGATCCAAGACACCAAGGACTGCAAATCCCATAGTGTCATCACCATCAAAGGGAGGATTGCCGGGAACTGAGGTTGGAGTTAAGCAGCCAGGATTGGTATATAACCAGGCATGTGGGCCTTGAGGGTTGGTTTTTGCCTGCTTCATCATGCTCTTGGGGTCCCAGCTCAGCAGACGGACCCCCACTGGTGAATGGTGAATGGTGAATGGTCGGATGCATTCACCAATTTACCTCTCCCTCTTTCTCCTTGAGTTACTCCTTTGATTTCCCCCTTTTTGTAAATAAACCCTTTATTAACCTTTTTTGTGTGTGCCTGCAGTGGAGTCTCATAAGGTCCTTTTAAGCATGTGGGTGAGGACCCATAGTCAGGCCAACCCATTCTGCACTTAGGTTGCCCTGTAACAAAATGGCCTTGAAGGGAGGACATAAAGCTATGGGTAGGAAATACAAAGTCACTGCAGAAAACTTAGTATCTAAACCAACTGGAGAGAAAGAGTTCAGCAAGAACAAGAGAAATAGTCCTGCACACTCTTTACAATAGGTAAGACCTGGAAACAACCTAAAGGCCCAAAACAGATGAGTGGCTCGGGAAGCTGTGGTACATATACACGATGGAATACTACTCAGCAATCAAAAAAGAAAAACTAGACGCATTCATAGGAACATGGATGGAACTGGAAGGGA
>JAGFMF010011747.1:3127781-3159897 GCA_019455555.1 Galemys pyrenaicus | reverse complement strand
GAAGGCAAAAGAAAAATACCAGATGGTTCCTCCCCTAGGAGGAATATAAGGGAGCCAAATAAGGATCAAGGAAAGGAATAAGAACAATAATAATAACAAAGACACAAAAACTAAAAATGAAAAGGACAAATTGGGGACACGTGGTGGGGAGGGGGAAGGAGGAGGGTTGAGGGCAGATGGGAGCACGGGCGACTGAGGTGATGGTGAACCGGTGAGATGGTAATAGGGAATACATGGGGATTACAATTGATGTCAAATATATATAAATTTTTTAAAAAAGAAAGAATGCTTCAGGGCAGGTGAAGCTAAACAGCAACAGCCAACAGGTAGATGTTAGGCACTTATAGGTAATAATTATGACAGCACTACTATTACTGCTCCTCATTTACAGACAAGTAGTACAGAAGGTCTGAAGAAGCTGCCTGGGGCCGTTTCCAATGCTGGGTTAGAAACTAGACTTTAGCCTTTGTGTTGTTCCGGCTACGCTTGGACTGCTTTGGTAACAGCTGACTGGGACTGGCCAGGGTTTATAGGATCCGGACTGCAGTCCTCCTCCCCAAGCTCACCAAGAAGAGCATACTGGGCTGAGGCAAGTTGGCCTCCAGGAGGCCTGTGTTCTCTTCCTGGCTTTGCCACTAACATGCAGACTCATTTCCCAGTTCCTGACTGCCCCCTCCTCATCGTGCAGACGGGAAGGTGCCTCACATAATCTCACAGGCTCCTGCCAGCTGGGAAATTCTATAGTCTACAATCAAGGCAGCAGTCCCACTAACAAGAGAGGGGAGGGCACCCTAATTGCCCCTTTCCTGTGACACTAGGTACAAGGCATTAGGGGGAATCAAATAACTGGCGCCTGCCAGACAGACTGGCTGATGGAATCAGAGCTCTAAGAAGGTTCCTAGGAGCTAGGGCCCGGGCCAGGGGAGGGGGAGCAACGAACGTATGGGGCTAGATGCTGTCGGTTGGTGCTGCCCACCTGGGGCTGGCATCGCCAGGACTCTTCTTCTTTCTGGTCACCATCATTATAAATGATGAGCAAAAATGGACACTCCACAGTAGGAGGGAGGCTAGGAATAATGTTTAACTCCTGAAAACCTGCACTGTTGAAACCATGATCCTCAGAAAGGGATCTTTATGCACAGACATGAATCTACAAGTAAGTTGCAGCCTGTGTTAATTTCTACACACCCTACCCACACCCCGTGTCTGCAGACATGGCTGGACATGCATTCACATGTGTATATCCAAGAGCACATGTGTATCTACCTATACCCATAGGAGTGGCCAGATATATATTTTTACATTGGAGCCTGGCTTTTTAAAATAGGGATAATGACACCGAAAATTATTCTAAGCTTTTCAAAGACATAAATGACCAAACTGCCTCCTGACTCCTGAATTACATTACCCAGAAAGAACTTAATAACATGTTATTATCGCTTCTCTTCACTGACAGGATCTCGGGGCTGCAAAGACAAACAAGGAGTGTGTTCACAGTCACTGCATAGTCCCCTCTGCAACCACTGCTAATTCCAGGTAAGTGCTGTAGGGTAGAAGAGAGCCTGGGGCTGGTAATATGATGACGTGCTTCGTAATTGTCATCAGTTCTGTTGGGCTGTCACCATCTGAGAGGGGGCTACAGGGAGCGCGTGGAGCCAGCAGAGAATCCCATGGGTGAAGAGGAGAGGAGAGAAATTGCATTACGGGAACCAAAATAGCACTTCTCAGTTCAGCTGACATAATGTAGGTGAACTTCCTTGTTATCTGTGAAGTGTTCCACAAATGTGATTGTAAATTGGAAGGAACGTTACTCATGGGTTCTCACTGGGTTCTTAAGGCTTCCGTGTACAGCTGTACAAGCTGCGGACTGCTCAACTACTGAGCATTTCATTAGTCTGTGTGAACGGTGGCCGCTAGAGCGGTGTACTGCGGTGGCCCTGTTGGTAACATGGGGCCAAGTTGGCTGATGAAGACCAATACAGGGGCCAATGTTCCTCATAATGCTTGAGCCCCAGTGATGAAGCCTCCAAAGAGATGTCCCACAGTCTAAGAGCAACTTGCCAGTGGTTTGGGCAGTCTGCTTTGGGGTATTAAAAAACAATTACAAATAAGACCCTAGAGGGCAAGAGTCATGTCTTATTCACTTAGTATCCTGCATCTTGTAATATGTTTGGTACATGATAAATGTTCTGAAAATGTCTGTTGAATATAAGAATGGACAGATATTGAATGAATGAATGATGGGGGCTCACTGGGGTCAGCTCATGGGGAGAAATGATTATAGTGATTGCAAAGAGCATATTCAGCTCAGCAGGTGAAATTACATCCTCTCCCTGTGTCTGCTCTTCCCCAACTCAGGTTATGAAGACTTTTATGAAGGACCATGGATATGTCGCAAGTTAAGCCAGGGTCTGTTCAGGATTCATGATGTGCCTCGTAGGGAGCTAGATGCAGTGGGCCTGTGTAGTACTGAGGAAGTGAGTTAGCAAGAAAAATTTAGGTAGTAATCCCTGCTATCAATGACCTTATATTTAGACTGTTTAACCAGATATAATTTCATAGAGAATTTAAACAATTATTCCTGGTGGTATCAGCCCAAATGCCAATGAATAGCAAAGACAGGAAGAATTACAGAAGTTTAGGGCAGAGAGCACATGGTTTTTGCTCTGTCGCTGTGCACTCAGGGAAACGTACTATCCTGTTCTAAGTCTCCCCTCCCAGCTTATGAAGCAGAGTAACCATGCCTACTATGCAAGGTCCTTAAACAAAAGATTAAAATATAAAGTGCATAGCACAGTGCCTAGCACATGGTAGAAGTCTCGAGAATGTTGGTTTCCATATCAGAACTTTCAATCACAAGTGACAGAATCATAGTTGACCCCAACTAACACTAAATAGGAAGATAAAGAGAAGGTGGTGGGGATTTCTTGTTGTATATATAATACATTAGTTTAGTAGTGTATGGGCATCAGGTATAGTGGGATCCAGGAACTCATTATCACTAGAATTTGTCTGCATTTATATCTCTCATGCAATCTTTCTCTAAGTATAAGAATAGCCAGCTGTGAGCAACCTGAGTCTAGTTTAAGCCCAGAAGGAAGAGTTCTTTGTCACACAAATTGAGGGGAAGACAGTCTGATGGTCCCAGCACAGCTCATACAACCGTCTCTCACCCAGTCTCTGTGTCAGAGCAATTAGAAGATCTGATTGGCAAGGCCTGAGTTGCATTCCCAATGGCTGTTGACAGAGGTGGGGTTAGAAGGGTAGCTCTATCCAAACTCACTTGTAAGGAGTTCCTGAGTTTACAAAAAAAAAAAAAAAAAGCTACCTGTTTCTTCTGTATACACAGAAAAAAATAAGTAACTGCATGCTTCAGGGTTTTGGGGAAGAGCTCATATTTCTTTATGGAAGGGAAAAAAATATTTCTTTTGGATTAGTGTGTAAACATGATGTGTCTGTGTGTGAATTCTATAGGTAAACTCAGAAATGATACCTACCTGTCCAGGTGAGAGAGCCAGGACCTTGCAAGCCCTGGTGAGCAGACAGGATACTGCAGATATTCCCCACAAAGCAGAAAGGCTAAAAGCTCTTTGATGTGGGGGTCACAAGAAATTGAGGAGAGGTCCAAAGTTGGCCCTTGGTTTGAGGGGCTGCAGTGGCATGGAGGCTACCATGGCATGGAGGAAGGCAAGAGGTGGTGCCCAGGTCCTTCTGGCTGCCCTCCTGCTCCTCTGTGCTGCGGAGCCCACTTCTAAGGGACTCTGGAGAAGCTCCAATGTCAGAGCCTTGGGGAGGGCAGGTGCTGCTGTCATTTGTCCTAGGTCACAGCAGGTGAAGCACCCCTTGAAGAGCAGTCAGCCGATGACCCCCAGCAGGGCCAGGAGAGGGGCAAGTGCCGGTTCAATCACTGCAGGGCTGAGGGGTCTCCTCCTCTGATGGTCAGTTCTGTTTTCTGGTGTTGAAAAACAAAAAACAGAAACCAGGAAGGTGGGGAATGGTGTGCTGAGGGAGGGAAGAGATTGGGGGTGGCGGGGAGGGGGGGAGCAGGGGGTGGGAGAGTCAGGAGGGAGGTCAGAGAGACAGGAGAATGGAGGAGGGGCTAGGGGAGAGAAACTTGCCCTTATCCCTGATTGGTTAGAATGTNGGGGGGGGGGGGGGGGGGGGGGGGCGCGGGGGGGGGGAGAGTCAGGAGGGAGGTCAGAGAGACAGGAGAATGGAGGAGGGGCTAGGGGAGAGAAACTTGCCCTTATCCCTGATTGGTTAGAATGTTTAGAAACAACCCTAGTGTTTGAGAGAGAGGATGGAGAGATGAGAAAAAGAGAAGGGGATGTGGGAAGAGGAGAGAAATTAAGCACAAGCATAAAACTTGCCATCTAGATGGTCCCTTTAAAGCATTTGCCATGAATCTGTCCGGTGTTTGTCTTTCTAGACTCTGTTTGGAACACAGGAGTTAAGAGACCAGACCCGGGGTCAGGAAGAGGCTCACACCCAGCAGCAGTTCTGAGAATTAGACTCAACAAGGGGTGTTAAAGTACCGAGCGCACGGAGCAGAGAAGGGGGCCGTCACCAGGCAAGCAGGTGTGAGAGCTGCCAGGTAACTGTCTCCAGGGGAGGTGGGCAGTGGCTCATCCGCCCAAGGACCAGCGGATGCTGCAGGACCAGACAACAGCAAGGCCAAGGTGGCCCCTCCAATGTGCAGCCCGTGGAAACTAGAGCTCAGGCGAAGGGGCAGGAGTGACTCTGCAGTGACTCCCAGCTGCCTGGGCTCCAGCCTGATGTGGGGAGACCCGTGGCATCCCTGACCCCAGGACCCATAGGGAGGGGTTCGGATCGTGGCTGTGGGCCTCGGCCTGGGGAGCAGGTGTGGGCTCAGATGCACTCTTGAGAAAAGGAAGGGGGGGGCTGGGAGGAGAAAGGAGCCCCACACCCCTGGGGTTCTCAGCCTGCTGAGCCCTCTCGGGCCCCTTGGGTGACAATAGACATGACTGCAGCTCCTCCCGCCCCTCTGAGACAGCACCGCTGCTGACAGCCCTGTCCTTGCTGCTGCCCAGCAGCTAATTCCTAGCGTTGCTGGAAGCTGGGGGGAGGGGGGCGGCTAAAGGAGCAGGGGCTGGTTCCCAGAGGGCCTCCTGACCCCAGCAGACCGGCCTCTTGACCGCTGGCAAAGCAGGTGCAGGATCACCCAGGCGCCAGGCCCCTGGTCCTCACACCGCTGGAACAGAGCAGCACGGCCGCTGAGCCACCGACGCACCCGCATCTGTGTGCATGCCTGCCCCCTGCCCCCCAGCCAAGGAGAAGCTTTTCTAGCCACTGTGGCTCCCGTGTGTGCAGGTCCCAGCCCCTCCGCGGTAAGCAGTGTGTCAGGGAATCAGTCACTTAACAAAGACCTGACCAACCTCTGGGGCCTGCCACCTGCCACCGGGGCCGAACTCACCTGGTCACTACTCAGGGCGACGACTCAGGAGCGAAAGCGTGCCCTGCCCCGTACGCAGAGCACAGGCGGGAGGCAAGGGGCCCCGCTGCCACCGGACAGTCTCGGGCCACTCTGTGACACAGACTGCACAGTCTCCTGCACCTGGCTGTGCTGTGGTGCTGCTCAGGCTCCTCCCTCTGGGGTGACAGCCCCGGGCAGAAGGGTACTCTAACAGCCCTGGCCCGTGTGGAGGCCTGCAGCCTGCGAGCTTGTGGGAAATGCAGACTCTCAGACCCCGCGAGGACCTGGCCAATCAGCCGCCAGTGAGTAAGAACAGACAGCCGAGTTTGGAGAGCAAAGTCTTACAGTAGAGAGGCAGGAAGGCTTCCCTAGGAAGAGTCAGGATCTTGAAGACCAGTGAGGTTATCACGAATACCTTGAGCAACAGGCATTCATTCTGTTTCTTATCCTTTTTAACTGCGCTGGCGCTGCTTTATTCCACCGTACGTAGCTCCCAGGTATAGGATCACACCTCTTCCGATGCACGTCAGTTACCACGGCAAGGCACCCACAGCCCTTCACCACCATCCATTAGGCCCCTCCACACTTTGCTCCCCACTCTCCCCCTCCAATAGCCTCAATTTGACAGATTTCTTGAGTTTCTCTATTAATTTTTTAACTAATTACCATGCAACAGTCAAAGAAGGAAAATCAAAGAGACTTCAAGTACAACGTGTGCGCTCTGGTGCAAAACAGCCTGTCCGATCCCTGCCACGTGAACTTTTAGCCTGCAAACACCTACAGTGAGCTACAAGGCCAGCCAGATTGACCCACCTGCCACTTCCTCCACCGAACCCTTGACCACCCCCCTGGTCCCTCGGAGGCCGTTCCTAGCCCTCCACCCTGACCCCAACCTCCCTCCACAGAAGAAATTGACTATCTCCTACTTTATTCCCAGAACACAGCAAGCGCTCGATAACAGTGTGCCAAATAATGAAAGCAGTGTACTAGCAGGCTCGGATCAATTAGTGATCGTAATTGAAGCCGAATGTAATTAATTATATAATTTTGGGCCGTTCAAGTTTAATTCTACTAAAATTACATCGTGAAAACAAGGCACAAGAATTACAGATAGAGGGAAAGAGCTGTGAGCAAAGCTTCTACGTGCAGACCACACACATTTGAGCTGAATCCCTTGCTAAAAATAAACGATCCACGCAACTGTGTAACTTGGGGTTTCTCAGCCTAAATCCCACGTGGACACAGAGATTAAAATCAAAGACGCCGCTATAGTACTGGGCTTACGCATCAGTGGGCACCCTGACTATTGGGCTCTGCTCAATTTGGGGACATTCTTTCGCAATAATCCATTTCTACTGAGGCATGTTCTTCATTATTCATGCCATGTGAATCTCGACTCTCAGACTCAGGGAGTTAAAGCTAGGGGAAAAATCTTTGGGGATCTTTAGACCAGTGGCTTTCTGCCCGCTCAGATTTAACTCACCCTGTTTTACAACAGATATGTTATAATGCCATGACTGAAATGAAATCCACAAACACTATAACCCACCCTAGATGCAGAAGTATCTACTCCTTTCCTAGGTCAAATCTCGTTAGTCTTGCCAATGATAATCTATGTCACGTCACTGGTTTCAATGTTTATATGTTGAGGTAAATGTCTCCTTCCTGATGGTTGAGACAGTCCAATCGTGAGAGAAATTTCTCTGCTCCAGGTGATGGCAGCGGGGCCTCACCCGAGAGCCTCACATAGTCACTCAGTACACAAGTTGAGTTTCTGTTTTATGCCAGCCATTGACCACTGTGTCACATTGCAGCTAAGAATCACCCTTCCTCAAGGTCCCTAATTCTTCAAATAATAAGCATCACACTGAGCTCCACATCTGAAATTGATGTACCCTTAGTTAATGGATCAAGATGACATGGTCATAACAATTGACTGTAATTAATTAGTACCTTGAATATTTCTTTGCTGGGACAGCTATATTTTGAGGGAAATATCTTTAGACAAAATAGCTAAATATTGGTTATCTTTAAAGTTAATGAAAGTAGGGGCCTCCCTGGTGGCACAGAAGGTTAGGTCACAGTACTATGAAGCAATCCACAGTCACTGCAGTACAAGTTCCATCTCAGCCAGGGAGGGGACCCATGCTGCAGCAGACCTCTCCTATCTCATCCAGTGCTGCCCTCAGCAGTGTATTTCAGTCATTCTGCTGTTCTGCTCCCCATTCTGTCTTTGGTGAATCCTCTCACCACCCCCACCACATCTCTGGCCTGCACCCCAGCTCTTGTATGCATAAATAATTTTTTTGAAAAATAAAGTTAATGAAAGTAGGGAATATAGAAAAAAGCCATCTATAAAAATACAAAATAATCATTTAAAAACTACCTATTGAGTAAGTCTTTATTAAAAATATAAACTTAAGTCAAATGCTTCTGCATGAATTCATTTTTTTAATCTTTAAAATGAATTAAAAAGACAAGAAAATCAAGTGGATCTGAAAACATTCAATAATCTCAAATTGAGGGGAAACTGGTCTTTGGGGGAATGGATACTTACTCAGGCAAACAGATTTTTTGGGACTGTGACTGCGGACAAATAGGTTTTAGGTGAATTGAACAAGAGCCAAGTTTTTACATGTTTTATAGCAATGGGAGAAGATGGGACGCAAGGAAAACAGTGAGAGGACCAGATCTGAACCAGATGGTGGTGGCAGAGAGGGAGCAGCCTTGGTGGACGTAACACACACAGGACATCTCTCTGGGGTTCTACGAAGGGCAAGGAGGGGTGAAAGCTGACTCCTGGATTTTGGACCTGGCTGACCGCTGGTTGCACCATGCCATCACTATCAGCCTGTGCAGGTATTCACAAGCCAGGGAGACAGGGAGAAAGGGTTCACCCTCGTGTGAACCCTCCTCTAACTCCACCAGGTATGTGTAATTCGGGAGAGCAGATCAGAGAGAAGCATATGCACACACTGTCCCGTTAAACATCCCTGGTTAAACATGTGCACGAGCTGGCAGTTAGGCCAGTAGGGAACACCTACCTATGTGAGCCTGTCTGTATCTTAAATACTCCCAGGGATGTCTCTATCAAACTAGTACTGTGATTAAAGAAAGAACTTCCAGTTCTCTGGGGGGTGGCCTGCGTAGAATGCAAGCAGCAGAATCAATAACAGAAATTAAGCCTACTTAAATCAAATAGCCAGTTTCTAAGATCCCCCTGGGTCACTGCAGAACAGGCATGACTATTACAGAAAGCCTATTCATACAGCTGGCATCCATCCAGAATGGCAAGGGTCCTCTTATTAGTTTTGACCAGTAAGCAGCATATAAAGTAACCAACCAGTTGCCCCTTAACCCTTATTCTCTCAAAACAGCAATACTACTAAAAATTATTACAACTTAACCCTCTTTGCTGTTGTTCAGCTCCCGTGATTATTCAGTCTATAGCTCTCTCTTTATGCTTCATCTCTGCGGACACCCTCTAGACTTCTCCAGGATCTTCACATCCTCCACACACGGGTCCATGGCCCCTTAAAGATAATAGCTGCAATGGGAGTCTTAAAAATCAGATACTCAAAGTAACTTATACAAAAAGGCAGATTCACTGGGTCATGTCATTGACAAATAAGGGGATCTGGGCTGCAGCAATGGCTGGATCCAGGGTTCAAAGAATGCAGGAGGCAAAGTCTCCATGGGACCACAGCAACCAGAAGAAAGGTAGTCATTCTTCAGAGCCCTAGCTGAACGGCACAGGAAGGTCCTGGAAACTCAACCCCTAGTGGAACCAATCTCTGTGGCCAGAGAGGCAGCCATGTATCTTCTCCACAGCTTGTGGGAGACACTTGATCAGCACACTTGCAGGAATGGGTGTCCCTGAAGGAGAAAAGACTTCCATTGAATCTGCAAGGGATGCTGGGTAGGCAATATGTCCACTGCTCTGCTGTGTATCTGTTAGCTTTTTAGTATTGCTTTTTCTCTGCAACTTCCACTGGCACCATCCATTCAGGTTCACATCTCTCTCCCAGAAGGACAACCTAAGGACATCTACCCCATTTCATAGAGGACAAGCAGAGGCTCAGAGACCAAAGCAAACTGCCCAGTGAGAACAGAACTAAGACCATGGGCCTGACCTTCAGCTGTGTGGCCCAGAGCCAGGTCTACCTCTGGGGTATGAGACTTGACATTCATGCTTCTGATGTTACGTCATTTGTCAACGTGTGTGTGTACAATGTGTGTGTACATGTATGTGTACATGCACACATGCATGTACTTAGAGAGTTCATCTGTGGCCAATGTAAACATCTAAAGTACATCGCCATTATTATTATCTTGTGTTGGCATATCTGCCTTTTTCAGTTTCCTGGGGGTCCTTTAACTTGGAAATAGCCAGGTCTCAGTCTGAGGCTCTGCTAATGCCCACCTGTGGAGTTCATAAACTACATTTCTTCCCTCTCAGAAAAAACCTGGAGGGTATGCGAGCCAAAAGCAGGGATTCCCCCACCCTGGTTGGGGAGCTTTAAATGACAAAAATAGTTAAGTCCTGTAATGTCACATTTCTCTTGATAGGAAACGGACAGGGCATTTCTTCTGGTATCCTTCCCCAAACCCATAACCCCAGTTAATCACAAGAAAACACCAGAAGAACCAAAACTGAGAGTCT
Organism: Galemys pyrenaicus; assembly: GCA_019455555.1. Taxonomy (NCBI): domain Eukaryota; kingdom Metazoa; phylum Chordata; class Mammalia; order Eulipotyphla; family Talpidae; genus Galemys; species Galemys pyrenaicus. The sequence continues at coordinate 3,149,800 of JAGFMF010011747.1, read as the reverse complement.
ACACAATGTGTCAAGGTCAAGAAAAATGAGGGGAGCCAGAGGTGCAGTCACAGAGCAGAGGAACGAAGGACACATGACGACAAGTTCAAGGTGAGTGCCTGGGATACGGAGGGGACTTCTGTGGGTCAGTGGTGACCCGGAGTGGTTCAGTTAGTAGCACTGTACAAATGCCAGCTCTCAGAGCTAAAAAAGCTACCGCAGTTATATAAGATGTTAACCAGGGGAAACTGGGTGAAGGGTATGTGGGCACCCTCCGTGTACCATCTCTGCGGCGCTACTATGCATCTAAGGTTATTCCAGGGGCCTCCCTGTGGCACAGTGGATTGATAGCCACACTGTGACGCATCCACAGCACAGCAGCATGAGTTCGATCCCTAGCCAGGGAGGGGACCCACAGGGCGCAGCAGACCTCTCCTGCCTCGCCCGCTGCTGCCCTCGGCAGTGTGTTTCAGTCAGTCTGCCTGTTCTGCTCCCCACTCTGTCTCTGGTGAATCCTCTCACCACCACCCCCACACCTCTGACCTGTACCCCAGCTCTTGTGTGCATAAATAAATTTTAAAATATAAAGTTATTTCAGAACACAGTTCAAAACAAACCACAAAACAATTAAAAACGCTTGGTCTGCATTGAAATCAACTAGATCAGAATCTTGGATACTGGAGGCCCCCCGGGTGACTCAAGGGTGCAGGAAGGGTCAAGAGCCGGAGCCCAGACTCCAGCCGCAGCCTGGGCATCAGAATCCCCTGCAGGGCGTATTAAAATAGGTTGCTGGGCCCCGCCCCCGCGACTGGTTCATCAGTCTCAAGTGGGGTCTGGAATTTGCTTTTCTAACAAGCTCCCCGGTAGAGCTGATGCTGTCCCTCCAGGCCCCACCTCCAGAACGAGGGCTCCAGGTCCGGCAGCTCAGTGTGGCCCACAGAGCAAGCGTCAGCATCCCCTGGGAGCTTGTTAGAGACGCAGGATCTAGCCCCACCGTGTAGCAACCTGTGGTTTCACAGGAGCCCACGTTATTCGTTTGTTTATGTGGAAGTTTGAGAAGCCCCTCTGGAAGGAAAGTGCAGGGGGAGAGGATGGGAGCTGGTCTGGCAGGGGCACGGACAGGGGGCTTAAATGCCCACCACTTCGCCAGCCTGGCCTTTCCTCTCACGCAGGGAAAGAGAAAGTGGGAATAAACCGCAGAGACTGTTTCTACTGGCTTAAAATGAAACTATTAAGCCAAAGACAGAACTGAGCAGAAAGAGCATTTTCAGGCCCCAGCAGTGCTGGCCGGGAGCTGGGTGACCTGCCTAGGAGGGCAGCCCGCAGATGGATGGACTGAGGCCGCGGCCAGAGAAGCCAGTACCCTAGGCCAGGAGGCGCTCACCACGGGAAAATTGACATGGAAGCTGCTGTCCACGGTGTGACGTTACTCTGCTGAAGGAAGCCCTCTCCTTCCTCTAGTGAGCGAGCCAAGTCAGTCTGCGTGGCTTCCAGACACTTCTCTACAGGAAAGCAGGAGGCAGGGTGGGGAGGGAGGAGAAAGAAAGGAGGTGGAGAAGGAAGGAAAGGAGGTGAAAGCAGCACTTTCTTGAACAAATGGTTCAAGGTTTGCAAACTTAACACTCGGCAAACTGGTGTCCCGGTTCCTCCTGGCCAGGCACCAGCGGCAGCAGCAACGTTTCAAGGCCTCTCATTAACATTCGATGCTCGGGATCCAGCCCAGCAAACATCACCACTCCGCAGGCCCGTCTGCCAGGTGCAGCCACCCTCTGAGGCTTCGCTCTCAGTCACTGGAGATCTTGCCCAGCCAGCAGTGCCCAGCTTAGACCCCAGCTCCTCCTGCTGCACCTCTCCTGGCTGCACCTGTCCTGACCACACCAGCCCAGCGTCAGCCCACGGGCGCTGCCTAGCGTCCCTCACGTTTGCTGACGCTGAAGCAAACGCACCCGCCAACAAGTCCCCGCCCTGAGGATCTGCATGGCGCTGCTGAGACTGTAGACGCTCATATTCTGGAGCCTTGAGCCGTGGCAGGAGACCCCGGGCAGGCAGGAAAGTGACTCTGTTCCCAGGGTGGGCTCCGAGCTCCACCAAGATTTACCTGATCAGACAAGCGAGTTATCCTGCAGGAGGGTGAGTGGCCATCAGCACTCCTGGAGACAAGGTATTCCGAGACTCTAACTTCCACGTGCTTACTGAGCAGCTGCTACAAGCTAGGCCAGCAGAACATGCTACGAGCTGGGCGCATATCTGAGAGGCTCTGGGCCAGTGGGTCCCAGACCTGGAAGTCCTCTCTGCTCCACCTGAGAAGAGGAAGGGAGGAAAACAGCCATGCTGCCCAAATCAAAGACACTAACACCTACATCGAGTAAGTATCCAAATGTTGAAAGAGAAAACACTTCCAAGCAAGCTAGTGGTGCCTTCCCGACCCACCCTCACTGCTGGAGAAAAACGCACAGGACTATATTGGGAGGCACCAGACCCAAAGTAACGCACGGCAAGTCCACAGCACAGAGAAGGGACCACGGTGAAGGTCCACGCAGACGCACACCAGATCTGCGGCTGAATCACAGGCTGGAGACCAGGAGAGAACCTCCTCCTACTGCCCTGGGCTCTGGGATGGCCCCACCCAGGCTGGGCAGTAGCCATGGCCAGTGGGCCAGTGGTCAGCTGATAAACACATCTCCTCGAGCCAAGCACCCAAGATGCCAGTGTGATGGATACACAATAAAGCATTTGTCTGGTCTTTGTTTCTGCAGAGGTCCTGGAGGTAACCTCTAGCTCTTTGGGCTTTCTAGATTGACAGGAGTATCATCTTTCATGGGGTGCCTGCTGGGTCACACCTGAGCTTAGATTGATGACTCAGAATTTGGTGGGGGATGATAGCAGGATATTATCTGGGAAGGAGTGGAGGGGGTGGTCTGGAGAAGGTCAATAACTCAATCAATCAAGACTACAGAATAAAACCCCTGAACACGTGTTCACTCATCCATGTGCAGAGAGGATACTGGGTCCCACTTCCACTGGAGAGCACAGAACCCTCAGACCTCACCCTATGTCTCCCTTCATTTACCCTGTCCTGATGGGGATCCTTTATAATAAAACTCCAATCACCAGTGTGGTCATTTCCTGAGTTCTATGTCCTTCTAGAAAATTATTAAATCTAAGAGTGTTGTGGGAAGCCCCTAAGGCAGTCGGTTGGTCAGAAATGCAAGTGTCCTGGGAACCCCCAACTTGCAGCTGTGTCTGAGCGGAGGCCAGTCCTGTGGGAACCGTGCTCAGGAGCCCGTGGGGTGCCACAGCCTGGGAGGGGTCAGCGCCATGTCAGAAGGCACTGCAGCACAGCAGAGGTCCAAGCCCAGGTCCTCCCGTCTCAGGCGCCAAGGAAAATTTTCATTTTCCTTTACCCATCCCCTTTCCCACCTCCACTGAAAATCCAATTTTATCTAAAATTAGAGGCCTCGAGACCCGATTCAGGAGCAAATGTAACCCACATTTATATCAGTACAGAATCAAAAAGAAAACACAAGCTTCTACTCAGCAGCTGTGTGACTTTAGGCAATTGCTAGGCCTCTCTGGGCCTCATAAGAGATGGGAGGCTATTAACCTGTCCTCTGCATAGAGTTGATGGCACAATTCAATGATGTCACTTATTTACAAGAGCCTAGCAGTCTCTCCCTGTCTTCTCCCAGCCTATTTTCAAACTTCCCTTTATCCCAAGCTCTTCCCACCTTTCTGCTTTCCTTGGAAAACTGTTTTGGGTGCTGGGTCCACTGGCAACATGCTGACGTCTTAGATCCCAGGGCAGTGGGAAGCCAACCATTAAACCAAAAGTGAAAAGCAAGTAACCATTACCTTGAACAAAAAGGACATTTATATTTACTTCATTGGCTATAAAAGATACCATAAAATATAATATGCAGCATGCATCTTTGTGATTAATAACAGATCTTGTAAATTATTCTCTCGGGTCCCTGGGTACATCCAACTGGTCACTAAGAACAATTAATTCTTTCAGAAAATAAAGGAGTCGCGAATTATCTCTGGTTAGTGAAAAAGCTGCTTGCATTATGAATAAAGAGAACAGAAAATGAGACTCAAATTCAGGGGCGTTTGCTACTGTGAACGGGATGAAGTAAGACTGGAGAAACTCAAATACAATCAGCATCTGAGAGCAGGTGCTCAGCAAGAGCTGGGCCCTGCCAAGGCTGAGGTCTGGGGACTGGAGAGCGCGTCCAGGACAGGTGCCCGTGCTGAGCCGGGGAGAGCTGCGCCACCACCAGGCAACAGATGGAAGCACAGGGTCCAGACAGGTGTCGGGATTTCAGCTGCAGCCCAAGCCGCAGTGACTGGGGTTCAGACTGCAGCCTCCAGGTCGGGGTCCAGTCATCGAACAGCAAACCAAGGGGTGAGTCAGTCCACAGAACAGGGCAGGCCGAGGGCACAGGAGGAGGTGAGAATGCAGGAGACCAAATCCAGGTTTCAGCAGAGCCTGAGTTCCTGGCCTTGGGCCTCTTCACTCTTCCAACCAAGGTCTCGTTCTCGGAAGGTGGGAAAAGCAGGAGGTGGCTGCTGCACAGTGAGAGGCTGGGAAGATCACAGCGGCGAGAAGCCAAGCAGGGGACAGTGGCACGCGGTGACCAGCTCCCCTCTCACTGGCTGGACAACGCGACTCACTCCCCACTAGATAAAAACCCCACCCCCCAGTCCTACCCTGAAACCCTTTGAGGGAGTCCTTAGAACAGCAGGGGGGTTCCCTTGACAGCAGCGAGCCCGGGGAGGCCAGGGAGCCTGCCTGGGACGCCAGCCCCCTCCTTAGCAGGCTGGGGGCGCCGCATGCTCAGAGGCAGTGCTTCTCTCCAACAGCATCAATGCCCCACAATGCCCTTGGTGGACACGCGTTCCCTCCTGAGTACAGGAAGTGCTAACAGAAAAGGGAGACGCCAACTCCACAGCACACGGGAAGGAGAAAGCAGACCGCTCCGCCTTCTCCTGCAAACGGAGAGAAGCCGATTGCCCGGTCCAGTTCGTGGCACCAGACAAGGGCTGCGGTGCGGGAACTCCAGAGGCAGAGGACGAGATGCCATGAATCGGGGCTCCGGGCCGCCACGTGGGAGAAACGGGGCAGCCAGGTGGAGACACCACCAAAGAGCGAGGCATGAAAGACATCGCCCCGAAAAGGGGCAGGGCCAGCCAGCCCACTCAGTGCAGAGCAGGAAACAGCCAGCAGAGCAGCGCCGAGACCCAGCGGGCCGGCCTCAGCCCCTTCACGTGCAGGATGAGTTCGTGGAAGCTAATCTGCCATAAGTTGAAGACCTCGCTGAACGAGATCTGGGTCCTTCTCAAGAACGAACAGGTGTTCTTCTTCTGGTGCCTGTAAGAGGGGCAAGAAGGAAGGAGCGAACATGAGATAAAGAGGCAAGAAATGCTGACACGGTGTCATTTTGAGAAAATGAAAGAGCACCCCCTCCTCCCTGGCTGGGGGGACGCCTCCCAGGCACACAGTCCCACACTGCGCAATCGGACTTCCAGATCTGCAACCAGCTGTTCCCAAGGCGCTGGAGGCAAGTGGGGGTAAGCAAAGGCAGCTGTTTCAAAGGCCTCAAAGGGGCATCAAAGGCCAAGCGTGCCCACTGAATAGACTACTCCAGCAGTTCTCTGTCCAAAGCTGGTCAGGTGGTCCTGGGGGACCGGTCACTATGGATTCAGCCCAGCTCAATCTCTCCTACACCGACAAAAGGACATGTCAAAAATTGGTGTTTACAATAATGACAGATTCAGGGCTTTGTCTCCAGAGCCCTCAAAGGAAGAATAAATCCTATCCAGCCCTTCCAGTGTACAGACTATTTTGCTATAATTTGATATTGGATAGTGATGCCTGATACGTGTGGCCAACTTAACCAGTTTGCCAGAAGGTCCCATCCTCCCCCTGGGAGAGAAGAGCTGGGAGTTGGCCACCGCCCGGCCTTCCCAGCCAGGTGAGATCATTCACCCAGAGAGGGGCCTTCCACGTATTTACCACCCCTAGGTAGAAGGGCCTAGAACACTCATTCCTCTGCCACTGCCTCCCTGAGGAAGCCCCTCCCCTTCCTCATCAACACCCCAAGGATGCTGAGGCAGCGAAGAAGAGCGGAGCCCCCTTTTCTTTCACCACCCAAGTCACAGCCACACTGGCCTCGCAGTCTGGCCACTGCTGGGAGACGGTCCTGGGGCCCGTTACTGAGGGGACCTGCATCAGAGCACCCCGACTCCACACCCAGGACCAATAGGGTGGAGCTGAGACTCCAGAGTCCTCCAGCTTGACTAAGGTTAAGCATCCCCTGGGAAGCTTGACCAGGAGGGCGTGGTCTTAGACTCCACCGCCCTGAGGCATCAGCAAGCTCTCTGCGGCTGTTTTCTGCCCCTGGCTTCCTGCAGACTGGGGACTGGAGGGAGAGAGCGAAGGTGGCAGGGACCCCGGGGAGGGGCGAGAGCCCAGAGCCCACTCACACGGCCAGCGCCCGGATGCAGCAGCGCGACATGTTGAGGAAGGAGCTGGCGCTGGCACGGGTGCCCAGAGAGGCCTCGATGCCTCGCAGCAGGTCGTTGGTCTTGAAGATGAGCAGCATCTGCCGCGGCACGTGGCTGAGGAGCTGGCTGATCTGGGGGAGGTAGTTGGCCGCATTGTTGCGGATCTCTAAGTCCTAAAGCAGCAGCAGGTAGACAGAAAGACACCGGCATGAGAAGCAGGACCGGGAGGGGGTGATGGGGGGAGGGAAATGGCAGTGTCCGGGTAGCCTGAAACCTGAGGGCTGTGAGGAAGCTCCTGGAGGGTACCCCAGCGCCACTGGGAACCTCCCCGCAGGGACGTCTAGCGCAAGGCTTCAGCTTTACAGCCGATGGGACGTCCGCCTTAACTTCCGGCTGAGCACAGGATGTGGTGTGGGAGCACATCAGCAGGGCGCAGGCTGTGTCCCGGAGTGCTACCTGCTCACGGTCAGGCTCAACAGCATCCACCCCCTAGGTCAGGCTCAACAGCATCCACCCCCTACTCTAAGCCAGTTCTGACGAGAGCAGCAAGTCTCCTTCCCACCACTCAAGGGCACAGCATGGGAAGAAGGGGTGCTGGAGTTCAACCAGGTCTTTCTAACAGCACGAGGGGGACCCCACCCCTTCCAGTGAAGAGGGGCCCAGGCTGAGGCCAGGCACATGTACCACAGCGTAGTCCCGGGTAGCCTGGAGGTCAGAGGTCAAGCCCAGGGGGACTAGAAGGTAGAAGTCCTGTCATGGGGCGGAGGTGAGGAAAAGCGTGGGGAGGGCATGTGCCTGGGGTCGGCCTCGGCCCAGACTCTGTGGGCTCTTGTCCATGTGCAATGGAGACATGAACAGCAAAAAACACTGAAGAACAGACCCACTAGGAGCTCGGATCAGCGTGCCTGAAGCACCCCAAGGAAGTGAAGCCCTAGTCCCAGAAGGGCACCCCAGGGAGCCACGTGATGGGACACGGTGCCCAGCAGGAGCCAGTGGCAGTGGTGCCAGACTGATTCATGATTTGGTCCCTGGGGGTCCCCAGAATCCTGAGAGAACTAGGGTGGAAGCCTGAAATCTCCCATGAGCAGGACAGAGTGCAGGCCACGGAAGTGCGGGCCACGGAAGTGCAGGCCACAGAAGTGCGGCTTCTGACAGCTAATGGAGCCCTTGATCCTCAAGGCCGGGCGGGACACTGGGCATCAGCCCTGCCCCTCCTCCCGCCCAGACCACTCTCCTCCCTCCTGGGCTCTCATCCAGGCATCTCTATTCTGCCCACCACCCCACCCACCGCCCACCAGCCCAGAACCTCTGGCCCTGGGCTGGGAGGCGTCCGAAGCCCATCCCAGGCCCTGCCCCTTGCACTCAGGAGAGGGCAGGGCCGAGAGGGCCACCTACCTCAGTGGCAGTGACTGGAGCTTGGCCAATGCCCCTGTTGACCGAGTCCCACGAGCGGGCCGTCAACATGCAGGCGAACAGGGGGTAGAGGTCCCCGGCGCCCAGGCGCTGGCTGTACTTCTTCACCCTCTTCATGTCGGTCCAGATCAGCGACTGCCAGAGGCGGCAGTAGTCCAGGCGGAACTCCTCCGTGAGCACCTGCGCAGGGGCAGAGCCTGAGCCTCCTCTCCGCAGGACGGGCCTGGGCTGCTGACCTCTGCGGGGGGCACAGGGGAAGACGTGGCCGCCACGCAGTGCCTGCTTCCTCCCCCAAGTTCAGTCTCCCCGAGGCCCACACGCAAAGCTACTGTTTGCCTAGGCTGTCCCGAGTGGCAGAGACTGCCAACTGCCCAGCAGAATCCATATTTTCTTCTTCCCAGGTGTAGACGACGTTCCCAGCCTCCCTCCTCCTCCCTGCAGCCCTCCGCCTGAACTCTAACTGGCAGAGTGTGACCGCAGCTCCACTTCCAGGTCCAGGTCGTGACCGTTGCATGCACGCTCCTTGCAGCCTTGGCCCCTGCTGCTAGTGGGCCTGCCCCTGAGAAGGCCCAGGAAGCCCGATCTTTGGACTCCACCAGCCAGACGAGGAGGTGAGGGGGCAATTAGACATCAGTTGAGCCCGGGCCACTGTTCTTCGGGGGCGGTGGGTGACAGCAGCTAGCTTGAGCTAGTGCACCTAACTTCACAGAGGTTTCAAAGGACGCCAAGGCATTGGGGTGTGCGCACAGGACCCTGAGGAGAGGAGCAGGAGACCATGGGGAAAACGCCCCAGGACCATGGAATCAAACCAGGTCGTAGACCCTGGAACTGGCAATGAGCTTTGCAACTTCCAGGCAGGAACTCAAGGCTTATTTGAACCAGTTCTGTGTCCCACGTTCCAGAATGGGGTCCTCCATCCCCTTTCAGTTCCCCAACCCCTTTCCATTCCGTCTCACCCCCTCTCAGGGCTGAGTGAGCCATCCTGCTGAAGTCTTAGCTCGTGCTACGGGCAAGTCACTTCCCGGACCGGCTGGCCTGGTCTTCCCTGGGAAGGCAATGTTTTTACAATTTACAAAGCACTTTCACACATGCAGGCGCATTCCTTAAATCCTTGCAACCGCCTGAGAGGTGTTATCAACCTCACTTCACTGGGGAGGAAGCTGAGAGCTGGGATGACTGTGGCTTGCACAAAAACGACAGCTCCAGGGTAGGGCAAGGCCCACCTGCCTCCCGCCTCTGAGGTCCTGGCGTTGGCTGTGTTCTGCACCAGGCAGGGCCGGTCCCGACAGGCTGATGGGAAGGGCCTCTCCTACCTGATAGAGCCCGTGGTCCAAGAGGATGACCTCAGCCCTGCCCGTGTCCGGGCGCTTCCGCACCAGCACGTTACCCGGATGGGGGTCACAGTGCACGAAGCCGTTGACAAAGATCATCTCACTGTACATCTTGCCCAGGTGGCGAGAGATCTGAGAGAGAGAGAGTAAGCAGGTTGGAGTCTGCTCAGAGGTCTCTACTCTGGCCCCTCAAGCTAGCGACTTTCCAGAGGAAGCTTGGTGGGGCCAGGTGGGCCTGAGCCGCCAAGGGGCAGCAATGGCTTGAGGGCACCTACTTCTTGGGCTTCCGATAGGAGCCTGCTCTGATGCACTTCTTCTTACCAACTTTAGCTGCACAACAGCATCACCTGGAACGCAGGCATGCTGGGGGCACCCAGGCATGAGCATTTCCAAGGTGATCTGAATGCACAGCAACTGGAAACCAAGCCTCCCAGTTCTTCCAAAGGTGGGAAGGCCCAACTCCCACACCAGCCCCTCCACTCTTCCCCCAGTTTTCCCTTCCTTATTTTTTCCCCAAAGCTGATGCTGGACTAGAAAGCTGGAGCTGCGGTCATCCCACCTGGCCCTTCTCCAAAGAGTAAAGCCACAGGGACGAGGGTCAGGCATCCCACCAGCCTCCAGGGCCGCCCCACCAGTAACAGGCCAGTCCCAGGTGGACCAGAATCACCAGCCTTTTTCCCCTGTCCCTGCAGTCCTCCTCTTCTCTCCCCCCGCCACAGCCCAATGCTAATCTGATTTATGATGTCTGCACAGAAGAAATGACACTGGAGAGGCCATTTAAATCATCCTGTCACCGCTGCTCTCCCTGCTGAGGCAGACTTCTTATCTCAACTCCCTTTTATTAAAGCTAAAAGCCTCTTCCCAGTCAGGGAACAGCTGCTGAGAAGATCCAGGCCTCGGCCTGGTTGGTGGATGGATTTCTATGGGACCAAGAGATGTTCCACCCAGAGAGCTGACACCCCAGGACAGACCCACCCTTGGCCTTTCTCTTGCCCTCACAGGAGCCCACGGTCACTACCAAACATATCCCAGCCAGGGGAGAGTAGTCAGGGCCCATAGGGTGGAGAACAAGGAGTAGGGTCTAACTCCTTTCCTTGGCCTACAAAGTCTTCCCTCTCTGGTCTCATCTTGGACCATGACACTTCAGTCACACCCACTGTCCTCTTTTCCAATGATCCCTGTGCTTCCCTACCTCAGGGCCTTTGCACATGATATTCTCACTGCCAGAAGTATTTCCCTCCCCCCACCTTCCCTTCTCCTGTCACTTCTCTCTTCCTTCCCACCCCAGCTGAGCATTAACTCCCTTGGGAAGCCTTCCCTGACCTCCCAGACTGAATGTGAGTTTCCCTAAACTCTCGTAGGCTGCTTTTCTCTCATGACACTCATACACTATTTGTATCACTGTCTGGTCCATGACTATCAAGTCCACTATCGCAAGCTCCCAACGTGGCAGGGACTGGCTCTATTTTATTAAACAGCTTCATTGAGATGTAACTTACATACCCTCCTCTGGCCCGATGTGCATCCACTTGCCTGTAACAGGTCACCCATGTGAACTAGGACTCTGCCTTCAACACAAGTGCAACCCTCGTCTCGCCAAATTTGGGTGTTTTTGTTTTGTTTTTTTTTTTGAGACGCAGGGGTTTTATTCCTCTGATGCTAACCCCAACCCCATCACTCTCCTCTGAATCCAAATCAATTGAATTGGTCCCGAAGTGAATCAGCAAGAATAACCCAACTTTAAACAACAGCTGACTTGCTTAAGACAGCCCAAAAGGCATGTATAATCACGATCACCACTTTGCAGATGAGGCGCTCAGACTCGAGGAGTTGAACATGCAGAGCTGCGCGGGGAGGAAGAGGGAGAGGCAGGATTCAGACGCCACAGCCTTCCGGTACCCGCTGCTCAATACCTCTGCACTTCTCAGTTCCACTTTGTGACCCTAAACGAGTTGCTGAGACGCTCAGCTCCAGTTAAGTGGCACTAATAATAGTGCAGCTCTGGAGGGCCCTGCAGGGGAGAGCCAAGGCAGCGCCAGGACCCCAGCCCCTCCCCTGGGCCTCTGCTGGTGCTGACGCCTCAGGACACTCCCGGGAGGCCACAGACTGGGTCTCACGGTCCCTTTGTAAGCGATGAAGAATCTGGAGTTAAAAGGCTTGGCTAAAGCTGATACTTATCCTGTGTCATGTTGCTGCTATCACACCAGCACTCCTGCCTCTTCCCTGGATGAGATGAGCATCCTGCGTGGTACAGACAGAGGCACAGGACCTTGCCCGGCCGAGTTCGCAGGCTCAGGCTGAAATGTCTGGGGTCACAGGCTCCTCGGGCCCGGCAGAGCCAGGCCTGGGTGAGTCAGCAAGTCCCCACTGAGAGCCCCTTTTGTGAGGTCTTGTGGACCTGCACAGAGCCACACTCTGGAGGCCGACATTTGCCAAACCAATTGCATTTATTAAGGCATAATTCATTTTTATTTGTCAAGGATGCTTATAAGGTCCAATCAGGGCTCCTGATCAGCCCGAGATAAGCAGTGCAGCCAGACAGAGCTGACGGAATTCCAGCCGAAAGGAGAGAAATGACATTTCATTTAGTCTGGGCAGACCTGTCACAGGGAGATGTATGATCTCCCTTAAGCTTTCTGAAATATCGCTAATCGCTCTGGGCCCCCTATTACTACATTGAAAGATAGCCCCGGGGGGCCTGGGGCCGCGGGAGGGGAGCCCGTGCCTGTGAGGAGTGAGCTGGCGCTGCCGTGGAAGGCAGTGGCGGTGCTGCTGAGAGCAGCTCACATACTGCCAGTGAGGCCTCGAGGCCTCAGAGGCAGCCTCCCGAATTTGACACCTGTCCAGCTGCCCCACCTGGGTGTCTTCCCATTGCAGGCTGTTCCTGAGGTTCATTTCAACCAGATTTCACCAGGACAGAGAAGTACGGTAGACAGAGACAAGAGGGGGAGCCATCCTATGCCATCAGCTTCATTCTGGGGCCATCTTGCTACTGCCACTTTGGGCAGGGGTAACCCGGGGTCAAGTCATTTTCCTTCTCAGTTTGGGTCCAGGTTCTTAGCTGTTAAGTAAAACGAACTCCATTTGCTCTGCCCCTCAAAGGACATTCCCATATGTCATCACATCTTGGTCAAGATCTCAAGGCCACATTTGGGAACATTGTTATCACTATATAGGCACATAATTGTGGTGCATTCTTTTTGTTTTTGGAGGGGGAAATGTAGTAGTTTGAGTTAAAACTGGTAGGAAAAGGGAATACCCATTATCACCATCAAAGTGTAATTTTCAAAAAGTTATGAACACGATTCATACAAATACAGAATGGACAGGTGTCAAAGACTGTTTCTCCCATCAATAAAGAAGCAAGTGGAAAGGAAGAGCTGGTTCGAAGAGAATTTTGAGGGACTGGATATTATGGGCATTTAAGCAGGAATAAAAGTGAGATTTCTAGATTATATACAAAGCTTGTTATTGTCCCACAATTGCAATAAGGAAATAATAACCTCTGGGGTTATCTTTGCTACTGGGTAGAAATTATTTGCATCTCTACCGGATAAGATCTACAGGTTGACATATGACTTCTGTCTGAGCCCTTAATTAATTGTCAGTGGCAAAGTCAAACAAAAGTACATTTCCCTAGATATTAAAAAAAAAAAAAAATCCTTGGGTGTGCTAGCTGAACAACGTCTGGGAACAACTTTGAAAGAACACACTGGCTGCTCATTGCCTTATTTCTAAATTTTGGATAATTTTTCTTAACCTCCCTCCAGAATTGCATTCAATAGTATCTAATCTGCTAAGTAAAAAAGCAACCAGAGAGGCATGGAGGGTCCCAAGAGAAAACTAAGGCCACACTACACACCCAACCCTCTCTCCCACCCCACCCCCTTCCATAATACCTCAGCTATGTCTCGTACTGAAGAACAAACAATTGAAAGTAATGCTGTGATGATGATCATGGGGGAGTACTATCTTTGAGATACTGATTTCGTTTCCTTCAGAGAAATTCCCAGAAGTGAAATCGCAGGGTCATAAAGTGTTTCTATTCTTAAATTTTGGAGGAACTGCCATACCGTTTTCCCTGGGGTCTGCCCTGACTCACATTCCCACCAGCAGTGCACAAGGCCTCGCTTCTCTCCACATCCTCACTAGTATTTGCTCCCTCCTGGCTTCCGACGACAGCCACCATGGCCTGTGTGGGTGCATCTCACGGAGGTCTGCACCCACGCTCCCTGGGTACCAGTGATGCGGAGGGCCTTTTTAGGCCATTTGCACTAGTCAGTCCCTCAAAGGCCGTCCCTTGCCCTGTGAACCCTGGCATCTGCACAAAAACGGGGAGTGCTACCTTTTTAGAGTGACAACAGTCTGTGCCAGGCACCATTCCAGGCAATTGCAGGGATTCAAAGCCACGCTCTGCAGAGTTCAGGTGAAGGGAGCAGGCTATGAAGAGGGGGAAGAAAGAGGCTGGGTCACCAGGCCACTAGTGGACACCAGCACCCCAACCCAGGGGGGCTGGCCCCATCTGGATTAGCATATTACTTGCCTCTCCACTCTCAGGGAAGCACCTGCCTGCAGGCAGGAGCTGCACCGATATCCTCTGAAGGGCCCCCAAGCATCCCAAAAGGCATTCCCTTTGGAGAAAAGACTCTAAGTGGGAAATCCAGGACTGTTTGTCTAACCAAAACCTCACTGTTAACTAAAGTCACAGTTAAGCAAAGCTCTTAGTAGAACAAAACAAAAAGTCAATGACAAATCTTTTCATTGTTCCATGTAAAATGAACGTGCCACTCACATAAATGATTTTGGCAATTACTCATTGCCTTTATTCTTTAACAGTATGAAAGAAAAAACTAGGAGTCTATAAAAAGGCCAAGTAAAGACTTAACTTAGTAAATAGTATTTAAATCAAAGAGTTATTTTTTGGGTTTTTCTCGAACTTGAATTGGCTGCAAGTACTTTAATTATTCTACAACTGCATGGATTCATTTATCCACTGCTCCCAGGACAGTCTGTTTACGCTCCTGGCGGGTGTTGTGGAAGACAAGCCAAGATCTCGGAAAGAAACAGGAGGTGGTGACCCTGATAATAAGGGATTTAATATCCAAACTCTTTGCCCCAGGCTCCTTGAGGCATAGTGCCGGCAGGGCAGACCAGACCACCGCTTAGGTTTTACTCCCCACCCACCCCACCCAGGAAACCACCCTGGGTCTCAGAAACCTCACAGCACTCTCTGCCGCTTTCCCACCCTCCAGAGCTGGACCTCCTATCCACTCATGGACGGGCCATTCTCGGACTAGCAAATGCTTGGATGAGCTGCTGAAGGCACTGAACCTCGTTGGCCTCCCCCAGTTGGCAGAGGTATGGGGGACAGCAGACAAGCGGGGTAACTATTGGGACTGCCAGAGGCTCCTAATTTCAGCATGTCTAGGCTTGGCAGAAGCTTCCCCAGGGCAGACTTCCACTGGGCAGCCCCTGAGAGCCACAGGCCAGGAAGGGCTCCTCCTGGCCAGGGACTCAAGGATCAAGCCACAGAGGGACTGGGGTTGTCCTAGGGCCCATGACAATGGAAGACTCAGTGAAAGGAGACATCGGACAGCCCTGCCTCAGGTGGCGACTCATCCCCAAGAAGTATTTCCACATCCTTCCACCTTACTTGGGTCAACATAAAAAATGGGGGGAGGGCTTCTCCCCTACATGTTTCCCCTTCTTGGGCAAGCATTTTACGCGAGCACCACAGAGGGGCCGGGGTTGGAATCTGAGCACTACAGCAATAAGTACGGAGCATGCACCCTACGCACTGAGACAGGTGCCTCACGGGTCAGTCATCGGACCGTCCTCCGAGAAGGCAGTCGCAGAAGCTGCCAAAGGGCGGCCAGGCTCACCCGGAAGCACAGCTCTCAAGAACAGCAGGGCCAGCGCCAAGTCCAAGGCCGCACGCCCACTCCCGAGAGCCCTACTGTTGGGGAAACAGATGCACAGGAAACCATGTTACATGCCTGGACCCCTCTGACCCCACCCCCCCAGGCTTCTGAAGATTCGGGCTGAGAAGTTATGGAAGGGGGTGGACAATGGAAGATGTTTTCTTTCTGTGGTTTCATAACTAGGGTCTTCACGCCTCTTCTGCTTCCCTCCCTGGTCTTCGGAACTCCTGCTACCACAGAGCAGAGCGGGTCACTAAGTGGAGACGATGCTGGTGCACAAGTAAAGTAATCCCACTCAGGGCACCAGGGGAAGCCAGGGCCCCTCTGTGGTGCAGCTTTCAGAGACAGGAGAGGGCAGTCTACATGCCCAGTAACCTCACTCACGGACAAGTGGTGGCTGGACAGAGTGGGCAAAGAAGGTTCTCAGAGATGTCAGGAGGAACACATGCCTCTGTGAACAAAGATCATGTCTACATCATCGTCTACAAAGCTTACACAATGACCTCATAAAATAAGCATTATTGTTACGGAAATTACTCTGGCCCTCAACACAGGCTATGGAAGGAGGGACCAGGTGATACTCAAGGGTTTATGAGACCAGGCACTTTATTTCATATGCACATGGACCCAGACACGGGCCTTTCTCTGGAAATCCGGGCCCCGAACAAAGGCTGGGAGCTCCTTCTATACGCTACTATCTCTGTGTTGCTACATGGGTAAAAAACCATACAAACCCCGCTTGAAGGCTCGTTCCCAGAGGAAAGGGGAGTTTTGCAGGGAGGTAACTGTCCAAGGACACAGACCAGCCTGACCTGTCATCTGCAGCCTGCTCAGGAGAGCTGAGACTGGGCCGTGGATCTGACTGGCTAGCTGCGCCTGCACTGGGATGTGCATTGCACTCAGGCTAAACCCTGTGACTGGGGAGGCATCTCAGTCCATTGTCCAGCAATACTTCGTCCACATTCTTATCCCTCCAACTGTACAGACTCCAACTGTACAGACTCAGCAGTTAGGACACCTGGCACCTCTGAAAACGAGCTGGGGGTCGTGGAAAAGGAGGATTATTGATGAACTGATTAACAAAGTAAGAGCCCAACCCCTAGGCTCCTTTCAACAGACAGAAAACAAGATTTACTCTCAGGAGACATCAGAAATGCTCTGGAGCCCACACCACACACAGAGGGTTAACTCGAGGACAGAGGACTGACTCGAAGTCCACATGATGACTAAGGAGTCCTGGGCCCCCTTCCCCTGGACAGGCTGGCGTCCCTAGCAAGCCCCCAGTCCCACACCCACCTCCGTTCATCACACACCAGGCCTCTGGTCCAACTCTCCTCCCCCAAACTCCCAATTTTGTCACCTTTTTCCCATCTAATTTCACGCAAATTCAATTGAGCCTCGGTGCAGGCGGGAACTTAAACACACACTCACTGAAATCCAATTAACCTTCGATAAAGGTCCTGCAATCAATAGTCCTCCTGAGGCTCGAGGAGGCCCCCCCACCCCGGGAGAGTGCGCCCCTGCACAACCTTTACTTATAATGAAATCAGTGACGCTCGCTGTCACCAGCTTTTAAAGTGACTGGCAAATATGATCGCTGGCTCAGACCTGGGTGATAGCCGCCTTGGGGCCCAAAGACAAACAGATGACGCAGGCGCAGTCGGCCCCGGCTCCAGGGGCCCAGTGCCTCTGGCCGGTGAGGTGGTTCCTGGACTTCACTGAGTACCTGAACCACCAGAAAATCAGTTAAAATGCAGATTGGCAACACCCAGCAACCCTTCCCACCCCCACATCCAGATAAGCAAATTTGGAATGGAGCTCGGGAATCAGCATTATTAAATAAGCTGCCCCTGGTGATTCTGAAGCAGATGGTTCAAGTCTTAGTTTCCTGCAAGCCAAGGGTCACTGTTCTGGAACATACCCAAGCAGAAAGGACCTAGGGGGCCAGCTGATCTAACATCTTTAATAAGAAAACAGAGGCTCAGAGAGGGAAGGGACTAATCCAAGGTCACACAGTGCACCGTGGCAGAGCCGGGACAAGAGGCAGGTCTGCAGCCTCCTAGCCTGGTGTCCCCCGCTGAGTTCATCTGGAACGGATGATGACGCCTGGTCATCGGCTCCCCTGACTCAAGGTCCAGCTGCGCTGGGATGCGGGGAGGTGAGGAGGGGTGGAGTGAGGATGACTCAGGAGGTGGCTGGAGAGGTCTGGAGCCGGCCCCTTGGAGGCCACACCTTCTAGTGCCATCTCCTGCTGAGCCCCCAACTTGTCACAGTCAAGATGCCATGAACACTCCCCCACAAGCGGACTGGGGTGAGATCTTAGCCCAGTGTCACTCCTATAGGCCCCTGCACTTCCCGTCCCAGGGGACACTCGGGGCCAGGCTATTCTCGGGAGGGACAGTTCACTCCAGGCACTGGCGTCCTGAGCCCCACAGAGCCAGGAGACTCAGCACCCCAGACACCGTCAGCAATATGGAGTCCTGCAGATGCCACACGTGGGGCTGCAATGGCGGTTGGCCAGAGACATACAGAGTGACCTCTGCAGAGCAGAGCCTGTCCTCAGTTCACTCCCGGCGTCACCAGTGGTCAGCACAGCAGAGCTGCGGCCCGCGGCCCACTGTCCTGCCACTGCGCGGCCAGAGCTTTCTGCGGAAGGAAGCGCTTACCGATGTCAAGACACTGGAGCGCTTCCCCCGGTCATGCCAACCTAGCAGCCAGGCAGGGGACAGGGGCCTAAGGAATGCCGACAGTGTCGCATCACTACATTCCGTCTCCACCGCTGGCAGAGAGCAGAGCTCAGGGAAGACCCCGGCGAGCAGCTGCAGAGATGCCAGACCCAGACACTGTACGACTCCAGTTCCATGTGAGGTTTGGTAACGAGTTAAAGTAATCAACAGTGGCAGAAGTCAGACGAGCAGAGACTGGTGGGGCAAGCGGGTACCTGCCAGGGGGCAGAGCGCTCTGTGCTTTATGCGGCTGGCGGTCACGTGGAATGCGCACGTGGAGACACAGAAGTGCACCAGTGAGCGGATGGACTCTCAGCAAGCGTCCTTCCATCTCTGAGGGTCCGCCCGCCCTCTGCAAGGCGGACGTGGTAAGACTTGCCTCCTAGGTACGCGGCAGGAGCCAGGCAGGGGTGAACGTTAACGGAAAGGAGGATGAGGAGAAAGGACAGGTCGGTGACAATGAAAACGGCCATCCTGAGCACTAACCACATCGCCAGCTAGTGTGCCCCCTCAGCTAGTCCCCCCAACATCTCTGTAAAATGCAGCACCACGTGAAATGGAGAAGACACCCTCGAGGCAAGCTTGAGAGAGAAGGGATACGTTCAGACCATGCCCTGGTGCTTGGCAAAGTTTCTCAGGCAGGGCTCCAACTTCCACTTCAGGGAGCTACTGATGCGGCTCCAGGTCCCACTTCTGCCAAAGGCACATCCCAGGGAGGGATGTGGAGAAGGCGGAGGAGCAAGGGTTTGGAAGTCATGCAGACCGGGTTCAGGCCCAGCTTTGACCCCAGCTGTGTGATGCCAGGCGAGCTGTGTAACCTCTCTGAGCTTGAGCTTCCTGGTCTCTAAACGGGGTTAACAATGTGTCGTTGGCAAGACAGCTGTGAAGAGGAGAGACTGTGTGTGTCACATGCCTGGCACATATTAGGGCTTCTAATTATTATTTTAGTTGTTATCGTTAGCCCCAAATCACTCTGCTGTCAGCCTGCCCCACTCTGCATGTGCACAGACAACAAATAACCAACAGTCTCCCCGGTCCTGCGTCACAGAGGCCAACCCAGGGCATGGGGCTGGCTGGCTGACCTGCCCATTAATTCAGAGCAAGTCTACCGAGGGTCTTCTCTGAAAGGCTGTTGGGGAGGGGGGTAAGAGGGGACATGAGTCAGGCCCTCAGAGGGCTCCCCTGCTCAGCTCCCACCTCCAGCCCACTGCCACCTCTTCTAAGCCACCTTGTTCAACCACAAGCAAGCAACACCAGAGCTCATCATCTCTGAAAATCAAAGCTGCCTCTGATTAAACACCATTACAGTCCTGGGCTTACAGGATCCAAAGAGATTAATGGACTTGGGGGTGCTGCCGGAATGAAACTCCCACTGCAGCTGGCTGTAAGTAAATGCCAATAACCTGGTGGTGGGGGGTGGGGGGGACAGCGGGTCTCTGGGAGCTTCCCTAATCAGCAAGCAGAGACCTGCTCCCCTGAAAGTTGTTCCGAAAGTTAGTAGTGACCCTCCCTCTCCTGCTTGCCCCGCTGGAGCCAAAGACTTGGGTAACCAGGACCCACAGTGGTGCACAGGCGGTCCCTGGCCAGATGACTGGCACATGCCGACCCCAACCAATAGTAGAAAAATGGCAAGAAGGCCTTCCCCGTGGGGAGCTCTGGAAGCCAACAGTGAGGGAAGCCAAGCGCCGCTGGCGGGGGTGCCCTGGGAAAGGCACTGGCTCCTTCTCTGAGCTCCTCTCCCCGACTGAAGTGGAGGAATGAATGCAACAGCCTTCTCATCCTTTCCTCCCAGCAGTGGGCAAGCCCAATAGGCAACTCGGGTGATGGCCAAGCGGCCCTGGGCGAAGCAGGTAGGCCCTGCACCTGTCCAGACTCCCTGCTCTGCCACACACACCCCCAAGCATCCCAAGGGTTCCTGGAGCCCTAAGACAGGAAACAGGAGCTGCCCCCAGGAGGCCCAGGCCAGCTGTGGCTGAGCCCCGAGGCCTCGTTCCTGGAGCAGCTCCAGCCCTTCCACGCAAGCCCTCCTTACGGCCTAAGGCAGCAGTGGAGTCAGAGACCTGGGTCCAGCGTCTCTACTAGCTGTGGGACCACAGGCGAGTCACCTCCCTTCTCTGAGTCTGAGTTCTCATCTGCAAATTGGAGAGAATAAGTCCTCTCGCCCACGCTTATAGTGGAGAAAGGGCCCTGACACAGGAGCTGTGCATTCGGCGAGCACTCCTGCAGAAGAGGAGGTGAAGGAGGCAGAAGGGAAAGGCGCAACCCAGAAGTCAGAATGAAAACAGCGACAGTCATGCTGCCATTTCAGAGCATCGAGCCAGGCGCTAGGCGCAGCGCTGTCTGTCAGCTAACCTGGGTGAGTGCAAAACCCTCAGAGAAAGGCGTTAGCATCAGCCCCCTTAACAGACGCCACGCGGGCAGGTGCCAGCAGGAGAATTCCTGCTGTTCCACCTGGCTCATCTGTTAAGCCAAGGTGCGTCCTCTCTGGGTCACTCCAGCGCTGAGACCACACGCTCCCTCACGGGCTGAGCGGGGAGGAGCAGGAAAGGCAGTCCCTTCCAGCGGGGCTGGCCCGCCCCAGTCCTTCCTCCCGCCTAGGAAGAGAAGTGGGCCATGCCATCACAAGGCCTTCACCGCCCACCATGGCGCCCTGGAAACCCTGCCCCCCCGCCCTGATGAGCCTGCCCATGCCCTTCCCTTTCCCTGAATGCCATCTGCACACCCAGCTCCTCCCCCCTGGCAAATTCCTGCTGATGCTGCCAAGGAAGCTGACCTGTAGCAGAAGGTCAGCTAACCCGGCGCGTCTTCCTCCTGCTGCCCGAGACGCGGCTGTAAGGGTTCAGCTATGTCGTACTCCAACCCTAGGCAGTGAAGCCCTCAAAGAAAGCAACTGTGTCTGCTCGCCCCGGAGCCCCAGCCTAGCAGATAGTAGGGAGCATAAAAAGTGACTGGTTAAAAAAGCCCCAAAGTATACCTGTGGGGCCCCGTGGCAACCAAGAAGACAAGAGGTACACCACCAAGAAGACAAGGTCTCACCCCATGGGCTGGCTCTCCCTGAGACCAGTGGGGTGGGAGCCCTGAGTCCTCCCTTCTTTACTAGTTCCACGGAGCAAGCACGGTTGCCTACTTCCAGCCCTTCTGCCCGACTCCTAGAGTTCTGCGATGGGGAGGAGGAGGCAGGAGGAGGGACGGGGCTGACTGGGCCCCACAGCGCAAGGAGTAAGACCTGCCGACTCCGCGCCACTGCTCTCCGACCCACTCTGTGACGGCACGGTGCCGCTGTCCAGGCAGGCCTTGCAGAGAGGCGCTGTGCTCACCCGCGCCCGCTGTCCCCAACTCCAGCCTTCCAGGACGGGGCGGAGTCCCCGTGCCCCGCTCTACTGCGTCACGTGGAGGAGTCTCTGTGCTCAGGGACTTGACGATTGCTCAGGCAGCAGCCCCATCTCAGGGTGGGGGGCCCACCTGGACACACCTGCCCCAGCTGGACACCCTGCCCACCCCCGCTCCCTGGCCCTCACCTCATTGACATCAATCTTGTTCCTCTCCATGTAGTCTCTGTCATTGAC
The DNA here is from genome assembly GCA_019455555.1 of Galemys pyrenaicus. Lineage (NCBI taxonomy): Eukaryota > Metazoa > Chordata > Mammalia > Eulipotyphla > Talpidae > Galemys > Galemys pyrenaicus. The sequence goes on along the minus strand of JAGFMF010011747.1, from coordinate 3,128,357 downwards.
CTGCCCGCCGTCCACAAACTCCATCAGGAGGACCCGCTTGGTGGACAGATCCCAGTGGATTCGGGGGACCTGGAAGCAGAAGGGCAGGTCAGAGGGATGGGGAGGCGAGGAGCCGGCAGCAAGGGCCACGGAGGCACAGCCAGCCAGACAGCAGCAGGCGCTCCTCCCAGAAGAGAGAAGAGGCCCGCAAGGGGCCTTCGGAGCGGAGGGGAGGCGGGGCAGCCTGCTCTGGCTTGGCCAGCTAGGCCCCTGGCCCCTCCTGCTCGGGACGAGAGAATGGCCTCCTGCCCTGATCCCAGGGGCTTCCACCCTGAGAAGAGCCAAAACTAAAGCTGGGTCTTGAGGGGAAATGAGTTGCAATCCTCATACATGAGCCAGAGCTGGCGTTCAGAGCTGTCTCCCTTTCTCTCCAGGCCTGCTTTTAGGCTCCTCCCATAAATCTTTTTTTTTTTTAAAGATTTATTTATTTATGCATATAAGCACTGGGGTACAGGCCAGGGGTGTGGGAGGGTGAGAAGATTCACCACAGAGAGTGGGGAGCAGAACAGGCAGATCAACAGAAGTACACTGCTGAGG